>BLKM01000707.1:526269-624911 GCA_013340265.1 Coptotermes formosanus
GGGGTTTGTTTTTTTTTTTTGTGGGTTGTGTCCCCCCCCCCCCCCCCCCCCCCGTTCTTCGTAGTTTATATGCATAACTTTGATTCTACTGCTCGCAAAATCTGAGGTTGTCACTACATTGACTATGAACGCACCTTCTTCTGGGATGTGACGCCGTGAAGTCTGGCAAATTTTTACCGACATATCAGTGAAACCTGATGACGTACGCAGCAGGTTTTTCTGAAATGTCGGTACATATCAGACTACACGGCGTCACATTTTTCTCTCGTTCTGCCAGTACGATTAGCCTGGGCTACCCTTCCGATTTCCCTGTGTGGCCGCAACAATATGCAACAATATGCAAGCAAATGACTCGCAGACAGCAAACGCTTTGGTTTCTTTCCTTCTGTCTCTCCCTCTCCCCCCTCTCTCTCTCCCGCTCCCCCCTCTCTCTCTCTCTGAACGCTAGACAGTACGATTTAACCTGATTTTGAGTCATTTTTATATGTAATAACTCCCATCTAAACACCCTTCACTTTCGTTTCGCTTGACGGCCGGCAGCGTAGCGTTCGCCGCTATTCGATTTTGCCGTGAGTTCGTTCCAAGTGTTTAACTTCAATGTACAGCAGTTAGCATGAGGTTTTTACTCGCCACATTTAAGACACTAACAGTGGTTTTTCCTTCGGCTAGCCTACAAGCGTCACGTTGTAACAGATACGTTGCTTATTGCATGTCAGTTTTCTGCTGGTGAAGTTCAAAACATTACTTCCTGAATGCTTTCTTCCATGTCGCCTTCAGTGCGAGGACTGTTATTATATGATTTATTATCTAACATGCCCGACAAGTAAAAACCGCACGGGTTCAGATCTGGTGAATGTGGAGGCCACAATCACGTGCATGTTATTGTGCGACAGAAACCAGTCTCCAAGCAGGGCAATGATTTTTTTTTGTGTTGTCAGCTACTGACGGATTTTCTTTTTAGAGAACAAGTTATACGTTCTCTCGTATTCGGTCAAGTTTTCAAAAAAGTGATGTCCGAATGTGTGTAATATATCGGTGTGAATTTGCAGTTACCGAAAAAATGGATGTTATAATCCTAGCTCCTCTCATAGCACACCATACACCAAACTTAAAGTGATGTAAGGTAATAAGAATTCGGGTTCGAATACCGGCAGGGACAAAAGATTTTTCTATACGTCATAAGGTCCGGACCGCCTGTGGGGCCCACCTACCCTCATATTCAATGGGTATCGGGATTTTTTTCCGGGACTAAAGCTGTTGGAACGTGAAGCTGACCACTCATCATCTGATGCTGATTGGAGCTATACCCCTACTCCTCCTGTATGCCTTCATGGCATTGGCAGGGACAGCGTTACGTCACGCTGTGCAGGCGCACACAAATGTATACTGATATTCGTTAACCATATCGTGTGTCAACAAACTGCAAAGACACTCCTACGTATCAAATGTAAAAAAAAATACCCTCTGAGATTCTAGAGCTTTCTTATGGGGACAGACGGACATTTATGGCGAACAGAACAGGCACTTTTGTGTATGCACCAAACACTATAAATGAACTGTTCTCTTTGTGTGCAGAAAATAACAAATATGGCGCAATGCGTAAAGTGTAATTTAATCAGTGGTTTATGGTCGGTCGCTTTGAGAGCGATGTATTGAATTCATTTTGTTTAACAGCAACAATCACTGTCCCAGGTGGCAGCAACATCCTGAACCTGGCATATAGGCCGCTGTTGCGTTGAACAACAGGAATTGTGTGGACCGTGAGAAGGCACCTGCTGCAGTAACGCAGCCCCCGGTTGGGGAGAAAGGGGGGGGGGGGATAAAGAAAAGATGCCCTGTTTGCAATGCAGCCCCTTGACATCACGTGTGTAAGCATATGTGTACGTTTATATAATGAGGAGAGTCAAGTTGAAGGGGGTTGAACCCCCATGTGTGTACCCGAACCGGTTAGAAGTGTTGGGCCGGTATTTATGAGCATTTAGATACGGTTATGAATTCGGTACTGGTTCTCAATTTGAAATTTGAATCCTGTGACAGGCTGCGTGTGCCGGACACGATGGTCGTTAGGTTATGGGTTCAAATCCCGTTTGTGTCATGTATGACCTTGCGACAGTGCTGCCGTCTGTCATGGTACAGCGGAGTAGACGAACGCTGGACTGGGCCGTAGCGCCAAGAAGAAAAGTGTTGATGGTAGAGGCACTGCCGTATGTTGATTCTGTATGCAACAAGTCTTACTGAATGCCTTATTAAGGATTACAAGGACTTGTACAGTAAGGGAGACCAAAATATAGAAACGGGCGAATGCAAAGGAGGAAAATGCTGTTCTGTTCAATAGAACAAGGAGAAGAAGGAGAAGTTTAATAGATTAACCCTTTAAAGACGAAGCGTATCTGTTTTATATAAGGACCCAGTGCGTACCGCGCTGTAAACACTCTCCACTTCGGTTATAAAAACCAGTCTCTTAATGTTTTATAAGGCAAAAGTTGCTGTTTGTTCCGAGATCCGTACAAAACACATAAACGCAATGTGGGCACCACGTAGAATTTTTTAATGTTAACCCCGGTGGTACGTAAAGTTACCGCTAGGCTTTAAAAGGTTAACTCAAGATGGGAAATCGGTTTTTTGTTAGGTCAGAGCACATTAAGTTTCATAAGCTTAAACAGTAGCCCGATAAAAGTAAAGTTTTTTCCTGTCCATACCATGAAGGTATATAGAGGTGTGGAGGCATAGCTCCACTCATTCTTAACCTCGGCACTAGATTGAAGTGAGTGGTAAGCAACACGCCCAGCAACGTTAACCCGGGGAAATGAACCTGGTGTCCATTCAGTAGGAGGCTGCGTTGTCCCCAGAGCTGGTTTGGACGTTTTAAAGAAGAAGAAAACCTGTTGCCCTTCCCAGGATTCGAACCCCGTCATGCTTAGATGTAGCATTCGTTGTAATGCGAACTTTTAATGCTACAGCTTTCTATTCTTGTTGATTTCTGGTGCCTGCCTGCGTGTCTCCTGGTTGTGTTCTCCCATTCACCCTTTGTTTTCTGACTGCAGTTCCTTGCGGGCTGTTCTTCCTGTATTCGTGTCTTGTCGCTTTCCCTTTGTCTCACCGCCAGTCTGTTTATCTGGCTGAGTGACCGCTTGTAATTTCTAACTTCACCCCATTTCCTGTGGGTGGGTTCGTTCAGACTCTCTCGACGCATGAAAATGAGTGTAATCACTTAGCGTGGTGTCCAGGTGTGTGCAACCTGTTCACATATGCCTTGCGTGCGGCTCAATTAGGCGAGTCAATCACTTTAAAGTTTGTGGCCTCTGTATAGGTTATTTGAATGGACAGAGAAGACAGTTTGTGGCTTTTCGTGTTTTATTCCTCGTCAGTATTTTAAAATTAATGTTCCTTTCCTCCGCTGAGGAGGATATTTGGGCCTAAGAGGGACGAGGCGACAGGGGAATGGGGAAGACTACATAACGAGGAACTTAGAGACCTGCACTTATCACCAAATATTATTCTGGTGATCAAATCGAGAAGAATGATATAGGCGGGGCATGTAGCACGCATGGGGGAAAAGAGATGTGCATACAGGATTTTGGTGGGGAGACCAGAGAGAAGGCGACCACTTGGGAGACCCAGGCGTAGATGGAAGGATAAGATTAGAATGGATCTTCAAGAAGTGGGATGGGGCATGGACTGGATTGAGCTGGCTCAGGATAGGGACAAGTGGCGGACTCTTGTGAATGCGGTAATGAACCTCCGGGTTCCATAAAATGCGGGGTATTTCTTGACTAGCTGAGGAACTGTTAGCTTCTCAAGAAGGTCTCTGCTCCGTGGAGTTAGTTAGTTAGTTAGTTAGTTAGTTAGTTAGTTAGTTAGTTAGTTAGTTAGTTAGNAGTTAGTTAGTTAGTTAGTTAGTTAGTTAGTTAGTTAGTTAGTTAGTTAGTTAGTTAGTTAGTTAGTTGGTTGGTTGGTTGGTTGGTTGGTTGGTTGGTTGGTTGGTTGGTTGGTTGGTTAGTTGGTTGGTTAGTTGGTTGGTTGGTTGGTTGGTTGGTTGGTTAGTTGGTTGGTTAGTTAGGTAGTAGGTAGGTAGGTAGGTAGGTAGGTAGGTAGGTAGGTAGGTAGGTAGGTAGGTAGGTAGGTAAGTAGTTCCTTTCCTCCACGTCTCTCCTGTTGTGCAGCTGGAAATAGAGCATGATATGTCGAGCTTCAGAAAGAAAACGGTGCATCTGGATACCGCCCCGTATAAGTGACTTCCGGTGCAAGTCGGAACTGGATGTACCTACAATTTGTGTGTACTGTGCAAGGCAACCCGGTTGAAACCCGAAATCCAACACACTGGATCCTTAATATCAGGCTTCCGCCGCGCTGCTGATGAGACCTGCACTCTTCTGGGACATTACGCAGCGTCGAGTGGTAGTCCTTCACCGACGTTTCGGGACAACGTATCGGTCCCATCTGCAATGGTCAAAAGGTCCAAGAAGAAAATGTCCGTAAAGGATTACCATTCGACGCTGCATAATACCGCAGAAGAGCGCAGATCACCCTGGATCCTGATCGGCCTCGCCACCTGTGTTATCGCCCAACAGTATTCTTCCGCCACCTTCGTCTCACTGCGCTTTCATTCCCGCAGTGAAAACTCGGCGCGCGTATAAAAATTTTATTATTAAGGTTTTTTACGTTTTTTAAAATTGCGTTAAGTCTGGGGGAAGTTGCTGAGAGTTTGTATATTAAGCACGTAAATACAGTTAGTGACAATTGTAACTGGGACAATGGGTTTATAAAGGGCGTAAATCGATTTAACGGAAGTCCAAAATTTGTAAATCACGTGACCAGTGAACTGTCTATGTAAACAGTCAATCATCTAACTAGCTAACACAGTTTGGAAAACGGTAATTTACGTTACTGATGTCACAGGTGGGCCTGCCTGCGTAGTAATTGTAGGTTTTTGGCGTCCGACGCGAGCAACTACAATGGCCGGCCATAACAGAAAGTATGAAATTAAAAAAGAACATATTTCTTGTAGAATATCCTTGTATTCGTCTGAGTAATGTAAAATTTATGACAACAGACGGCAATTGACAGAGCAGAATGGGCGTCTGTAAGTATGGAGGCCAAGGCCATCAGAGGGCCGTACAGCCACGGAGTAAGTAAGTAATATAAAATTTTTTAGGGCTAAAATAATGATTTTATTTAAAATATTAATTTTGCCGCTCCTTGGGCTCTGTCGCCCGGAGCGGATGCTCCAGTCGCCTCCCCCCCTCCCCTCCCAGCTACGCCCCTGTACGTACTGTATGCTTTAACCTTTTAAAGCCTAGCGGTACCTTTACATACCACCAGGTTTAACTTTAAAAAAGTCTACGTGGTGCCCACATTGCGTTTATGTGTTTTGTACGGATCTCAGAACAAACAGCAACTTTTGCGTTATAAAACATTAAGAGATTGGTTTTTATAACCGAAGTGGAGAGTGTTTACAGCGCGGTACGCACTGAGTCCTTATATAAAATAGATACGCTTCGTCTTTAAAGGGTTAAATTGCGTCACTGGTTACACTGTGTACACGCTGGCTCATAAAATTTCTTGACAAGAGGGAAGACTCCAGTGTTTTGCTTAATATCCCAGCACATTTGAATCTTCAGCAACACCGCTGTGAGAACCTCAAATCTCGCATTCCGAGAGACATCTGGATACCCCTCAGGACTCACCAAGTTATGAAATCTCGGTCCAGCGTGTGCATAACATTAAGAAGCACACCTGCACAAAGTGACGAGGCAAACCGCTAATCACTGTGTTCATGGCGCTGCGTAAACACGCAGCGTGCTTGCCTCCCGATACTGTATGTAAGGTCGAAAGGATTAGCTGTCTGAAGTCCTGTGTTGAATACATTTTAAAATCCTAATTTATAAGACCAAAAATAACCAAAGGAACAAAAGATAGAGAGAGGAACATAAGGAAACTAAGAAAGTAGAAGAGAAGAGGTGAAGGAAATGAATAAATAAATACAGAACAGAAAAGCGAAATACCGTCAAGGTGTAAAGAACGGAAAAACGAATACAAAGAAAATAAGCTGGGAAATTTACTGTACGTACCGTGTAGCAATTCTGGCACCTTCACTAAGTTTTGTTTAATTATCTCTACGGAAACAAGATTTAAATATTAATGTAGTAACGTTCATGTGGGAACATTATTTCATCTGATAACTGTCGTTAGTCACTTCCCATCGGCTCGCATAAATTACAATAATGCGAGACACACTGAATGTGTTCTTTAGCTGCCACGCATGCCTGTGAATCGAATGAAAATATTCCCAGCGCCTTCTTTAAATATGGTAAGTCAGAACCTAATATTTACTGCGATACATCGAACTAAAAAAACCGTGCACTCGCGTGGACAGCGACTCGTGGCAGATTGGAAGAACGGTCGTAGCTGTGCTGCCTGCCGTCACGCGAAACAGTCTGAGTAAAGAGTCTATGCCAGTTGCCAGACAAAATAATGTCTCTGTGGTAGAGGATTCAGGCTTCTTCTAATTATTATCGGCATACAAAATGTGCGGGCATTTTTCACGTATTTTCATAAGATTAGTTTTTGGTTGTACAAGTTCAGAAATCTGCGCGTACTTTTACACTTTTGTTTCCATGTCGCCTTCGCTGTAAGACCAATCAACTAACTGCGTGGAGAAGAGTCGTTTTTGGAAAGGTTACAGTTCTTCAATAAGTCAAGAGTGTCGCCGCATTCTATGGAACCCAAACTTTCACCACCGCATTCACAAAAGCTCGTTACATGTCCCTATCCTGAGCCAGATGAATCCAGTTCACGCCCTTCCAACCGATTTATTTAAGGTGCATTTTAATTAAGTAGAAGAATTACTGAAGGAGAGGGTACTGGAAATGAAACGTGCGTCATTTTTCTCTAGCAATTCTTTCCGAAATATTTTCCAGTCTCATAAATATTTTGTGCAGTTGGTTGAGGCACTGCGCTACAAGCTGGAAGGTCGCGGGTTCGATTCCCGATGGGGTCACTGGAATTTTTTTTATTGACTTGATCCTTCCGGCCGCACTATGGCCCTGGGGTCGACACAGTCTCTAACACAAATGAGTACCAGGGATATCTCCTGGGGGGTAAAGGCGGCCGGTTCGTAGGGCGGACAACCTTAGCACCTTCATGTGCGGACTGTCTAGAAATTCTGGGAGCATCAAACTCCTGGACCTCTCATGGCCACCAGGCCTGTATAGGGACTGCGTTACCTGTAAATATTTTGCAAGGGATGCGTGCAGAAACTCGTCCGGCTCCTCACGTAAACTTTGTCTGCAATCCTCAGTCACATTTGAAACACATTTGGACCGGTTCGACAGATTTCAACAGCAACTGCCCACTATCAAATTCACGAAAATCCACTCAAAAGGCATCTTACGTACGTTGTCCAGTGTTTGAAATCTGCGCGTCCAGACGCATCCAACCCGAGTACGTGCCTTCTCACTTTCTACCTGAGGACGGAAACAGATCATGTTTCCAAAAGTTGCTGTTTTTGCAGAATGCCGGAAGACGGACAAAGTCCAGTGTGGCTCGATTGACACTAAGGGGCAGACTGACGGTCAGTTCACGGTTAGGGAGATTATCCTTTGCCTGTATTCAAACGCATCTGTTGACGTCAGCACTCAGACTCGCAACGGGTGCGCCCAAGTGGGCGCCAGTATTTTTCGAAAGAGTATTTCATTCAAAAGTAAAGCGATTACTGGCAGATTTTCTTCGTATAACGTTTTTCATCTTGTTTAAAGCAAAATTAATCTGTGCTCGAGTACCCCAACAACGTTTGATCAGAATATTCCAAATTTAGTAATTTATCCCAGGGGTCTGCAACCCGCGGCTGGTCGTGTTGTGTTATGCGGCCCGCAGCCAATATTTGTAAACAGCGTACATGGTCTACAAATGGCACAATAATTCAGGAGGTTAGATACGTAACTCATGGTGGTTTCTTCACGTGCGGCCCGCGAACCAGACCACAATGACGTATGTTGCACTTTGGCATAAGAACTTTGGACACCCCTGATTTATCCCATTGCGTTCAATGTGCAGATTTACGAAAAAATAACCTCTAACCATATGCCATAAAAATTACATCTCAGGTTTGACAATATTTACGAATATATTTTGTACATTTTTCTCTGTGTAATTGTATTCAACTTGAATATGGCTTAATAGGAGCCGAAACATGTGGCTGTGATTTGGTAGGTGGTAATAAAGAGTTGTGTTTGATGGATATTTGTTAGTTCCTTTATGAATGCTCTATCCACATCTCTGAACCTAAGCTTACCCACAACTGACCGTGAACATAACCACGTGTCCATTACGCTCCACCCAGTAATCGTATGTATATTACACTATCATTAGAACTGATTTTGAGATGCTGCAGTTAATGTTCCAGTCTGTGTGCGACTGGTCTTGCTAGCATTTCCAACAGGCGGGAAATCATCACCGTCCTGATGATATAACAACCAAAGAGAAGTATCCGTGTCCCTGTGATAACTTTGAGATGCCATGGCCAGCCGTCCTATTCATCATCAGGCTGATAATGTCTGCAAACGCAGGTGCAGCCAGGGTAATTAAATAATACAGGGATGTCCAACCTGAAGGACTGAACGACAATAACAGAATATTGTGGTAAAGTGTTCAGCACACCTTACTCATATTTGGCAGATACTGGGTTCGAATTCGGGTTATAATAACTGAAGATCGTAGTGGTTACTCAGGAAGTTCTCTAGACTGTGTTTTAGTTAAGTTAACCTTTTAAAGCCTAGCGGTAACTTTACCTACCACCAGGTTTAATATTAAAAAATTCTACGTGGTGCCCACATTGCGTTTATGTGTTTTGTACGGATCTCAGAACAAACAGCAATTTTTGCCTTATAAAACATTAAGAGACTGGTCTTTATAACCGAAGTGGAGAGTGTTTACAGCGCGGTACGCACTGAGTCCTTATACAAAACAGATACGCTTCGTCTTTAAAGGGTTAATATAACTTCATAGGTCGTAACGACTTGACGTGAGGACCGTCTGACACTTTCCACCGCTAAGTATAGCAGGACTAATTCCACAGATTGTCCAGCTTCTAGCGCAGTTAACGTCAGCGAGTCTAGGCTGGTGTCGCAAGACGGGAGAGTGCGCGAAGTCGTGTGCGCGTAGATCAGTGTGTTTCTGCAGTCAGAACGGCGGATGTGCCAGTATTCGTCTGTTTACGGAGTAGATGCGGTCACGTGACTGAGGTAGGAGGACCGTTAGGTTTGTGAGACTGGCGCTGGAGGTTGTCATGCGACATGACAGGCACTTTGTGGATGTAATCCTGCTATACCCCTTGCTACAGTAACCGCCACTACTGCTTTCCACAGACTTCTCCATTCATAATCTGATAGTGTTGTTTCCCCAAGAGCATTAAGTGTCTTGTCTGTGTAAAGAACATAGACTGTGTTCTCTTTGAGGTGGGACCTGTCGTAAGGTAAAGGGGAAGTTGTGCTTGTGGACGCCACCCGATTTAAATTTGTCAAAATTAATCCCCTTGCTTTGAAGTAAAAGATAATTAAATTAAGTTAAATTTCTAAATAATGCACTTTAGCAGTAACGAGAAAGTAAAATTTCGCTGCCTTTATTTTAAGGTATTAGTGTTACCACTAACATATTCTTCATACAATTTCATTTTCTTGTTACTGCTACCAGAACGTCCAGCGGGCAAAGCCTGGAAACGTTCTAACAAGCGATGCCCCCCCCCCCCCCCATAAAAGTGTCTGTAACATACTTCCTTGCTCTTCGCTGTCTGTCTCAGTTCAACTGTGCACGTCGTGAAGACATATGGGGTGGTGTAGGTATACATCTCCACTCATTTCTTTCCTTGGCACTATGTGGTGGTTAGTGATCAGCTTCACGCTCCGGCCTCTGTATCCCAGATGAAAGAGTCCTCAGCACCCATGAAGTAGGAGGCTGGATGAGACACAGGGCCGGCCTGTGGGATGCCTTGGAGAGCAGATGAATGGAACTGTGCCACAATTCTTCATATGTCCTTCCCGCAGTTTAGCCACTATACCAGCCGAGCTATCCTGTGTTATATGAAATTGAAAAGGTACGAGCCTGGAATGGCCTCATAGAACATAACGCTGTAATCTAATTTCGCCAAAATTCGTCCAAAGACCGTCAAGTTTAAAGAATGTGATACGGACAGGACAGATGTAATCTTCCTATTCATTCGTTCGTTCATTGAGTGATTCATTCATTCATTCATTCATTCATCCGTTCATTCATTCATTCTGTTGCCTGTCTTACGACAGGCCCATAGCTCCTTCCAAAGCAAATTCGCCACACAGTGCGATCTAGTGCTTCCTTTTTCAATTTCCAGTCTCCTCTTTTTTCCTTAAGGTCACCCAGTAGCTGCTTACGTCTTCGTCCTCGTCTTCCCGTCGCTTCTACCGTTCCCTCTACCTTTCCTTCAGTAATGTGTTTTAGAACGCATTTCCTAAGCACGACGTGACCAAACTACGTAGCCTTCCTTCTTTTTATTCTTTGTACCATATTCCTGTCATCCTTGACTCTTTGTAATATTTCTTCATTTCTCACACAGTCAGTCTTCCTATATGCGCCTTTTCCCGCCTATGCGTCGTGTAAAGATCCGTTAATATATATGCCGTGTCTTTGAAATTCGGGATATCCCTAAAACAGTAAATAAGATAAGATGAAATGTGTGCTGTGACGGAAGTGTGTTGCAAGAACTGGCAGTAAACTTGTACTGGTAAGGATGAATACATACAGGCTAAGTACTCGTGTACTTACAGTACAAACAAGATGTTAGAAGAAGCAGTGATAATCAGAACTACACCAAGATAATTTTAAAGTACAGAGTCCAGTCTTCTCGTTTCGGAGATTTAGCCTTTGGATAAGCACGTGTTTATGTTGACAGGTGTTATGCTCCACGTAATGTTAACCACAGGTGTTTAATCATTTAATGGCATAAATGATAAGATTCTTGTCATGAAATTTGTTGTAACATGCGTAAAGCGAGAGAGTATACGTATGTAGTATTAACATGCAAGAACTGTATAGATGAATATCAGAAGTTGTGTTGAAAAACTGTGTCAAGTGCAGTGTGTTCCATATCCGTGCACTATATTATACAAAATAACTTTAAACACCAACGAATGCACAAAGAGTTTTTTTTTCGTCAATTATAACACACTCCTACATATTTCGACCCTGCTGGGTCATCTTCAGGGAGAAACCTTCCGTTGTCGTTACACTACGTTGCACCATACAGTTAAGTGAGAATGTGTTGTTGACTGTGCACTGCGCCGTTTATGGAGGCGTGAACTCTTTGTGGTCTCGGCTTGCAACGGAAGGTTTCTCCCTGAAGATGACCCAGCAGGGTCGAAACATGTAGGAGTGTGTTATAATTGACGAAAAAAAACTCTTTGTGCATTCGTTGGTGTTTAAAGTTATTTTGTGCCAAGTACCTTAAGGTAAACACCATATCGCATGTTTCACGCGCTCAAATGTCTAAACTTCTGTGTATGTCAGTGAAATTGCTTGAGAAAAAACATACGCACATGTCCTGCTTACAGCAGTACGTCTCTCCTTTCGTTTCTTGCCGTAGCCAGTGAGTATCATTCACTGTTTCAGAACCGACACATTTCGTAGTTCTTTACAGACGTTCACGCGTCTTAGTCGATGGTTACATTCCGGAAGGTCGGGCGCAAGACGCGTTTTGTGTTAGTCGGAGTTGAATATACATACTGCCACCTATGTATGTCTGTAGAAGGCAGTTCAGTTGAATTCCAAACTCCAGAACACTGGAACCTGATCGGCCGCCATATGACAGCCGCGCCGCCTGTGTTATCGCAGAGCAGTATTCTTCTGCCATTTTCCTCTCACTGCGCTTTAATTTCCGCAAGGAAAACTTAGGCGTACGTTTCCAAAATATTATTATTTCTTTTTTTAACTTTTTTTAAAATTTCGTAGGCAGTGTAGGAGTGTCTGTGCGTAGTTTTGGTGTTAATTATTTTAAGTGTAAATGATTGACGTATATTCTAATAAACTTCCATGTCGCTATACCCAGTGCCAGTCAACAGTAATGTCAACGGTGTGCTTTCTTGAGATGTGACGCCTGCATCTGGCACCTGTTTACCAAATTACACGGCGTCACATGGCCAGCAGATTGTAACGTTAACACTTACTGGCATGAGAACCGAAAAACCTAATAGTAAACTGACAATGGCTGAACTGCGTGTAATTACTAGGCTGCGGGGTGAGCAGTACGGCTTTAGGTGCGTTCGCAGAACTGCCTCGTCGTATCTGCCTGTCGTCCGCCCGTCCGTCAGACGGAATATTTTAAACCCTTAAGGGTGAGTGGTTGTTATACGTACTAACATGTTCAACGCTAAACTCTTCGTATTTCGCCACACACTAAATCTGCGCCTCGTGCAAAATAAACTATTTTTTTTCTCTAAACTGCATTTTCTGAATGGTCTTTATACTGGCAGCCCACAGAATTCTCTGTGAGGTACGAGCTGAATCTTTATGTATACGAGATTAATTTTTATCTTCAATCACAGAGGTTCGGGTTCGATCCGAGACCAGTCCATGTGAGATTTTTACTGGACAAAGTGGCACTGGGACAGGTTTCTTTTTTCCGAGGACTTCTCTTTTCTCTATTTGAGTATCATTCCACCAGGGGGCCATACTCGTCTTTGTCTGCGTGTTGTTCCGCAGTACCACAATACAAAGGGCGAAGCCTGGGATATTTATAAAAAATAAGCAGTGCTCTTTCGGGAATCGGGAAGCATTGAAAAAAATACTTCCAATGTTCTTAGTTTTCAAGGTTTTAATCTTATTCTAATACATGTGATGAAAGAGGAAATTCATGTTCAGGTTATTAAAACTGTGAATACTGCAAAATTTTCAATATTATTTTATAACACACACTAATCAGTACTAATGCACTGTTTCACCGTTTGAAGTTAAATCCAGTATTTATAAGTTCATGCCGCTAGCCTTTCAGATAAGCTACTAAGGAAGGCCAGTGTATAGACAAGGAAGCGGACAGCCTTTGCATATTGTGTTACGTAACCGAAGAAAAGTTCCGGATTTGTACAGGTTTGATGCGGCTAATGTAGTTAGAAACGAAGGTTGCCGTTTGTTGGACATGTAGGTCTTGTAGAGACACAAGAAATGCCCACACGAATTTTGACGTTTTAATGACGTAACCGCCTTAAAGAGCGTTAACAGTAAAGATAACAGAGAAATCGGATGCGTTGTGGGAGACACAGGGGGCACGCGATGGCGCAGTTGGTAGAGGCACTGCGTTACAATCCGGAAGGTCGCGGGTTCGAATTTTTCATTGACATAATCCTTCCGGTCGCACTATGGCCCTGGGGTCGACTCAGCCTCTAACAGAAATGAGTACCAGTAAAGGCGGCCGGTGCGTACGGCTGACAAACTTATCACCTTCATGTGCCGACTGTCTAGAAATCTGGGAGCCTCAACCTCCTGGAACCCTCTGGGCCTGTAATGGGACTGCTTTACCTTTATCTTCGTACAAGACACACACACACACACACACACACACACACACACACACACACACACACAGAATCAGCTTATCACAGAAGCTGAGATGGCCCAGTTAACCTTTTAAAGCCTAGCGGTAGTACCACCTGGTTTAACATTAAAAAATTCTACGTGGTGCCCACATTGCGTTTATGTGTTTTGTACGGATCTCAGAACAAACAGCAACTTTTGCCTTATAAAACATTAAGAGACTGGTTTTCATAACCGAAGTGGAGAGTGTTTACAACGCGGTACGCACTGAGTCCTTATATAAAACAGATACGCTTCGTCTTTAAAGGGTTAAGATAGTGACAAAGCTACTGGCTGGACGATCCGGGGTTCCATTTTCAGCAGAAGCAAGAGATTTCACTTCCTCGAAGCGCCCAGGCTGACTCTGAGGTCCCCATAAGCGGTTACCAGAGATGATTTCCCTATAGTTAAATCAGACGAGGCGTAAACCTACCAGTTCACTTCCATCTAGTGTCACAGTTAGGAAGGAATAGAGCTCTATCTCTTTTCCCTTCATACGCCTTTATGGAGTGTGTAGAAACAACTTTATTTTTTAATGACTCACACTCGTGTCCAAATGATGTTAGAGGTTGTCCTTAAGGAAAATAGTTTCTAAGAATGGGAGGTGTAAGTGGAACTGGCTCAACATCGTGTCCAATAGTAGGCTTTCATATCTCTGGTTTTAACCTTCTACTAGGAAGTCATTCTTTTTTCCCTCCGCCCCCCCCCCCCCCCCACCTTAGCGTAAACCCAGAAACCTCTGGATGACAAAAACTTGCGACCGTTATGCGGAACTGGTCCGAGATTCAGATATAATTTGACGAACTTCAAATTTTTTAACAAAAGAAATTCCCGGAACATTTTGCAAAGCTTAGAGACCATGCCGTGCTTGGAGTCAGGCCACTTTTACATTCAAACGATTTATGTTTGCTTATGCGAAAAAGAAGAAGTGTCGTCGTCGAAATGAGGAGACAAAACACGATCAGTTATAGCGTCAATATTATATTTTGTCGGCAGACAAATGTTCCCAAATGCAGACTGTCACTTGTCAAGAGTTGATGCTGCTTTTTCTTGTTTGTCTGGCAAGATGTCTTCGGAAGCGACAGCTGTGTTCGCTTTCCACGGCTAAGACTGTTATCCTTCAACACCCAGTGGTTACTATATGTACCACCCGTTTTGACATTGTTCAACAACATATTTTGCCCATGTGGTGTGTTTATAGGTTTCGTATTCTCATAGTAAACAGTGTAGGCAATGTGCGTATAAACGTAACATTCAGGCGTCCGTGCAACCCTTGTTGTCGTGGAAAAGCAATAAGTATTACATATTCTGAGTATATGTTTGTATATGTAGTTACCCAGCATGCAAAAGGCACGCGCAGTGGCCAGTCGTAGCTATATCAGGTTTTTCCACATTATCTCATAAATGGAACGATTTTAGAAAAAAAAAGCTATTGAACATAAAATGTGTGTTTTGATTTTTTCTACACCTTTTGTCTGAAACACTTTTCATTCTAAGAAGACTTCAGCGAGATGTTATTATAAATGTACACAGGTTTTCATGTAGAGTACCCGTTATTCTTGTCAGATTGTAATGAAACTTAAATTTTCTCGACAGATTTGCGAAATATACTCAAGTATCAAATTTCATGAAAATCCGTCCAGCGGGAGCCGAGTTGTTCCATGCAGACTGATGGATAGACAGACAGACAGACATGACTAAGCTAGTAGTCGCTTTTCGCAATTTTGCGAACGCGCCTAAAAACCATTATTTACCTCAGGGGCAGCAACAGATTTTGAAGAAGCAGTGTTTTCTGTGAGGTAAAAAAGGTAAAGACGTCCTTCTATGCCATGAAGGTGTATGGGGGGAGTAGACTTATACTTCCATTCACACTTCACCTCAGCACTAGACTGAGGTGAATGGTCTTCTCACGTCCCGGCCGCTTTGTCCCCGGGAAAGAGCCCCGGGGCACAATGAATTGGAGGCTGGGTGGGCCCCAAAGGCGACCTGGAGTGTACTGGAGAAGAAAACATCTGTTATAGTTGTCCTTTAACAACTAATGCGGGACATCAGGGCTATTAATCTGCACGTTAACCTTTTAAAGCCTAGCGGTAACTTTACGTAACACCAGGTTTAACATTAAAAAATTCTACGTGGTGCCCACATTGCGTTTATGTGTTTTGTACGGATCTCAGAACAAACAGCAACTTTTGCCTTATAAAACATTAAGAGATTGGTTTTTATAACCGAAGTGGAGAGTGTTTACAGCGCGGTACGCACTGAGTCCTTACATAAAACAGATACGCTTCGTCTTTAAAGGGTTAAATGTGACTAACAGATTTGGTCAAAATCCGTTAATTTGCCCAGTTTTCGAAACGAAAGTGCCAGCTTTCAAGAATGGCTCTGCATTAGAATGGAAGTTCTTAGTTCTTATGTTGGTGTTGTAATGAAATTAAATTTTGAGAGACGCCAATCTTTCTGTGGAAATCTGTCGAAAAATGCGTGGGTAGCCGGATACAGTTCAATAAATTACTGCACTGAGATACGCCTAGAGCAGAGCCATTGGCCCTAGGGTCATGTAACAGTTGTCTACACCACGTGCGACAGAAAGTAGTGTAGTCAGGTGGACAGCAGAACGAACGGCCTGGCATTTCCGGGTACCCCACCTGCTACTATCTCACGCAAAGGAGTAAGGAAGAAGAAGAAATCACGGAGAAAAAAAACAGTGAGAGGATTTGTAGACGAACACGTCCACAGTCACTTCAGTGTCATTCTACCGTACCTATCATTCGGCAGCCTTCTGCACCAGTAATCGCGTGTTCGAATCGTGCTGGAGTCAAGAGTGAGAGGATTTGTAGACGAACACGTCTACAGTCACTTCATTGTCACTCTACAATAAATATTATTCGGCAGCCTTCTGCACCAGTAATCGCGCGTTTGAATCCTGCTGGAGGGATTAATGTTTGTCTTCATATTTTCTGTGCGTAAACTACTGATCGTTACTCAGAAGTAAAGCTGTAGCCTTGAGAGTGTAGGTGGGGGCCCTTATCTCGGGCGAAGCTTGCGGAAAATACATACAGATCCTGTCAACAACACAAAAAAATCCATCTTCTATCACTTTCCACTGTTAGCCGTTCCGTCATGCGTTCAGTTTTTTTTATAGCTGAATAGAATACAACACAAATTCTGCCAGGCTTTCACAAGACACAACAGTACTTCAGCCCAATGTATTTATAACTGGAATACATCAGATACTTGTAATAAGCAGCACCTAACAGTCGCCCTTTTCCCTCTGAAATCAATGTCGAGGTCAAAGCCATTCTCCTGAGTAGCCAACATTGCTTACTCGGTTAACCCGCCGAAGTAGTGGCGACCAGATAGCGTGCCAGCTGATGTGCCTCACGCTGCAGTCGACACGGCGTGGTCGCTGCCAGGCTGTTCTCGGATAGCCAGGCAGCGTTATACTTCTTTCAAAGACGTTTACTCTGTTAGTTCCTTCACAGTTTCAGTCACTGGACGTTCTTGAAATGGACAGGGAAAGCTTAGCGGTGCGTGTGCAGTTCTTCCCCTCTTACTAGCTTGCCTCTCCACCCCCGCGTTATCAAAGTAACAAGTACGCGTAATCTGAGCACTACATCTATGTACTGTACCATGTCAAGTACAGTCTAGACACTGCAGTAGATAGAGGCCAGTGGTCAGCTTCACCCTCCAGCAACCTAACAGTTGCAGTCAGTGCAGGTTGTTAGTTGTGCCTCGATCCATTAGGGACACTGTGAATACTGAGACAGGCATTTCATTTATCGAGAATAGAACCCCACGCATGCAATGCTGTATCAGTTCCGTCACAGACTGAGCTACCCCGGCTCCAAAATGCCCCCTGTATGCATTTTCAAAGATATACAAAACGTCTGATATTCATGAGGCGGAAATTCTAGTCCGGCTGTAATGCCAGGAAAGAGGACAAAACAGAGTTTAGAAGGTTGAGAAGAAAACACAGTTGAACTCGGTTATAATGTCACGAAAGGGACTGGATATTTTGTGTCATTCTAACGAGTGTCGTTATAACCGAGGTGTATAACGTTATGGTTAACAGTGAGGAATTAATTGGTACCACAGAATATCTGACACTATAGGCAGGGTGTTGCATAAACCGATGTCGTTTTAAACGGGTTTGACTGCACTTATGATAAAGAATAAGGGAAACGTTATGGTGAAAGTGAGGTGAAATTACGGCCAGAAGATGACTAAGTAGTCGGTAAGTAGAGTAAGAACGAAGTTATATATTGCGGAAGGAAGGAACACGGGGCGTATATGAGGAAGATGGAACATGAGGGTGAGAAGGAGGATGGGATGGAGCAGAAACAAGGAAAGGAAGGGACAGACGCACCAGCACAGCAATAATACTATTAACTAACGTAACGGGCTCACCACATGTCCGCGGGTCGAACCTCGCGAATGTTATGACTGCTTACCGCAACCGGTTGCCTTGAACACAGTCGCTGGGTCACGGGGTTCTGAACCTGTCGCTGCAGGTGCTGGTATCTTCTTTCAGCTTCAAGGTTGGTTTGTTCTGCGCCTTGTCCAGCCGCACGTCATGCAACGCGCCTTATTTGGTGGGAATTTCGTATAGGAGGTGACAGCGACACTAGGAGCGGACTCCAAGTTTAACCATAAGCTTTGGAGCCGGGATAGCGTAGTCGGTATAGTGACTAGGCTACAGGATGGACGGGGCGCGGTTCGAATCCCAGCAGGGGGAAGAGATTTTTCTCCTCTCCGAAACGTCCAGACTGGGTCTGGGACCCACACCCTCCTATTCAGTGGGGACGAGGGATCCTTCCCCGGGGAAAAGCAGTCAGAATGACTGCTCCCCTTATATGCCTTCATATCGTACGCAGGGACAAATGTACCTTTTCTCTGTATATTCATAGCCCTTGCTTGGTATTGGAACTGGAACATAACTTTATTAACCCTTTAAAGATGAAGCGTATCTGTTTTATATAAGGACTCAGTGCGTACCGCGCTGTAAACACTCTCCACTTCGGTTATAAAAAGCAGTCTCTTAATGTTTTATAAGGCAAAAGTTGCTGTTTGTTCTGAGATCCGTACAAAACACATAAACGCAATGTGGGCACCACGTAGAATTTTTTAATGTTAAACCTGGTGTTAGGTAAAGTTACCGCTAGGCTTTAAAAGGTTAAATTACTCACAAACGTATAAAAGAAAATGACAACTTAAAACACAGTGTATAATTTAAGAAATTTAATATAAAAGTCTCAGTGACATTTTATTCCCGATTCTGTTTCTTTCTCCAGCCGACCACGATTGCTCAATTAGTAACTCTTCCACACTTTTATGCGGGAGGTTTCCGGTTTGAATGCCGCGACACCAACTTCTGTGATCTTCATGGTGTTGCTCAGCCTTCCTCCCTTCCACAAGGCAAGCGCCAGGATGCTGTCTGTAAACACGTCACAACCCCTTCCTTCGCCATCCCTCCCAATTCATTATTCGCTAATTACCCCACCTTTCGACAGTATATAGCGTGAGCTTCTGACAGTGTTATCGAGAGCGAAAGATAAAGTCCCTGTCCAGGCCATGAAGTTATATGGGGCAGTGGAGGTATAGCTCCACTCATTCTTAATACCTGTACTAGGTGGAAGCGATTGGTCAACTTCGTACCCTGGCCGCTTTACTCCATGGGGACGTACCTCTGGTGCTCGATAGATGACTGGGTGGGCCCCCAGCGTCGATCCGATGGTCTTAGTACTTTGGGGGAAAGAAAAATCTCTTGCCGGTAATTGAACCTCGATTCCTTGACCGTCCATCCTGTAATGTAGTCACTATACCGACTGAGGTGTCCCGACAGTGTCGTTAAATAAACTCTAAACAAATAAAAGATGAATTATCTCTCTCCTGTTTGTTTTGCAGCTCGCCCGTCTCTTTGTTTTTCTCTTCTGTCTGTTTCTTTCACCTTCCTCGTTTTATAACTTTCTTTTCTCCTTCTGTCCTTCTCTTCTAACGTTTGGATCGAGCAAGGCTGCCTTCTTTAGCGCTACACTTTTGTACGAATCACGGGCGCAACCAAGAGGAGGGGTTGCAGCCCCTCCCTAAACCCGCAAAACCGAAATTAAAAAAAAAAAACAGATTTTGTAGATACTATGATATCAGAAGTTTTGCATGATTTCCCCTTTAGCTGAAATCCGCCACTGACATCGGTCCATGACTTGTACATTAGAATTCTGAAGAATATATGAATAGAATTTAAAAGAAAACAAGAAGATAGGACACTGTGATTGAGTCATGGAACATGTAGTTATATTCGTATGTATATAAATGCAGTTGCAGGCAGTGTTATGTTGTACTTACAACATGATTTTTATAACATAATTTTTAAAATGAAACATAAATTATATATAGCCTCAGGATCAGCAGCACACACACCCCCCGGCCGTTTTCGAAATATATACAAGAACTCAGCTGGCCACGTGAAAATTGACGCTTGTGGCTGTTTCTTTTCTGCAGCTTAGAAGATAGCGAAATTTAGGACCCTGTGTTCCAGGAAGTGGCCGTGGCCGACACCTGAACCACACACTCTTTGCGGTGAAGATTGCCTGCTAATTTAGAAAACTACTGCATCAAAACGCACACCAGCCACAAGAAGAAGACTTTAATGAGACAGAATGTTGCTTGAGAAGCTGATAGTTATTCAGCTGGTACAGAACCAGTTGGCTCAAGCTCTGATTTGTATCCGCGATATTCCCGGCTGGAATCTTGGCCAAAGCACCATGTACATTTCTGTAGTCTTCTTTGCGAGTAAGGAACGCGAGTCAACTTACCTGACTCACACTTCTACTAAATTTCCCCAGCTTTTCCCTTACTTCCCAGGCATATGTTAGGTTGGTATCTTAAATTAGGTCGTGGCTAGTCCTTCACACACTTTATGTTCAGTACAGACGATTATTCAATTAGTCCGCAACATAGAACCTCCAGTACTGAACAGCATCGTTAAATAAACAAAAAATAAATGCTTATCTAGTATAAAAACCACCTGAGAATCCATCCTGTGATAACAAAAGCTTGGTACTCTATCCAGTCTTCAACCGGTAAAGTCCTGCCCTGGTCTCCACAGTCAACGTCACTTTAGGCATGCGGATGCATGTACAGATGGGTGGGTGCTTGGGTTGACAGGTAGGCAATTAGTAAGCCATTTTGTTAATCACTTAGTCAAGTGGCTAATTAGTTACTTATTTGGTTGGCCAGATGGTCGGTCAGTTGCCTCTGTTCATAGGCGTAACTTGGCTAATAACACTGGGGGGGAGGGGGGGGGTGCAAAATTGAGCGTGCGTATTAGGGACTTCACGCAGTTGTCAAGTTAGAAAGAGGGGGTAAGAGTGGTTTGAACTAGTCTTTAATGTGCATACCTAACGTACTCGTACATACACTGTGTATGTCTAACAGGGCATTACATATGTACAAATGTTCCCTCTAACCTGCGCGGGTGCGCGGCCACGCAGTAGCTGAAATGCTTCTACTCACGCTGAATTGTTGCCGCGCGCCTGGAATTTTTCAGTTTTCATTGTAAATATTTTTATTATGCATATTACAAAAATCCTTTAAAGTGCCGCGCAGTCGTCAGGTCGCGTAAAAATGTTCTGCTCATTGCAGTAGCAGTTCCGCGCAGCTGTAAAAAAATTTGAGGGAACGTTGATATGTATATAAGTGTACGTGCATATACGCACCCATACTGGAAGCTGCTACAAACACTGTCTTGATGTTCTGACTACGGGCTTGCCCATCTGCCATCGCGGTGTGCACAGGCACGATTTTATCCTTACCTTTATACATTTCGTTGTTTATTGAAGGGTATACCTTGCAGGTTAGCTCACTATGTGAGCAGAAATTTCCGTGTGACTGAAGATATGCACCTGGGGGCGCTGATGCATGGTCAAGAGATAAGATGTTAGGAAGGAGGAGAGAGTGGAATGTGTGTACGGCGCCACCGAGTCTGGCTAACACCTGCACAGCCTCTCCCACTGCCAGCCCACGACTGACCGACTGACGTCTTCTGCGCGTTCAGTCGCTAACTGCAGTGATTACTAACCAATCCACGGCGCAACGTTCAGACCCAGTTTGAGGGAAAATTGTGCCGCCACATTTTAAATCTTATGAATCCTGGA
Organism: Coptotermes formosanus; assembly: GCA_013340265.1. Classification (NCBI taxonomy): domain Eukaryota; kingdom Metazoa; phylum Arthropoda; class Insecta; order Blattodea; family Rhinotermitidae; genus Coptotermes; species Coptotermes formosanus. Next base: position 548,016 of record BLKM01000707.1, read on the forward strand.
ATTCATCTAAACGTCGGATTCTCAAATTGCCTAAGTTCTCGCAGTACCAGGGCGCTATGTTCTAGAAAGTATATTGCTTACGACACCGTTTGAATTAGGAACAATATTAAAGGTAAAGACAAATTTGTCCCTGTGCACGCCACGAAAGTATATGGGGAGTGACGGTACAGCCCCACTCATTCGTAATTTTGGGTTAGGTGGAGGTGATCGATCGGTTTGACGTCCCGGCAGTTTTATCCGGGGAAAAAAGCTTCCAGTTCCCATTCAGTATGTCAGATAGGCCCCAGACCCGGTTTGGACAGCTCGGAGAGAAGAACAATCTTTTTGTCTTCTGTGGGATCGAACCACAACTCCTCAACTGTCCAACTCGAGCCTTGGTGCAATGTGATGTAATATTACAGCACGTACATTGACAGTTTTTGTTACAGAGTGCGAGAAGAATGGAGAAATAAGACACTTAACGCCCGCTAACTGACGTTTGTTTCTGCGAACTGTGCAAACATGGGCATTACTGGACTGTCGGTCAGTGGTGGGACATACCGGTACAGCTCGTAGTTTGGCAAATCTCATTAAACAATCAGTTCCTACCGCACAGAAATCACATTGCATCTCGGATTGTGGTCTGCTGTGTTCTGGCACCGCGTTGCTTTGTAGGTACGTACCAAAGCTTCGAGAGAACGTACTGCCTCTGTCTTCAGGGTGAATGAGTACGATGTGAGGTTGCAGGCAGATATTGGCATACTGTTGTGAGACAAAGTGGGACTGCTGGGGGCTTATACTATTTGAAAGACCCAGTGGTACTACTGCAGGTCTATAAGACTATGCCTGTGGGACCCAGTGGGACTACCGTAGTCTTACGATAGACTGCATGTTTGTGAGCCCGGCGGGACTGCTGGTATATGATCGACTATACATTTGAGCCCCAGTGGGACCACTGCACGCTTATGATAGACCTATGTCTGTAAAACCCAGTGGGACTACTGCAGGCTTCTGAAGGACTATGTCTGTGGGACCCAGTGTGACCATTGCGGTATTGTGAGACTATAGACCCAGCGGGACTACTGCAGGCTTATGGTAGACCGTATGTCTGTAAGACCCAGTGGGACTGCTGCAGGCTTATGGTAGACTGTATGTCTGTAAGACCCAGTGGGACTACTGCAGGCTTGTGGTAGACCGTATGGTTGTAAGACCAAGTGGGACTACTGCAGGCTTGTGGTAGACCGTATGTCTGTAAGACCCAGCGGGACTACTGCAGGCTTATGGTAGACCGTATGTCTGTAAGACCCAGTGGGACTACTGCAGGCTTGTGGTAGACCGTATGTCTGTAAGACCCAGTGTGAATACTACAGGCTTGTGGTAGACCTATGTCTGTAAGACCCAGTGGGGCTACTGCAGGCTTGTGGTAGACCTATGTCTGTAAAACCCAGTGGGACTACTGCAGGCTTCTGATAGACCTATGTCTGTAAAACCCAGTGGGACTACTGCAGGCTTGTGGTAGACCTATGTCTGTAAAACGCAGTGGGACTACCGCAGGCTTGTGGTAGACCTATGTCTGTAAAACGCAGTGGGACTACTGCAGGCTTGTGGTAGACTATAAGTCCGTGACGTCCACTCGGGCAGTTAAAGAATATGTACGAGGTCCGGTGGTACTGCTGGTTACAGAGGTATCTCCTGGGTGTGTCAGACCCAGTGTTAGGCGTGTTTGTGTCAGCAGGTCCTGTGAGACTGACAGGATCTGTGCGTGCGTGCGCGTACTCATGAGGGTCCGTCGGTCAGGGAGGTAAAGCGGTACTGCAGACGTGCATTCTGTTCTTCTGGGATTCGATGCCGCGGCACTGGGTCACGCTTCGAATGTCTTCTTCGACATTTCGATCCTTGAAAGATGAGACCATTACGTTGTCTCGACACGTGAGGATCCCGTGTCCAGTGATACACTGTCACATCCCAGACGAAAGGGATCCTCAGTTACACTGTCGCGAAAACCTTGGAATTCACACGCAAGATGTTTTAAAATGACGTAATAAATGGCGCAAAATAAATTTCGTAGCTAAATTTACGACGCAGTCGAACTGTAATATTTACTGCGTCGTTTAAGATTATGATTCTGACGACGAACTGAACGCGCACACAGCCTCTGCCGCCCCGTATCCGCATCTTAACAAATGAAACACTCTCAGCGGCGGGCGGGGGGCAGGCGGGCGGGCGGCCACTTGTTGACCGCAGCTGTGCCGCTTCCGCACACCCTCTGCGCAGCGCGATCGTCATCTGCGTGTTTTAAGCATTACCACATGAACAGCAATCTGCCCACTGAGAGGGTCCGCGCAACCCCACATTTGTGTTCAGATGAATGTTTATTTTCAGAGCGGAGCATCCCGCACTGTGACACACTGCGTTCACATTTAACAATTTTATATACAGAATGCGCTAGTGCTCCTCTGTTTGCCGGCGACGGTGCCGTAATGACAAACGAGAGGAGTTGCAGTAGAAATTTCCGTGTCGCTCATTAACCCTTTAAAGACGAGGCGTATCTGTTTTATATAAGGACTCAGTGCGTACCGCGCTGTAAACACTCTCCACTTCGGTTATAAAAACCAATCTCTTAATGTTTTATAACGCAAAAGTTGCTGTTTGTTCTGAGATCCGTACAAAACACGTAAACGCAATGTGGGCACCACGTAGACTTTTTTAATGTTAAACCTGGTGGTATGTAAAGGTACCGCTAGGCTTTAAAAGGTTAAAGCATACAGTACGTACAGGGGCCTCAGTGCCTCCAGGAAATACTGGAATAGTACCTTAACTAAGGTCACTGCAGCTTCTTTTCAAATCCTTTGGTCTTACCCAGTCATCTGCCACTGCGCAGTCGCGGGTGATCTAGAGCGTCGTTAAATGAACTAGGCCACTAAATAGCAGAATGCCGGATTAACAGAATGCCGAATCAAACTGCCATAACTTCACATGCGCCACAGATAAGAAATACCATTTCCAACCAACAGGGCAATCAAATCTCATCACTTGTTCTGAGACTGTTTTATAAGAACAATGCCCGTTTTGTATGGGTGTGAAACTCGGTCTCTCACATTAACCCTTTGAATACGAAGCGTATCTGTTTTATATAAGGACTCAGTGCGTACTGCGCTGTAAACACTCTCCACTTCGGTTATAAAAACCAGTCTCTTAATGTTTTATAAGGCAAAAGTTGCTGTTTGTTCTGAGATCCGTACAAAACACATAAACGCAAAGTGGGCACCACGTAGAATTTTTTAATGTTAAAGCTGGTCGTACGTAAAGTTACCGCTAGGCTTTAAAAAGATAATTTCCGTCAGTAATGGATATCCCGATTCTACCGTCATCCAACTCGTACCCTTGTCACTATAATGGCTGAGCTACGCCGGCTGGTTTTTAAAATATCCAGACATTATAATTCTGAATTCGATCAAAGGAATAAAGTACTGCATCTTCAGCCTAACAGGGGCGCTGTGTTCAATTGAGAGATATATATCCGAAACGTCGGCACTTGTCTACCAGAACAGAAGACGTCACATCTTAGAAGACAGTAATTCTCACACTCGCCACTGACAGAAACTGACGACTGTCTGTTGACCAACTGCTGTCACCCGCTCTCGTGTCAACAAATTCCCCATATCAGTCAGTGCGTGTGAAGAAACTTGAAACCAGACGACACTGGGTTCGATGCCCGGACAGTCGGTCGGCGTGTGGGCAGGAGCAAGGTGTCTGGGAATCAGGTGCTGCCCTTGCGGTTCAGGTAAAACAAGATGACCGGAAGTGAGGTCGAGCGGATACACTTCATTCACAAACAACCAGCATTCATTATAAAAGCAACTTCGGCCGCACCTGGCGGCAGAAACATGAACTAACCACGACGCTTGATAATGATTAATAATCGGCTTTATGGCCGCTGTTAAAACGCTCCGTCGCGTATTATGTTTCTCGCGTTTTTTTTCCTTCCTATAATCAACTTGTTTGATACATAAGATGTAAAAAGAACTTATTCTAAGCACGCCCAATGATAGCTGTTCATGGGATGCGACGTAAGTATGAGTAAGTTGAAAACCTGCTGAAGGGTTACGTTTCCACAACTACGGCGTACAATTTCTATTACGGCGCTGCAGTTCAAGATTTGCTGCTACGCATTTTCTGCTAGAGGAATTATGCTCTGTACTAAACAGGGCAGCAGATAGAAGAGTTCAGTGTCACACAGACGACACTTTGATAAAAGGTAAAATCGAATTTGTTGCTATGCTTTGTTAACCACGACGCCATGACATCGTGCGGGGAATGGAAGTATAGCTTCGTGCATTCTTTGCGTTAGCGTTAGACAAAGGTGAATGGTCAGCTTCACGTCTCAGCCGCTTTAACCTGTCAGAATGAGTCCTGGCACAATGCCGAGGAGTCATGCTTCTTGCGGGGCTTGATCAGTCTTATCAACAGGTGAGCCGCCTGTGGCCGTTGCCTTGCGGCGTGCGACAGGGACTGTATCAGCGTGCAGTAAATGCTGACCGCAGCAGCAGCAGCAGCGGTGTTTGCAGTGCAAGTTTTAACAGCCTTATAATTTTGAAATATTTCGTCTTTTGGGATGTAACGCCTCTGTGCAGGTTGTTGGATAGGTACAGACGTTGAAAGTGCTCGTACTGCCTCCATCTTCGGGGTAAAAGAGTGTCTACTGCGACGATGGAGGCAAGAAGTGTCAGATATTGTTAGGAGGGGAGAGGCATGTTGCACGCTTAAAGTATTTTGGTTGCAAAATCGTGTAGGAAAGAGGCTACCTGATAGACCCAGAAGAAAGTGGACGAATAAACTACAAAATATGCCTTAAAGACATAGGCTGTGACGGTGTGGTATCAGGTGCGCATCCAGAATTTTTCTTCGACCGGGGGGCCCCCGGCCTGATCTTGAGGCTATATATAATTTATGTTTGATTTTAAAAATTGTTATAAAAATCATGTAAGTACATCATAACACAGTTTGACACTGCATTTATATACACAAATATAACTGCATGTTCCGTGACTCACAGTGTCCTATCTTCTTGTTTTCTTTAATTTTATTAACTAATTTTTCTATATTCTAATATACTAGTCATCAGCCGATTTCGGTGGCTGATTTTGGCTGAAGGGGAAATCACGTAAAACTTCCGATATCATAATATCTACAAAAGCTGTTTTTTTTTTAATTTCAGTTTTGGGGGGTCTGGGGGGGGGCTGCAGCCCCTGGGTGCGCACTTGTGTGGTGTGCATAACACACATGGTAATGACCCCCTCGGTTCCCTAAGGGCACAATCGTTAATGTGCAAGGGAGCTGCATTTCTCAAGAACAGCTCAGCTTCATAGGGTTGGAACGTGTTATGTTACCATTACAGATCAGATTACAAAGCAATGGAGTAAGCATCCACTTGTTCTAACTTTGTGTCGCCGTTGTGTTAGCTTATTCTTGATACACGCGATATCTGTGCAGCAAACGTCATCCATTACCTTCTGCCAGTGAGGTCATTTCACTGTGAGTGACGACAAGTGGCACTGACCGCATTTCTTCCATTGACATCTGCATTTGCGTCCAGTCAATGAATCACGTGCGAATGCGCAAGCATGCTGCGGAGTAGCGGCCATTCCTTGAAAGCGAACTCGTACTGGTGTTGCAGGTCCGAACGTTCGGTAGGCCTGCTGAGAATTACACACGCTGGGGGATCTGTATTCGTACCAAGTAATTCGATACGACAGATCCTGTCAGGTTAGAAAGACACAGTTGCCACCTGACATGGATGGATAGTCACTCGCATTATCGGGCCGCGTGGGCATGATTTGGAAGTGATCGCGAGATGAAAAACCAAGCAAGAAACATTTTATAAATTAAAAATTCTTCCGCTTTAGGAAAATTACGACGAAACAATTTCGTCCTCTTTTTTAAATTTTTGGTTAAGGCTAGGAGTGATTAAATGATTTGTTTGTAACAATATATTACGGTTTGTAAATGGCTATCAAGAATACTGCTGAAGTTATAAGATTTAAATACGTTGTAATGAAATTAAAAGGCAGGATGACTGGAGGTGTAACAAAAATTTTGGTTTATGCGATTTCGGATTATGGCACTGTTACTGGGAAGTCGGCTGTCTTGTGCTGTGTGAGCCTGTCTTGAACTATGTTAGTCTGTTTTGTGCTATGTTAGCCAGTCTTGAGCTAAGTCAGTCTGTCTTGTGCTATGTCAGCCTGTCTTGAGTTATGTTAGTCTGTCTTATGTCAGCCTGTCTTGTGCTATGTTAGTCTGTCTTGTGCTATGTCAGCCTGTCTTGAGTTATGTTAGTCTGTCTTATGTCAGCCTGTCTTGTGCTATGTTAGTCTGTCTTGTGCTATGTTAGTCTGTCTTGAGCTATGTTAGCCTGTCTTGTGTTGCATTAGCCTGGCTTGTGCTGTGTTAGCCTGTGTTTGATTTAGGACAACTTCTTATGCAAGTGTGTGTTGCTAGGCGACACATTCTGCGGGTAGTATGTTTTTATTTGAAAACACCTTCGTGTTTAACATCTTTTTATTATAAGACACCTGCTTCGGGTGGCACATTGTTGTTTTAAGGTGCGTTGGTGTGTTAGCATTTTTAAGATAAGTTCCTCTGTTAGTAAGTACAGTTTTATTTGACGACGCGTTCTTCTGTTAGTGCGTATTTATTTGAAGATACATAGCGCGACAGTACCGTTCTTGTCAGACCTCGCATAATAACATTAGTAGCAGTAGCAGAAGCAGTAGCAGTAGCAGTAGTAGTAGCAGTAGCAGTAGCAGTGGTAGTAGCAGTGGTAGTAGCAGTAGCAGTAGCAGTAGTAGTAGCAGTAGCAGTAGTAGCAGTAGTAGTAGTAGCAGTGGTAGTGGCAGTAGCAGTAGCAGTAGTAGCAGTAGTAGTAGTATAAGTGGCAGTAGTAGTAGCAGTAGTAGTAGCAGTAGCAGTAGTAGCAGTAGTAGTATTCGTTATCACGTTTTACAGAGTATGCACAATTATACACCTGAAACAAACCAGGTTTCTAAAATATATAATGTTGCAGGTATTCTCTGGTTACATGTTATGGTGCACGGAATGCTGTTTCCCCTGAAAAACGTTTTTGTACTTTAACATTAGCATGTTCCGAAGTATGTGTGCAGTGCAGCGCCCAGTGTGGCTGTTTTCTGTAGCTCGTTGATGTTATGCTTTCCCGGTATCTTGTTCAGATATTATTATTATTATTATTATTATTATTATTATTATTATTATTATTATCCGAATTTCTCACTCCTCAGCTTTAGCTGGGAAATATCCACCTATCCTGGGATGTATCATCAATAGGATTAGGTTCGGTGGTCTTATGTGTAATTTAGGAAATTCCTTACAATTGAACATGTGCCAAGAATTACCACTGTTTGCATCTGTATATATGTGTCTGGGTGCAGGTTAAGTCTCTTTAGACTTTGTGACAGTGACTTCGGAATTATTCCCGTAGCTGAAATTACTATCGGGACCACTTGTACTGCATCCTGCTTCCACATAACACGTATTTCGTTCGCCAGTTCTTGATATTTCTTTTGTTTTTCGGTTATTGTTTTGGCGAGATTGTGTGTATTTGGAATAGCTGTGTCTATTAGGAAGGTATTTTTTGTTTTCTTGTTCGTGACAGTTATGTCAGGTCGCTTGGAAGGTATTGTTTTGTCCGTAATAATGCTGCGATTCCAGTACAGTTTGAAGTTGTCATTCTCCAGCACGTTTGCTGGTTTGTACCGATAGTATGGGCATTTGACTTCAGTTAGTTCAGCTGCTTCTGCCAGTTTCTGGTGTATAACTTTTGCTACTCCGTCATGTCTTTTTATGCACCCGGTAGGTGCCAGCTGTTCACATGCTGCAGTAATGTGCTGGATCGTCTCCGGTTATTTTCCACATCTTCTGCACATCTCGTCGATGTTTGGCTGCTTCAAAATATATTTGTTGCAGTTTCTTGTTAGTATAACTTGGTCCTGTATTGCTGTTAAAGAGCCCTCTGTTTCGGCAAACAGGTCTGCATTTTATTATTATTATTTATTTATTATTATTATGCATTTTATTATTATTATTATTATTATTATTATGTTTTAGGCGTAGAAAGGGCAGTATTAAAAAAGGATCTTCAAGAAGTGGAATGGGGGTCATGGACTAGATTGAGCTGGCTCAGGATACTGACAGGTGGTGGGCGCTTGTAAATGCGGTAATGAACCTTCGGGTTCCATAAAATGCGGGGAATTTCTTGACTAGCTGAGGACCTGATAGCTTCTCAAGAAGGACTCTGCTCCGTGTAGTTAGATAGTTAGTTAGTTAGTTAGTTAGTTAGTTAGTTAGTTAATTGGTTGGCTGCTTGGTTTGTTAGTTGTTATGTTCGGCGCTTGTCTTTGAAATCGCGCAATAGCCAACACGCGTATGCGAAAGTTTGCGCTATACAAACAGCGTTCACCTGTCCGTCAATCGCGTCATAGTCAGTTGGCGTTACGAAAACGCGCGTAATAGCAGAACTGACTGCAGTCCCTTCTGTTCGCTTTGTAACAATGTTCCCTCCAAGCTGCGCTGGTGCGCGGCCGCGCAGTAACTGAAATGCTCCCGCTTGTTGCCGCGCAGCTGGAGTTTTTCAGTTTTCATTGTAAATATTCTTATTATGCATATGACAAAAAACATTGTAAAGTGTCGCGCAGTCGTCAGGTCGTGTAAAAATTTTCCGCTCAGATCAGTAGCAGGTCCGCGCAGCCTTAAAAAAAATTAGAGGGAACTTTGCTTTCTAAACATGTCTTCCTCTGTTAGTATATTTCCATTTGAAGACACATTCTTCTGTCAGTATGGTATCATCTGAAGGCGCCTTCTTCTGTTAGATGTTTTTAAGCAATCCATCAATTTTATTGAGAAATCCCGAATAGTCGGCCGTACGTGCTAATAGGCGGAGGGCCACATTTTCTTCGTTGATCTTCTAAAACGGGAAATAAAAGCTGCTCGCAAGGGTCAGTGCTACTCTGTGAGTCGGGAAGTTCAGCAGCTGGCTCCTGTGTATAGACTACATATTTTTCCTGTTCAGATGGCAGCGTCAAACAGCACGAGCTATAATACGGGTATCATTCACCGGATGTTCAACAAATTGTTCACCTCTATTTTCAGTATGAAATGCATGAGCGGTTGTAGAAAACCGCACTATGGAAACAGAAGAAGAAGGAAAGGTGCTGTAGGAAGTTATTCCACTGCCTGAAAGCAGATACTGCTACTTTGTTCATTTTTTGCCGTACCTAAATAAAAGCCTAAATGTCCTTTACCACTTTTAGGATTTAACCGTGAGTCACTGTGAAGTATTTATGGTGCACCTTATGTAAGAGCAAACCACGAACTGGATTGTAACATTATATTATGCTATCTTTCTTAGTCTGACTTCTGCTTAATCATTGTAGATGTAGAGGGTTATTGTTGCATCTGATCGCACACACTAACACACACACACACACACACACAGAGTACGACTCCTCTGGACGAGGGATCGGCCCGTCGCAGAAACATATACCCTGACAACACGGTACTCACAGGAGACAAACATCCATGGTCTCGGCGGGATTCCAACCCGCAGTCCCAGCAAGCGAGCGGCCACAGACCCACGCTTTACACCGCGCAGCCACCGGGATCGGGCTTACGTTACGCTTGGCAATTAATTGCTACTTATTTCCGACCCACAGATACGTACAAGCGTTTAGTGTAGTGTCTGCTTCATGTAATTTTCATGTAACGTCTTCTGTTTTTCGTTCAAGAGTTTCTCTCCTTCCATTCCACTTCTTCTTCTTCTCGTTTATCACGCCGTAAGCAAAACACCTGTACTCTGGAGTCGCAGTGGCGGTGAGTTGATGGACGGACACAACAGAGAACGAGCGAACTGAAAAGCCGTCATAGGCCCACTTCTGGACAAAGGGCCTTGCAGTAAAGCAGTTAAATGTAACGAAAGCTGTTGGCTTCTTGGGACTGTAACAGAACAGATTTACAGTTTCGTTAATATTAACCCTGAATATTGTCTTACGGGACGCGACGCCGTGTGGGCTAGTAGAATGTATTGACATTTCGAGGGTACCTGCTGCAAGGTAGATGATTAATTCTATTGTGGTATATTTTTATAACTGATCTACCCATACCGCGCAGTCAGTGTAGTGACTACGTAGCGTCTTCGACGGCGAAGGAGTCGTGGTTCGATCCCCGACAAGGACGAGAGATTTGTGACTTTAGCAAAGCGTCCAGACCGGCTCTGGAACCCACAATGAATGGAGCTATACGTCACCTCCACCCATATGCCTCGACGGTGTACACTGGGAGTGCCCTGTAAATTTTTTTACAGCCGCGCGGACCTGCTGCTGCTCTGAGCAGAAAATGTTTACACGACCTGACGACTGCGCGGCACTTTAAAAGTTTTTTTGTAATATGCATACTAAGAATATTTACAACGAAAATTGAAAAATTCCAGCAAGAATTCAGTGTGCGCGGGAGCATTTCAGTTACTGCGCACCCGCGCACCCGCGCAGGTTAGAGGCAACATTGACTGAGACTTTTTTGTTTTTGACTGAGACAGTGTAGCGTTATTTTTACCTCTACATTTATTTTACCCGCCGCCTATGACGGAGGCAGCGGGTTTCTTTAACCCTTTAAAGACGAAGCGCATCTGTTTTATATAAGGACTCAGTGCGTACCGCGCTGTAAACACTCTCCACTTCGGTTATAAAAACCAGTCTCTTAATGTTTTATAAGGCAAAAGTTGCTGTTTGTTCTGAGATCCGTACAAAACACATAAACGCAATGTGGGCACCACGTAGAATTTTTTAATGCTAAAGCGGGTAGTACGTAAAGTTACCGCTAGGCTTTGAAAGGTTAAATCATCAGTACACTTGTACTGTACCAGAGTAAACGGCGATGAGTAGTTAACAGAATCAGGCTCTGCTGTCGGTTCGCATAACGGCATTGAACGTTGGGAGGCCTGCTTTTACCGATACGCTATTTTACTGCAGTACATAGGCCAGTGCGGTGATAAATCTGTATCCTGTCATAAAATTTCTATATAATTGCAGCTAGAACCCGGTTATAACGACATCAGTTTATACGACACCTCGCCTATACAGTCAGATATTCTGTGGTACCAATTAATTCGTCACTGTTAGCCATAACATTGTACTCCTCGGTTATAACGACATTTGTTTATAACGACACAAAATATTTACTCCCTTTTAAGACGTTACAACCGAGTTCGAGTAGTTGTGAATTCTACGGCAGCGTATGTTTAGCATTGCCAGTTGTCACTGTGATATGTACGCAGAGGGTTATCTGCTTGCTGTACTTTTGCCCATCGTCTGATGTTCCAGAAAGCGCGTGATGATTATGGATGAGCACGGCTGGGGAACAAAAATCCTGGGCGACCGGGAGACTAAATTTTTTTCGGTGGCGCCTAATATTTATGGCTATTCGCCCTTCTGGCGCCTAGAATTTTGAGGTACTCCTAGATTTCTGGAAAAGTTGTGGACACCCGTCATAAAGTGTACCTGAGATTAGCTCTTCTGGGATATTACGCGGCGCCTTGTGGTAATTGTTTATGCCTGTTTCTGGCATCACTTAAAAGGGGTAGGAAAGGGTAGCGGCGGTGCAAATTGCTTTGGTTTCGATACAGTAGCTGTAGGGGTTGACTGCCTGAGACTAGTTCTTGTTGTCGGGTCCAAGTCAGTAGCAGCCCCCACCTCTCCGCCCTCTCGGTCGTAGATACAGTTTCTGACAAGTGGTGTTGTTTTTGTAATAGTAAACGATGGACAGAGTCCAGAAACCAGTTGATCGGCAATGTATAGCTTGTTTACGCGGAACCGGTCAGGCAACTTCGCGTTTAATAACTGTCGTGTTTGATTCTAAGTTTAGAAGTCCGAATCGCTTAGAGGAGGTGACACCAGTTCCCAGTACCCCACTGGAAGGCGAGACAACAAATGTGCCAAAATGTAGCCTTCGTCAGCCAGTATCTTTATGCTGAAGAAGCGTAAGATGTGTGCTTACAACTGATAATGTTGGCCCCTAATGACTTTATGTATATACATATATTTTTACTGCATTCCTACTAAGTACAGCCGAACCCGGTTATAACATCAGGAAAGGGACTGAATGTTTTGTGTCGTTACAAAGGAGTGTCGTTGTAACCGAGGAGTATAATATTATGGTTAACGGGGAGGAATTGATTGGTACCACAGAATATCTGACGTTATAGGCGAGGTGTCGCATAAACCGATGTCGTTATAAGCGGGTTCGACTGCATTGTACCCGTCTCATCCTTAATGACGCAATAAGCTTAGAAATATTTCATAAGTACGCAAATTGCAAATAGTATCGAAATACTGTCCTTTATGTTTAGGTGCATTCAAATCGTTCTTTTTAACATCGGTGCTACACTGCAGCCCAGCTTCACGTTTCGCTTGTATTTAAGTATTATCAAAACGTATGGCTGGGATAGCTCAGTCGGTATAGGAACTCGCCACAGATTTGACGGCCAGGGACTGGAATACCGGTGGGGGCGAGATTTTCCGCACCGATCCAGACGCGGCCTTGGGGCCTATCCAACCTTGTGTGTACAATCGGTACTGGGTCATTCCTGGGGGTACAGCGGCCGGGGCGTGGCGTTAACCACCCACCGCAATCTAGCGCCGAGGTTAAAGAAAGAGTAGAGCTATACACATCTACTCTCCCTGTGTGCCTGTAGGTCACGATTTACCTTTACCTTTAAAAGGAACGTGGAGGTAAGTTCCAGCTAATCGTTTGACATCGACACTACACCTGCATTAGCTTCACGTTCCGCGTTCCTTCTCCTCCCCCCCCCCCCCCCCGCAATGACCATTACGCGATCTTTTCCTTCCCCCTGCCCCATATCCTCCTCGGCACTTGGTTCTCAGGCACTCTAAATTCATATGCTTCCCTTAGACGTATAAAACAACAGACGAACTGTGTTAAAGTGATTTAAAGCAGCGTGTATTTCTCTCTGCGTCTCACACCTGTTTCGTGTTTGTTTGCGCTAGGGAATTGTGCTGGCAGCTGGTCTGTAGGGGACCAAGCACGACTGCCACATATTTGAGAGTATTAAAGCTTTGTGAGCTCCGTGCTGTATTGGAATTAGGATATAATGCCCACGTAAGACGGGGCCACCTGGTGACGAGACGACAAAGTGGATATCGCACAGCGTGGGAACACAGTGCTGCGCGTTTGTTACCGTCTTCAGTGCGGGGCAGAAAGAGAGGAGTTGCTTGTGAGGATGGCATGCATCGAAATGGCGGCGACCTTTCGTTACAACATTTTTGAACCTTCTAGTCATCATGCCAGTTAGTTGCTCGGTTAATTATTTGGCTTTGTGTTCGGACACAGTCACACTGACGTAGGATTTACTTCCAGGACTTCGGTTTTCCCTACCAACTACTATTCCAATACTGCCCCACACTCATCCGTCATCCTGTGTTTTTTTTTTCCAACGGCGCAACAGCCCCTAGTGGGCCAGTGCCTCCTCTTTATCGAGGCTTCACGATCACACTCAGACACACCACAGTCGGTAGGGCTCCTCTGGACGAGTGATCAGCCCGACGCAGATACATCTACCTAACAACACGCAACAGTCACAAGAGGCAGACATCCATGCCCCCGGCGGGATTCGAACTTGCAATCCCAGCAAGTCAGCGGCCGCAGACCTACGCGTTAGATCGCGCGGCCACCGGGATCGGCCACGCTGTGCCGTGCAGCATGCGTATTTGAGGGTGACAGCGTGACACTGAGTGCCACCCCCACTCCTACAACTAGATAATTTGTTTTTTAATTATTTGGCTCGCCTGTTAATGTGTTTGTGTCTTAGTCATAGACATAACTTGCGGGGGTGGGAGAGGGCAAATACCCGTTCACTATTTTTCTACATAAGAATAGTTTTTTTTTGGCTACTGAGTTGAAGAGAGGCAAATAAAAACTGGGATGACAGTGGGGAAAAGGGGTGTGTGTATATTAAGGGCTGGTTCAAACCAATCTTCCCCCTCTTTCAGACTTGACTCCTTGGTCAATTAAAAGCTCCGAACACCCATGGTCGAGTCCCCCCCCCCCCACAACACTTAGCGTAGTCAGTACAGTGCTTAGGCTACGTGCTGCATGATCGGGAGTTTAAATCCCGGGAGGGGCAAGACGTTTTTAACCTCTACAAAACATCTAGACCGCATCTGGGGCCCACCCAGTCTGCTATTCAATGGGTACCGGGGTACTTTCCTGGGTGTAAAATGGCCTGGGAGTGAAGCTGATCATTTAACTCCATCTAGTGTCCCCCCCCCCCTGCATTAATGGTGTGGATAGGTAAAACATTAACCTACCGCAAGTTTCAATGCAAACAAGTCCTACAGCTTGTCTTCCCGCAAACTCCGCGACTGTGATTCGTTAACAGAGGCCAGACGCCATAGCTTACGTACGTGTAGACAAGTTTCTTGGAACGCTACAGAGTCTGAAATTCAGGCAAAAAGAGATCGTGTTTTGTGGTCAGCCGTGGCTTTTTACAGCGTGAGAAGGCTTGACCACCTGTGCTGCAGTGCGGATGGAGTAGTCGTGCCAGCTGGGTGCGTTCAGTCCGTAGCGGTAACACAGTAGCCGGAAAATGGTGCGCCAAAATTGGATTCATGTCTAGCCGACACACAGTCAAGCACATTTCAAGATAACTAACGCTCTGGAGTTTTTTTTTTTTTGTGACGTCTCGGTTTCGAATCATGGCTGGGATAGTTTATATGCCGTCGTATTGGTGAATACTAGATTCGCTGTCAGCGTAGCTGGGAGAACATGAAGCCTGTCATGTAATTGTGAGGTCACTGGAGCTCTTTTTCGAGTATACTGTGACTGCCTCCTTCCAAATCCTTCCCCATTCATCAGTCAGCCTGTCCCTGATGTTATATAATGTCATATAGAAGAATAAAGCTAAATTTATTCCAATCCAAGCCACGAAAGCATATGGGAGGAACATAGGTATGTATAGCTTCACACACTCTTAACCTCGTCCCGTGAAGGAGGTGAGTGATCAGTATCAAGTGCCGGCCGCTTTAAAAATAACCACAGTACGCATTGAGTAGGAGGCTGTGTGGGCCCCATAAATGGTCACGATGTTTTGTAGAATAAAGAAATATATTGCCTGTGCCAGGATTTGAACCCCAGATCTTCCAACCCGTAGGCAAGTATGTATCAATTACACTGTTCAGCTTCCTATATGTTCATAGGCGTAACTTGGTGGGGGCAAGGGTGGGCAAATGCCCCCCCCCAATATTTTTTTTAACCTAGGAATAGTTTATTTGGTTAACTAACTAACTCCATGGAGCAGAGGCCTTCTTGAGAAGCTAACAGTTTCTCAGCTAGTTAAGAAATTCCCTGCATTTTATGAAACCCGAAGGTTCATTACCGCATTCACAACAGCCCGCCACCTGTCCCTATCCTGAGCCAGCTCAATCCAGTTCATGCCCCCACATCCCACTTCCCGAATGTTCCAAAATTCATATCCTTTTTCCGTAGCTGGGGTCGTACCAAAGAATCGGTCCAGGTCGAGGCATTGTGTAATGGTTCGTAACGTCATAATTTTTTACGGTGAGGAGTTGTTAGCACCTCGCCCAACCCCCAAGCTGGAGGACCACCCCTTGTCGGTTGTCCGCGACTGCTTATTCAATGTATTCGCAGCTACCCTCCATAACTGGAGGCCGTTCCTCCATCCGCAACCCGAGGACGCGCCATGCCGTGGTGACAGGGACCCACATAACATGGAGTTTATTTGGTTACTGAATTGAATAATGGCAAATAAAAAATGGACAGTTGCGTTTTATGTGACGAATTATCCCCTCTTTCAAATTTGACTCTTTTGTACAATAAAGTTCCTAATACTTATGGCCTGTTTTTGGGCGCCCCCCCCCCCCCACTTACGGGTATGTATATTGATATCAGGATGCAGAACACAAACAGCGTAACTAAATGCCTCATTAGCCAAATACCCAAATGTCCAGTTGTCTCACCAAGCAAGCAGGCCTAATACACTCTGTGGTGCCTGTAATGCCCGTCACGCTGGTCGGATAGAATGTCCGATTTGCTAACCACCTGGCTAACCATGGAGCCATAACCAACCAACTAGCCAAATATAGCTACCGGCATCTACTTAGATCAGGATTGCCATAATGACAAGTAACTACTACAGCTGTCTAAACCAAAAAATCGTCTATTAATTCAGTAACAAACCAAATCCCTGTTTGTATATACGGGTATATAATTTTCGAATAAAATAGGTACGTAATTAAATTATTATGTAATTATCTAAGTGTGTGTTTTAGAGCAGGCGTGCACACATTTTCAAAAATTCTAGCAGCCACCTTAAAGTTCTGGGAGCCGCAAGTGTGACACGGAGCCAGTTACACACTGAGGGCCCACAAATACTAGGCGTCATCGTACAAAATTTAGTCGTCCAGGAGACCTGGTGCCCGGGGGTTGTGTCGCTGTAGCACATCACACGAGAATAAAACAACTGATTTGTGATGCCGTGTGAGTAACAGATAGGAAGAGCGAGTGCCACAGTCGTACTTGCGTCGACCTGGTCTTGTGCAGTTCGTTTCTACAAGCTCGTTCGCAGCGTCATGATTTGAAAACTCTGTATAAAGTTCCAATATCTCTCTGACTCAGAGGCGCACCCAACGGGGCGCTGCCAGGCTGCAACCATCCCCCCCCCCCCCCGCCGCCGCCGCAAACCCCAGAAAACCGAAACTTAAACGTCACAGCTTTTGTAAGACATATGATATCAAAAGTTTTACGTGATTTACCCTGAAGCCAAAATCAGCCACTGACATCGGTTGATGACGAGTACATTAGAATTTTGAAAAATAAATTAATAAAATTTAAAAAACAAGAATGTGGGACACTGTGATTGAGTCATGGAACATGTAGTTATATTCGTATGTATATAAATGCAGCTGCAAACGGTGTTATGTTATACTTATGGCATGATTTTTATAATATAATTTTTTAATTCAAACCTGAATTATACATCCACCCCCCCCCCCCCAGGGGAGAAACTCTGTGTGCGCACGTGCTGTGAATGGTGTAGAATAGTCACCGTTTCATATTCCATACAAAATTCGACGTAAAAGAGTGAACTAATGTTTACTGTACATTACAACTTTCAACTGGATGACAAGAGGATATGATAAATTCAGTAACAAATCACTGCAGCTGACGGACTGAACGGAACGTGGTCTGTGAGACGCTTGGAATGTGGAGCGGCGCCACAGAGTCTGAAGCCCACCTGCAAGGCTCCGAGCGGAGGCGACAGAAGCGGACTCTAACACCTTGGCAACTACCTGCACTGCGCGAGGAGGAAGGAAGAAGTGAGTCTAGGAGCGGGCAAATACGGCGGAGGTTAAACATGCGAAATAGAGACCGCACAACACAGAACTAGATGGAACGATGAAGGGAAGAAACGCGAAAGATGAACAAGAAATAAAAGAGAGACTAAACGGAGCAGAAGGCAGGGCGAGAAACGCTGGCAAGAAGTACGTACTGGAAGAAAAGCAGCGGTAGAAAGGGGAGTAAAAAGATTAAGGGAAGAAAAGCGCGAATAAGCAGAAGAGGAATAAGAGAAAAATGGTGGGTATGACAGCTGCGGCGACAATGAAGATCGTGTTGATTATGATAGGATGCCGGCTTCTGTTAACGCGGTGAGAACCTCATATTACACGGTAGTTTACCTCCGGATTGTACAAAAGGCGGGGAAGCTGTAGACCAGCTTGAAGAGTCTAGTTTTTGGGATGCTGCGCTGACTAGCGGGGTTAACCTTGTAAAGCCTAGCGGTAACTTTACATACGACCAGGTTTAAGATTAAAAAATTCTACGTGCTGCCCACATTGCGTTTGTTTTGTACGGATCTCAGAACAAACAGCAACTTTAGCCTTATAACACATTAAGAGACTGGTTTTTATAACCGAAGTGGAGAGTGTTTACAGCGCGGTACGCACTGAGTCCTTATATAAAACAGATACGCTTCGTCTTTAAAGGGTTTTAAACATTCACAAATTCTACGTGGTGCCCACATTGCATTTATGTGTTTTGTACGGATCTCAGAACAAACAGCAACTTTTGCCTTATAAAACATTAAGAGACTGGTTTTTATAACCGAAGTGGAGAGTGTTTACAGCGCGGTACGCACTGAGTCCTTATATAAAACAGATACGCTTCTTCTTTAAGGGGTTAACAGAGCTCGACGTTTGATGTAACTGAGGAGACAAAAGGTAAAGCTGTCCGTGTCACACGCATATAGAAGGCATATGTGAGGAACGGAGTTATAGGTACGCTCCGTTTTAATCTCGGCACTAGATGGAGGTGAGTTGTCAGTTTCACGCCCCAGCCGCCTTACCACCGGAAACACCTGTGTCCATTGAGTGGGTGGGTCCCAGAGCCGGTCTGGACGTTGTGGAGAATAAAAAATCTCTTGCCCCTCCAGGAATTCGAACCCCGGACCGATCAGCCCGTAGCATAGTCACTACTATGCTATCCCGGCTACAGACTTAAGGAGATACTGTACTGGTGCCTTCGAAACGCCGGGATCTGTTAACCCTGCTACCCAGCGTTAACATCCCAGGAGACCAGAGGCCTCAACCGCAGCTCTAGACTGCCCTTTCCCAACCTCTGAAGAAGTGAAAATAAAATGAGACAGTAGTGGTAGTAGCCCTTAGGACTCCAGGAGGTCGAGGCCCCCAGAATTTCTGAACAATCGGCGCATGAAGGTGGTAAAGTTGTCAGCCCCACTCACTGGCCGCCTTTACCCGCAGGAAATATTCCTGGTGCTCATTTCTGTTAGAGGCTGAGTCGACCTCAGGATGAAGTCAATGAAAAATCGCAATGACCCCATCGGAAATCGAATCCGCGACCTGCTGGTTTGTAGCGCAGTGCCTTAACGGTCTGCGCCACTGCGTACCCCAGTAGCAGTGGCAGTAGTAGTAGTAGTATGCAGCAACCAGTTGGCAAATGGGTGAACCCTTGTCGCACACGCACAACGGCGCATGCCCGTCTCCCCCCCCCCCCCCGCCGCCCCGTGTATGTGGACTATAATTGACGCCCGTAATTAAACTGCTGTGACATACCGCGCGCGGTCAGGTACGAGGTTGGTATGCGCGAGGAGTAGCATTTTAAGTGGAAACACATCGTAAACGTGATTATACGCATAGCCCCCCCCCCCCTCCCCAAGGCCGTTGTTTCACGGTATGGGCATTGTGCACTGTGTCGCTATGTCCCTGGCAGACACCCCCCCCGAGCTTCCGGAATGCTGCTGACGTTACCAGTGTGACCGGTCCTGTCCCACAATCAAAAAGTACGTCGTCATTAATTGTCCTGTAAAGGCAAAGGGTGCAGTCTTCCGCGGGCCTAAACACCACACCATTGAGGGTGATTCATGTGGAAAATTTTTGTGGCTAAACTGGTATTTTGACGGGTTTGTGCGATGATTTCTGATTGCCTGCCAGTTGTTATTCCAGCAATACTTCACATCATCCACAGATTAGCAAGATGACCTTTATCACAACTTTGGCGTGGAATTTACGGCTGAACCTGTGCCCGTCCGGAGGCACGAAAACGAAGCTTAAAAGCTGGTGTGGGTAAGGTACATACGCCACCCCCACCCCACCAAGCAACTCGATTATCAGGGGTCTGTTCGCGACTAAGTAATCGGACTCCCCGTAATTATTAGCGAAGTTACCCCCAGATCTCGTAACAGGGATCCTGCTGTCAGAAGAACAGAATGCAGTCCGAATGAACCGCCAACAAAATGTAGTGTTCTGTACGTCTGGGGACCCGTTTGGTCCACAGTCCCCCCCGCGTCACACTGTATGTGTGTGTGGGGGGTTCTTATCTGTGCCTTTGGCTGGTATTTTTTCGCTTTATTCTCTTTCATTTTATATTTGTAAGTGGGGAAAATACCGGGAACGCTGTAAAATACTTAGAATAGGCTGATAAAATCCTT
This sequence comes from Coptotermes formosanus, assembly GCA_013340265.1. Classification (NCBI taxonomy): domain Eukaryota; kingdom Metazoa; phylum Arthropoda; class Insecta; order Blattodea; family Rhinotermitidae; genus Coptotermes; species Coptotermes formosanus. The sequence continues at coordinate 568,039 of BLKM01000707.1, forward strand.
GAAACGAGTGAGAAAAGAGAATGGCTGCCCGGAGGCCAGAGTTGGCGAAGTTATGTGTGCTCTGACGTAATAATAATAAAAGGATATTTATTGCCGTTCGGTTGGTACCAGTGACACCACGTGGACTGGAGACTCAGGTAGATAAACAACGGCGTTATTTACTCAACTGTTTTGCGTGACAAGTTTTAGCACATACGAGGCCTTGCTTTGTATCCCCGTTCGTAACTCTGCTTTCTGGCACACGTGTGAAAATGTATTATGGCGACGAACCCTCAGGACCCTTCAGCCAGGTTTCGCGATTACGTCATACGCATTCTCACAGTTCGCGGATGAATTGCTGATACCAATACACTGTATACTATTTACCGCTTATCTTACTTATACCATACGTTACAGGATGTTAAACTGACTTGGTTGTTCAAGACTGCTAACGCAAATGCTTCCTCAACCAATCAATAAATTTCCCGTATCGCATGGAACCCAAAGGTGTGTTTACCATATTTACAAGGCCTCGTCACTGGATTGTATCCTCAACCAGATGAATCCAATTTTTTAAATCCATTTTAATATTACCATCCCTTCAACACCTACGACTTAACAGGTGGTCTCCTTCCATCAAGTTTTCCAACCAAAACCCTGAATACATTTATTTTCCCTTCCGTGCGTGCTACGTGCTCCACATATCTCATCCCCCTCATTTTATCATCGTAATCATATTTGGTGGCGGATAGAAATTGTGGAAAACCTGTTTATGTAATTTTCTCCCTCCGTATGCTGACTAGTCCGTCTTGGGCCCAAATACGTTCTCAGACTCCCTCAGTCTAGGCAGGGACGCCGAGAGTGGGTCTGGGCCCCGGTGAAAAAATTTTTTGGCCCCCCCCCCCCCCGCCCCAGCAAGGGCGTACCGGCTAAAACATCTTTACAGTAAATTGGAAAGACTGACTGTCAGCTGCAGAGTAACTTGGGCTTGGTCTAAAAGGGTTACTTTGTACAGTCGACAGATAATGGTACTACCGAGCGAGACAAAATTATTATTATTATAATTATGTGTGTGTCTCTTGTCACAGGCCTTTACTTCCCGGTACGTCTCTTGAACCAGCAGTGATCCCCACCGCTCAGCTTCAAGCTTCACACTGCAGAACTTTCGGTATTATGTGTGATGTTCCAAGTATAGCTGTCTTTTGTAGTGAATCTATCGAATGTTTTCCTGGTATAGCTTCCAAGTTTTTCTTTAAGCTTCTCGTTACTATTCCAGTGGCTCCAATTATTACTGGTACAATTGTACACTTCAGGTTCCACATTCGTTGTATCTCTATACATAAACTCTTGTATTTTAACCTCTTTTCCGCTTCCTTTTGCACAACGTTTTTGTCTGCTGGTATTGCCACATCTATCAGTGTGCATGTTTTCTCTTTTTTGTTTTTAATTATTATATCTGGCCTATTTGCTGTAACTTCTCTGTCTGTGTGTACTGCTTGATTCCATAACACTGTGACATCTCCCTCTTCACACACAGGGTTGGGCATGTGTGTATACCATTTGTCTGTGGTTTCAATGCCCAAGGCTTTACATATTGAGTAGTGTAAATGTAAACAGACTTTATCATGTCTCATTAAATATTCGTTCTTTGCCAAAATGGGGCATCCTGAGGTTAAGTGGTCAATAGTTTCTTCTTCTTCTTATTATTATTATTTCTTACTGCAGTTGGGTTTTCACCCGGTGGCAGCAGTATATGCAACATAGTCGGGCTGCTAGCCCCGTTTCAGACCGCAGGGCTCCGGTGTTTTCTACTGGTTCCCTCCCGCCCCCCTCTCGTCGGCACTGAGTCTGTGCTGTCTTAACCTTTTAAAGCCTAGCGGTAACTTTACGTACCAGTGGGTTTAACATTAAAAAATTCTACGTGGTGCCCACATTGCGTTTATGTGTTTTGTACGGATCTCAGAACAAACAGCAACTTTTGCCTTATAAAACATCAACAGACTGGTTTTTATAACCGAAGTGGAGAGTGTTTACAGCGCAGTACGCACTGAGTCCTTATATAAAACAGATACGCTTCGTATTCAAAGGGTTAATGTGAGAGACCGAGTTTCACACCCATACAAAACGGGCATTGTTCTTATAAAACAGTCTCAGAACAAGTGATGAAATTTGATTGCCCTGTTGGTTGGAAATGGTATTTCTTATCTGTGGCGCATGTGAAGTTATGGCAGTTTGATTCGGCATTCTGTTAATCCGGCATTCTGCTATTTAGTGGCCTAGTTCATTTAACGACGCTCTCGATCACCCGCGACTGCGCAGTGGCAGATGACTGGGCAAGACCAAAGGATTTGAAACGAAGCTGCAGAGTGACCTTAGTTAAGGTACTATTCCAGTATTTCCTGGAGGCACTGAGGCAAACCAGAAATGCCTTAGGCTGAAAGGTGTACCGGCCAGGGTTCGAACCGGGCAGTTCCCAAACAGAAGTCAGAAGTGTTATCGCTTGAGCCAGCATGGCCGATGGCAAAGTCGCGGGTGTGAAAACTGCGAATCTCTGAATGGCACGAGTATGGATCTCATTCGTCACGGTTTTCCTGGGACAGTTCCTGTTGTACTACGTGTTTTAAAGAGCTCTGTTCTTGCGTCCCACAAAATTCGGTTCGGGACGCCAAATATCCCGGGCTTTTCCAACACTTCTAACGATGCATACGAACATTTTGACCTTCCTACAGCGCGAGGAATCATCCATTAGAGAAGGAGAGCAGTAACTAGCCTGTAACAGGAAGGAATAGGAGGGGGAGAGAAAGACGTGCAGGTTGGACTGACACTGCGAAGGATGAGGAACGGATGTGTAAAGGAAAATCTATGAGTGAACTGAGTGTTTGTGTTGTTGTTGTTTCATTTTTCGTATCAGCATGTTCTAAGGTTCATCTGAATTACCTGGCTGTTGTCATAATATTAATCAATTACTCTGCTTTTTCACTGCGTGACGGGTTAAAAATTTTGTCGCCTAACCCAGTCTCCTGCCAAATAAGCGTCGCGGTTTTTGTTTTGTTTTTTAAATGGGATCCCTAATAATAAGCAATGCTCATAAAGCTCCACGCATACGCTAGATGGAAATATTGGCAAGTTGCACGATTTGACCACTTTATGTCTAGTACAGAACCTCCTGTACGCGGGGGTTACGCGGGCCCGAGTGCTCGTGTAGAAGAAGTGAGGCACATCAAAATACTGTCGTTAACCGGCAACAAGAAAGGTGATCCGTGTCGACCCCAGGTCATTCACGGTTCCGGCTGAGGAGTCGTCCTGGCTGTTTGTAGCAATATCCGGCCGCAGGCCACCGCGCTGAACTTTGGCATGCCGCGCGGCGTGGTGAAAATCTGTATTGGAAACTATTTGTTGACTGCTGGAACCCCAAGGCGAGGCCAGGCAATGGATGCAGGTGCACACCCGCCTAGCTGTCGCCAGTGACTTGTCTTCTCTCTCTCTCTATCTCTCTCTCACGGTGTCTCAGAGAGGCTGCTGGGGAACCACTGGACAACTAGCTGGATTACCATCACGCCTGTTACAGTCATTTTGATTTTAACGTTGGAGGCGTGTAGTTGTGGGCTCATCTCCGCCCTTTGAAATTCAGAATAATGAAAAATTAACTTTAATTAGTGGAAGAATATATATTGATAACCACCTTGTACACAAAATCACCTTTATACAAACCCCGACATGTTTCGATGCCTTAATGCATCATCTCTACGAGAGGCACTACATTTAAGGAAAACTAAAAACGCTTTAAACATCGCTGAAAACACATAGCACAGTTTTTAAAATTCTTAATTATAACATCATTGTCGTAACCACTACGTGTTAACGTAGCATGTTGGTTTCTTCATGATTACCGTGCGTTGATGAGTTACATTTTGTGGAAATGGAGTGTTGCGGTACTGGAATTTGTATTTATTGGTTTACTTATGTGTAATTTATTAAACGATGCCAGTAACTCGGACTAAACAGTATTAAGTCATTGGCTGACGGTGAATACCGAACTGTAAAGGATGTGAAACGAAGACGGCATGGCCAAATTCAAAATACTTTGCTACTGCAGCCAAGAGATGTATCTTCCCCAAACCGCCCAGAGTCACTCTTGGGGGGGGGGGGCCCCCCCAGCTTCCAGTTCAGTGGGTCCCAGGGCCCTTCCCTGGGTGCAAAGTGGCCGCGAGGTTAAGTTGACCACCCCTCTCCATCTAGGGCCGACGTTAAGAATGAACCATGTTAAATCAAAATAGGGTAGTTCATGTCTCGGCTGACATTCGAACCGGGAACCTCCTGTATACAAATCCAAAATGCAGGACCAGCCGCTTCAGCCCCGCAGAAGAGCCCCGGTACACTCGAATAGGACCCTGCATGTGCCCCAGAGGAGGTCTGGATATTTTGGCGTAAAGAAAATATTGCCCCATCTCTGGAATCTAAGCTCGGGCCTTCCCAACCGTAGCCTAGACGCTACACCGATACATTATCGCGGCTTTCGATTCAGATGTAACCGAGATTTTGTGACGTAAAATTCAAAGCCTGGCAGTCTATTTCTTGGTTGAAAAGGGTTCATGATACAAAAACGTATACATATTTAGTCTTACAAACCTTATTAGGATTTCTGGACCTAATTTTTGTGGCAAAGTTAGTCTCCTATCACGCATACTTAACGAGAAGCAGTACCGGTTCATCAGTGTTGACAAGGTTGTGTTCATTGCCAGTACAACAGTAGCCAAACTCAGAAGGAAAGCACCGTAATTAAGAAATCATAACTCACTTGCGTAATTAAAAGAGGCTACGAATGAGGATTCAAATCACTTGCAGTTCTTGTAAAAAATTTCAACAGCCATGACCACCGTACACATTGGTAAGAGTTCTAAGTCAGTTTCGTAATATTTCTGGCGTGGTTAACCTGTCAGATCCGCGGTAGAAAACAGAAAACCAACGTGAAAAATTACACATTTTTGTCATATGTTGAAAGGCAAGTTCGAATAGAAGAGTTACGTGTGCATATGTGCAGCTTGGAATGTGTGCTCTTGAGTGGTTTCTCAGAATATTTATTTAACCCTTCAGTGACGCTGGGGTTTAAATTGCAACAACTGCGCAGGACCGAGGGGCTTTAAATTTATAGTACCTTTAAATGAACTCACGACCGTACAGTGCGCCGAGGCTGTCATTGTGTGGTTAAATTTGCAGTAATCATATATCAGGATAGTAGAAGGAAATGCAATCACAAAGAACAGAAAGTAAGAATTTGTTTTTAGTTTTGAAAATTACACAAGGCAAAAAACGAGAAGTTGAATTGCAAGGAAATTCATATTGTCACCTTGATTGTATCTAGTGACTAAATACTTGTCACGTCGCAGTTATAAGCAAACAGATAGTTTACCTTGAAACAACTCGACATCTGAGGAATAAGTGGATGCCTGAAATTACGTATATATTTTATTTTCGTGATTAGTTTTTAGTTACTACGTAGTTACTAAGTCTATTTGTGCGTGGAATTTCTGTAAGAGATTAGGCATTATGGTGATCAAGAAACCTCTATTTATTTTGCAACCAGAAGATGCGTTACCGTCCTACGTTTCCGTCATAGACAAGTTCCACTGTAGCATTGGATGTCCCCGAACGGCAGTTAGCGAGAATTATCGGAGAGCTAAAGGGATCCCCAGAACCAAAACAACCAAAGCAGTTCACCGTATTTAAGAAGAGAGACATAATTTATCATATAACTGCTTGTTTGCTCTTAATTTTCAATTAAGAGAAGTATTCTAAGTACCTGTTTTTTCTTTTTCACGCGTGCAGTGATTCGAGTAGTGGTTGTTAAACAGAATCTAACAATGGGAGTAGGCTTTGTGTAGTCTGAAAATTATACCTAGTCGCGACTGACAGTGTTCGCGTAGACTGTCTAATCTCATTTACCACTTGTCGTTCGATTTATATATAGTTTACGCCATGTACGTATAGGCCTATTGTAGGTAGTTCAAGGGGCACGCGGTGGCGCAGTTTGTTGGGGCACTGCGCTACACACTGGAAGGTCGTCGGTTCGATTCCCGATTATGTCATTGGGATTTTTGATTGACATAATCCTTCCGGCCGCACTATGGCCCTGGGATCGACTCAGCCTCTAACAGAAATGAGTACCAGGAGTATTTCCTGGGGGTAAAGGTGGCCGGTGCGTAGGGCTGACAACCTTACCACCTTCATGTGCCGATTGTCTAGAAATCTGGGAGCCTCAACCTCCTGGAACCCTCAGGGCCTGTCCAGGCCTGTAATGGGACTGCTTTACCTTTCGTTTTTTTACAGGTAGTTCAACTAAAAACTTACACACGGCAAAATTGACGGCATTAAATTTCCGCATAATGTACGTAAGATAGCGTACCGCATGTTACAGTAGGTTTGGGAAATAACGTGCTAAACCCCTCAGACATGCTTGACACCTGGTGAACGGATTGTTAAATGCTATTTGAAGTTCTTGTCTAGAAATGGCCGATATTGCACAGCAAGTTTAACGGCAGTTCGACTGTTTCTACGTTGTGGAACGGATCGTTGGAGTAGAGAAACTGCGAATTCTGAACGCCACTCTCATGACTAACCATCAGCCACTGTCTTGATGGCATTGTATCGTTTAAACCATAGTATTAGAATGGTTTTCTATACAGCTTCGCTGATTTCTCAGACATATATAACGTGAAACATACTTACGTTAACCGCTCTGTCTGGCGTCAAATAGGAGAAAAGCGTTTCATGCTACATGGACAGCCTGTATTCACGTCAGAGATATTGTGAAAAGTTGGCTGTCAGTGAGCAGGTTTACATTCTGTCAACTTTGCCACCAATGAAGTAAGCGTAGCGTGCGCCATGTGACCAAGGTACAGTCTGGCAAACAGAAAAAAAAAGTTATTTCCTTGCCAGGAATCGAACCCCGTCTTGTCCTTTGTCATCTTACGTCACTTCAGTGCAATGACCAGAGCTCCAGCGTGTACGGTTTCGTTCAGAGTACTGTGGAGAGTGGTGGCAGGAACAGACGGCTGTGCACGTGTTGCGTTCAGGTACTGTACACTGGCGCCATATGTGCCCACTGCCAAGTGACTCATGAGTTGATTGCCCTCCGAGTTTGATTTAGGTTGGCCGGAGACTGTGATGCCCTATAAGGCGCGCTCAATTACAGTCGCGGTGATGGAAGTGCCGCGAGGCGGTTTAGCTTAGACACCTGATGGGGGTAGCTTTTGAGAGAGGAGTCGAAAAATGAAGAAGTTATCATGGGAAAGATTAGAAGATTGTTGCAGAAAATTAAGGTGCTAACTGGAGACAAAGATTGAAGATGTTAACACCAGGAGGAAAAAGAGATAAATTTTGTCCCAGAAGACAATGGAAAAAAGTCTTGAGTTCGGAGTGATATAATATATGTGGATTGGAAGTATATGCTGAAGAAGGGGGATAAGAAGAAAATGAGTGAGGAGAATGTACTAGGGCACGCGGTGTCGCAGTTGATTGAGGCACTGCACTACACGCCGGACGGTCGCGGGTTCGATTCTCGATGGTGTCAGTGGGATTTTTTTATTGACATCCTTCCGGCCACACTATGGCCCCTGGGGTCGACTCAGCTTCTAACAGAAATGAGTACCAGCAATATTTACTGGGGGTAAAGGCGGCCGGTGCGTGGGACTGACAACGTTGGCACCTTCATGTGTCGATTGTCTTGAAATCTGGGAGCCTCAACCTCCTGGAACCTTCAGGACCTGTCCGGACCTGTATGCCGATTGCCTTTTGCTTTTATAATATACGATACTTATTTTATATGACAACTGTTGTTGGTCACTTCCTGTTGTTATTCCGCCACGCTTGTGGGCGAACGGATGTGTGGAATACGTTAATACGACAGGGTGCTCGACAGGAAGTGATAAGTTATATTTGTCAGATAAACTAATGACTCTGTATAAGGAGGACGAGGAAAAGGAACGGAAGATACATGAGAAGAAAAACATCCAGTGCCCAGGTTAAGGAAGCTTAGACTTACATCTCCACTCCCCCATACGTCTTCATAACATGGTGCATAATTGGGCACAGGTAAGATTTTACCTTTGACTTTGCCTTACTTCAGGGGTGCACAAATACGGGGCACCTGGTCGCCTAGGCGGCTAAATTTTGTACGGTGTCGCCTATTACTGCCAGCATAATTACTGCATTTCTTCTCCTTACGTATAAAAATGTGTATCGGTTCACATGCACCGAGCAGAGAGCGCCAGGTGACGGTGAGGTCCAGAGGTCACTCCAGAATTGTGGGCCCTGAGTGTGAAACTTGTTTCACGTGACCCTTCTAGCGCCCGGATTTTGAGGCAGCGTCTAGATTTTTGGATACATTTGTGTACCCACTGCGTTACTTTAAAGAAGGTGAGACCAGTATTAGTAAAAAGAAGCAACCCCTGTACAGGTCTGGAAAAGGTCCTTAGGGTTCCAGGAGTTTGAGGCTTCCAGGATTTCTGGACAATCGGCACATGAAGGTGGCATGGTTGTCAGCCCTACGCACCGACCGCCTTTACCCTCGAGATGATGGTCATTACAATTGACTCCACGGGATATAATCCTTGTTGACAAACCAACAGTCGCTCAACTACTAAACAGAATCTAGACCCATTGTACAATCGAAGGCCGAAATGTGATTAGGCAGTGTGTGTTGTTACAGTGTCCGTCCCGGTCGGTGAAAGCCTAGGCAGGTGGCGCACAATCTGCGCTGCTAATATCCATACCCAAGCACAGATTTCCTCTCGAGAGTTACACAGGTGTTCTGAAAAACACGACGACAGCGACAATACGTGTGACGTCAAGAACATCTGTTGTGCCCACCGCTTGCTTCCTTTTTATGTGAGAATCTGTGCATGAACCACAACATGGCGTGGGAAAACAGTAACAAGGAACCCCAGTCTTGTCTTTTGACAATATTCTCTTCACATCTTGTGGAAAACCGCGGCGTAATGATGTCATACACGTGTGCGAATAATAGCCAGTTCTGTGCTCCACTGTTGTTATAGCCAGTGCCATAGCTTTTTCGCGCCGGGGGGGGGGGGGTCGAAGTGCAAAGGGTGGAGAAGTGGGCGGAAAAATTAATATTTTAAATCGAAAACTGTTTTTCAGCGCCTAACAAACGTTAAATTATTGAGGCAAAATTAATTTCAATAAATGATAGCGTTTTTATACATTTTCTTACCTGTTAGGGGTGGCTGATTGTGATTTCTTCCACTCGGAGCCAAATATCTAGCTGCTTCACTGATATATAGCAGAACTCGAACATTCTGTAAGGGCAATAAAAGAAGCCCCTCTTTAAACACGATGCTGAGCCATTTGCATCTGATTTTCATCGTCATTAACTCTTACCCTAAGATCTCTATTAATATTGTCATTGTCTTCGTGGTACATGGTGGCGCAGTTGGTTGAGGCACTGCGCTACAAGCCGGAAGGTCGCGGGTTCGATTCGCGGTGGAACCATTGTTTTTTTTTTTTTTCATTGACTTGATCCTTCTGGTCGATTCAGGGGTATCTCCCGGGGTAAAGGTGGTCGGTGCCGATTGTACAGAAATCCTGCAAGCCCACAGAGCTATGTAAATCTATGCCTTTGTCTCCTTTCTCTCTTTGTCTGTCTGTCTTGCACGAAATCAGGTGATGTATATAAATCACGAAGCCCCTCATTCTGTAACTTGTTCCTACATAAGTCCAACTGGTATCCAGGGCGCTGTATTAAAAATCGTGTCTCCATGGAGATCTTTGAGAATTAAAGGAGAAAACGAGATCAGTCTGTGATGCGTTGTAGAGATTACTTTGTTACAATACTGTGTTAATTTTTGTGAAATACGGTAGATTTATTACGCAGTAATATCGCATGCAGGTGTAGATGGGAGGATAATGTTAAAATGGATCTTCAAGAAGTGGGATTGGGGGCATGTACTGGATTGTGCTGCCTCAGGATAGGGACAGGTGGCGGGCTCTTGTGAATGCAGTAATTAACCCCCGGGTTCCATAAAATGCGGGGAATTTCTTGACTAGCTGAGAAACTGTTAGCTTCTCAAGAAGGCCTCTGCTCTATGGAGTTAGTTAGTTAGTTAGTTAGTTAGTTAGTTAGTTAGTTAGTTAGTTAGTTAGTTAGTAATATCGCATGGCGTGACATCTGTTGTCAGTACTGAGAACTGCACGTTTATGAGTTAAGAAAACAGGAATTCCTCTCTCAAGAATTTGGAATTTTACATGTATAAAATACTCGGATTATAGTAAACATCAATAAGTGATATCCCTTAATTCATATGTTCTGTGATTTTTATTTAATTTAATAAAGGGAACTGTTTTAAGATATTCAAGCAATGCAGTGTCATACCCAGTAATCACAGTTATTTGGGATGTCTATACGGGATCACAGGAGATGTATAGAAATGGGTTTGCTGTTGAACGGCAAAACACAATTACAAAGGGAAGTTTCAACAAACGAATATTACCAGAAAGAAAAATTAGAATACAGGTCACGGCAAAGTCGCTTTGAAATATGATAATAAGAGATGAATATTTAAACAAGAGGCATTATTCCGTCTTTGTCATGTTGTTTTGAATAATGGTTACGTGATTTATGCAGCGGGCAGCGAAAGGCTGGAAGCAAGACGTAGATAAGGTTCCTACAGCTGCAACTGGGTTGGCCTGGAACAAGACCAGACAGCGAGTGAAATTCAGATATACAAGGCACGTAAATAAAACTGAATCATATTGCAGGCTCAGATCGTACTGCGCAGAAAACAGAGTTATCTGTATTTACGTCTCCTGACATCTAGTGAGGGTCTGTGGAGCTCCAACTTTCTTATAGTTGTCTTGCCATCTGACGGCGGTCCATGGAATTCCAAGCGTCACGTACCATTGCATTACTAAAATTTTATATAGATTAGCTGAGATAGCTCAGTTGGTGTAGTGACTTGGCTATGAGTTAGACGATTGAGGAACTGTGATTCCTTCCTCGACATGGGGCAAGGGATATTTCTATTCTCTAAAGCGTCCACACCGGCTGTGTACCCCCCCCCCCCCCCATATTCGGTGGATACCGGGGGCGCTTTGCTCTGCAGTACACGTCAGGAGGCTGGCTCATGAAGCTGACTAATCACATCCATCTAGGGCCGAGGTTGAGAATGAGTGGAGCTATACCCCCTTCTTACATATGCCTTAATAGCGTGTACAGGGACAACATTGCTTTCACTGCCTTAATCATCAGAGCAGACCCAGAAGACAGAAATCCTCTGAACATTGTTTGTTGCAATTTTTTGCAGTAACTGTGGTCATACTCTCGGACAGTAAATTGAAAGGCGCTTGTCTTACGGTTCAGTATTGCGCAGCGCCTCTTTGTACACCCTCGTTTAGCCCCTTAAAGCCTATAGTGGTTACTTTATTTACAGCCAAGTATGGAATTCAAACATTGTATCAACTGAAATTTATTATACCTTCTGCCCACCCAGTGTATTTCTGTGCTTTTTACGGATCTCAGAACAAACAGCAACTTTTCCCCCTATGCAGCATTAACTAATTGGTTTTTAAAAACGAGACGAATTGTGTTTACTGCGCGGTACGAACTGAATGTACCTTCATTCTCTAGTCTGTGTGACGTCAGGTCCGTAGCCTCTTCCAAAGCGAGTTCTCCACAGGGTGCGATCTAGTGCTTCCTCTTTCAATTTCCAGTATCTTTTCTTTTCCTTCAGGTCATCCTGAATGTATGCACAATAAATAAATAAATACATACATTAATTAATTAATTAACAATTACACAAACCGTCAGTCGCAAGTCTTATATGTGTAGTTACTTAATTATATTTTATACTACGTGTTTCGGTCATTTTTGGCCATCATCAGGCGCACCTAGTCACAAAAAGTAGTACAGGAAGGGAACTGCAAACACAACACTTTAAGGTTCGAACAAGATCTTATTGTTTACAGTTGAAGTAGGTTTTAAAGTTATGTAGATATCCGAACAGAAAGCCGCTACAGACCTTTACAATGTAAGATTCTTTGTACATTTATAGTACCTGCGTTAGACATATAAACGGTTATTCTTACAAATCACACTTCAGCTGGCTGGAATAAGATCTTATTTTGGCCTTGAAATTGTATTGGTCGCAGTTATACTTCTTGCAAATATTCTTTTTGTGTTTAGATATACCGGATGATGACAAAAAGAGACCGAAACATGTAGTATAAACCATAATAAATAACCGTATATACAAGAGCTGTGTTTGACAGTTTGTTGTATTACAAAAACACTAATCACCAACAAACGCACAAAGAGAGTTTTATCATCAATCATAACACACTCCTACATGTTTCAACCCTGCTGGGTCATCTTCAGGGAGAACTTTTCGTTACTGTTACACTAAGGTTGCACTTTATAGTTGAGTGAGAATGTGCTGTTGACTGTGTACTGCGTTGTTTTTGGAGGCCTGAACGCAGTACACAGTCAACAGCACATTCTCACTCATCTATAAAGTGCAACCTTAGTGTAACGATAACAAAAAGTTCTCCCTGAAGATGACCCAGCAGAGTCGAAACATGTAGGAGTGTGTTACGATTGATGATAAAACTCTCTTTGTGCATTTGGTGATTACTGTTTTTGTATGATATAGTGCACGGACATGGAACACATTAAATTTATGGTTTTTAGTTCATATATTTCACAATGTGATGTACCAACCAAAGTAAATTGTATAATTCAGGTTAATCTTATAGTCTTTGAAGTGTTAAACCAAAGCGCGTAAAAGTAAGCAGTCAGATATGATTTTTGTTCACCCCATGTCCCGCCAATAGCCCGTCAACAAAGCTGTTTAATTAGATCATGAATATGTATAATCCCGGGCATGCGCGACACAACACTAATACGTATTTCTTCCACTGTGATGCAGAGAGGCTTCAAATTGGGTAAGTTGTGAGTTTGTTAATGAGGTGGAACATCTCACGGCACGGCATGCACACGGCTAGTGGATAACTGGACTGAGTTATACTGTACAACCCGGCAGCCGGGAGGACACGGCCCGAAAGCGGGCCGAGACGCCATATAGGAGGACGACGAGGAATAAATTATGCAGTAACATAATTGGCTCATCATAAAGTCACAATGGATAAAGAAAAATACATCCCTATGCCAAAACACCAAGCCATAAAGGCGTATGGGGAAACTGCAGGAAAATTCAGTCATTTGAACCATCAGCGATATGGGAGTGATACAGGCTAATGGGCCAAATTTGCGTCTGGGTGTTGTACCCTCGGAGAGAACCCCATAGTGCCCGTCAAATAAGAGGGTCTGTTCAACCCACAGCCTGTCTGGTAAACAAAGATTACTGAGGCGGTTGGTCGCCGGCCTTTCACCGCAGAGGCCCGGGTTCGATCCTGGGTCAGTCCATGTGAGATGTGTGGTGGACAAAGTGGCACTGGGACAGGTTTTTCCCCCGAGTACGTCGGTTTTCCCCTGTCAATTTCATTCCACCGGTACCCATTACACGGAAAAACGAAGAAAACTGATCATCTTCATCACAGGGTTGCACAAGAAGCCTCAAGGCTGCGGTGCGTCCGTAGCGTCTGCTGCGGGGCAGTTCTGCACACAGAAAGAAATTACGTTGCGCCGGCAATCGAGCCACGTTCTTCCAGCCCTGTAGCCATGTGCATACCTGACTGAACTGACATCCGGCCGTATCTGACATAGGCTGCTGCCAAGAAAAGAATTATAAACGTGCCAACTAACAACATATTACATTAGTAGCCATTTACATATGAAGCTAAGTACTGCAGCACGTGCCTACATGTATCTCGCTTAGTGACCAGGCTATTTGCTTACACAGGGGTCCGCAAATTTTCCAAAAATCTAGTAGCTACCAGAGGACCCATCATTCTGTAGTGACCTGTGAACCTCACGGTTACCTGGCGCTTTCTGATTGGTGCGTGTGAACTGATACAGATTTTGTATGAAAAAAAAACTGCAGTGGTTGTGCTGAAAATGTTAGGTGCAAACGTACACAATTTATTCGCCCCTAAACCCCAGTTAACTACCAGAAAAATCAACGATAAACCAACTGTTTTTTTAATTGACTGTTTTGAAATTGAACAAAGATGTCAACAAGCGAAGTAATGAAGTGTCTAAAGAGAAGTATGTATTTAATGCACTGAGTAGACCTTAAGCATGTTACGAAACTGCTTCCATGATGTTTTGTGCTTTACCTGTTCTGGGATGTAACGCGGTGTAGGTTGGTAGCTGGTTACCGACGTTTCGGGACAAGATGGGACCGACATGTCTGGGAACATCCCAGAATAGCGAAGGTCTCAAGTACACCGCGGCGGAAGCTTCATTTTTGTTTTGAAGGCACGTTCAGAAAATAAGGGGGCCTGCAGGGCCTGCAAGGTTTCACATCTGGTCCTCGAATTCGTGCCTTTTAAAATCCGCAAATACCAAAGTCAATAGCTAACCCTTTGTTAGTCACAGACTGTTTATTTAATGTCAGTCGCAGCTATGTCCCCTAAGGAGACCTGAAGCATATTGAATAAAGGGCTGAGTCCCAAACCCCCTCATTAAAGTCTTCCTCTTGATCACAAAGAACCCAGCGCTTTCTTCAGATGGTCCCTACACCTGCGTAAGGAGCGTTCTTGACAATTGAAGCTCTGCTTGGACATCTCTGCACAAAAGGTTAAATTACTACTGTTGTATTTCAATATTATCACCGTACTGGCGATGGGTTTATTACAAATTCTGAATTCTTAGGAGTTTGTTGAATAGACACATGGGTTCTAAGGTTACATACCCCCAATAATTTACAGCAGTACGAAGTCCATATTTGGGTATGAATATACCCCAGTCACTTAAGGCATCATAATCACCATTGGCCTCCAAAACATACAAACCCAGTTATAACGTCATGAAAGCGACAGAATATTTTGTGTCGTTATAAAGGAGTGTCGTTATAACCGAGAGGTATAATGTTATGGTTAACAGTGAGGAATGAATTCGTACCACAGAAAATTTGACGCTATAGATGAGGTGTCGTATAAACCGATGTCGTTACTGTACTTTCATGTTCTACTGTACAGTTCTATAGTTCTACTGTATTTTCATGGGCTGTACAATCTCAGGAAAGTACATGCCTGCGACCTTGTTGGACGTGATTCCTATTGCCGATGAGGATGACGCGGGCTGTCCCCAGTGTACCGCCGAGACAGGCTCTGGGACCCCAGCCAGCCTCCTGTCCTATGCATATACAACACGTTTCGGCAGTAAAGCGGTCGGAGCGTGGGACTGACCACCAGGGCCAGTTGAAGACATTTCTGGGCGAAACGCACAAATAAATTTGTAGACCCTGCCTGTTTGTAGTCCACAGTAATATAGGACTACAAACGTGGATTTCTTGACCCTTGAATATGGAACGAATAGGTTGTCCCGAAACGACGGTACAGATTTACCGCTCAACGCTGCGTAACGTCCCAGAAGAGCGCAAATATCGAGACGTGCATTATGTTACTAATTGAACTGGCAATATTGTGCTAAGAATATCGACATGCTAGACTAGGCTGTGAATTGCATTTTGTATAAATAACAATTATTATTATTGTTATTATTATAGTATATAATGTAATGCAATGTATAATATATAATAATTATAATTATTATTATGAGTGTGTTTTTGTTGCACATGATGTATAGAAAAATACGCAGACAAAATTATACGTACACTCCGTCATGCTTCATTCTGTGTACTGAATTTCATGGTGCCCGCATGCAGACCAAACACTGTCGCGGTTCTCGCACCGTCTGCTAGGCCGAGCGCGCCTGTTCTGTCCAACCTGTCCATACAAACCGTTTAGAAATCTCAGCTGTGCATTCCTGTAACCTGTGTCCGCGTTCTTACAGGGGACACAACAGGTGAAAGGGCCAGAGAGAGAGAGAGAGGGAGTTCGGGTGGAGGAGTCACTGGTGACGGAATGCGACGTTACCTGCCCTTACCTGGCGCCGAACTGGCGAAGAGCTGCAGTCAGTGGCGGTGAGTATCGCGTGTGAAGAGCATAAACACTCATTAGAAAGGCGTGGAGAAAATTACGTAACGAAGTTCCACAATGTTTGTACGTCTCAGTTATCATCATTTAAATAACTAACTACATGGAACAGAGTCCCTCTCAGCTAGTCAAGAAATTCCCCACATTTTGTGGAACCCGAAGGTTCATTACCGCATTCACAAACGGCCCACCGCCTGTCCCTATCCTGAGTCAGCTGAATCCAGTCCACGCCCTACCGCGTGTATTTCTTGAAGATCCAGTTTAATATTATCCTTCCATCTACGCCTACGTCTTTTAAGTGATTCTTTCCCGTAGGTCTCCTCACAAAAACCTTGAATGCACCTCTCCTTCCCCTATAAGGACTACCAATTATCATCATCATCATCATCAGCAGCAGCAGCAGCATCAATGTGGCTAAAGAACAAAGTTTCAAATGGGCTTAGGTCCTCACATAAAGTTCCCGATATTTTCGTCCGATTTTAACCAAATTCGGAGTTTCGCGATAGATTTTCGTAAAAGTCACCAATATCAAATTTCATGGAAATCCGTCCAGTGGGAACTTCGCTGATATAAGTGGACAGACGGACGGACCAACAGGCATGACCAAGGTGATGGGCGCATTCTGTGTCTTGTGCGAACGCGCCTAAAAGGGCTTTAAAGATGTTAGTTGAGAAATACCACGGGACGAGGTTTTTAGGATCAGGTAAATTCAGGTGGTAGGATAATATTAAAATGGTGTTAGACGAGTAGGATGTGAAGATAAGAACTGAATTTAACGGGCTTAGAGTACAGACTGTATTGTGGCTTTTATTTGGCCACAACGTTGTTCCTTGAATTTTTGTAATAGCAGGGAGTATGTTTTTTAGCTGAAAGACGAACCAGTGGACATGTGGCGCCGTAACACGCCGTTTGGCAGGTCAGTCAGTCAGCTGGCTGGACAGTTAGTGCCTCAGTGACATGCAAAACTGCACGTACTCAACTGGAATGGCAATTCGCTAGTTTTTTTACGTTCATTAAGTGTGTGAACTGCGAGGTGAGGTTCTCACTGCGGTGACTATAAATAATTCTGTACCGACGTTTCAGAAGAACCTGCTGCCTCCGTCATCAGGATAGGCGAATGAAGCTAACGAAACATGTAGCGCGCATAGAAGAAATGAAAATTTATACAATAATTTGTATGGAAAACTGAATGGAAGTGAATATACAGTCGAACTCGGTTATAACATCATGAAAGGGACTGAATGTTTTGTTTCGTTATAAACGAGCGTTGTTTTAACCGAGGAGTATAATGTTATGGTTAACAGTGGAGAATTACTTAGTACCACAGAATATCTGACGCTATAGACGAGGTGTCGTATAAACCGATGTCGTTATAGCCGGGTTCGACTGCGTATGGGAGAAAAAGCATATGTATCTTATGTATAAATGCATCTTAAAGGAATATGGTGTGGGGTTGTGAAATGGGTTTTCTGGCCATCGATGGGGATAAATAGCAGTCTCCTGTAAAAACGATAATGAATTTTGGTTTCCTAAACTAGTTCAGTAAATATTACCTTCCAAATCGTAATTCTACTCCATAGAATTAACCAGCGAATTTGTTACTTCCAAACAGTGTCGTGCTCTTTGCCCTCTGATGACATGGTTCGCACACCTGCACTGAGTCATTTCATGATAAATTGCTTCCTTTTTTAAATTCGTGCCCTCGTGTTAAATTTCAATTCCAAATACTGGCAGCACGCCACTGCTGTATCGAGGCAGCGTTGGGAACAAGTGTCTGCACAGTGGGGGGGCCCTTTCTCACGACAGGTTCCAAAACACAGCCTACACACCCCGTCATCCGAAATGGGGGCTTTCTAACAGGAATCCGGATTCTGACCATCTCTTGATGGACACCTTTATTAGTATGCAACCGGCCCAGGACACAAATTACATAGAGAAACTGGCCAACCCCAAGCACATTCAGTATATATATATATATATATATATATATATATATATATATATATATATATATATATATAACGACAGTGACTAATGCGTACAAAATTTTGTTTAGAAAATTTGAACGGGTAAATACATATACACATCATATGCAGAAAGACGAAGACTACATGTTTCGACTAAAATGATTAGCCATCATCAGACCAAATTTCAAGCATCTTTGCGGTATAAACACAAAATTACTACACGTAGATAGTTGTACCCAATAAACGGGGCGTTTTCGACGGAAAAAGAGTACAGTCGAACTCGGTTATAACGTCATGTGTCGTTATAAGTGAGTGTCGGTATAACCGAGGAGTATAATGTTATGACTAACAGTGACGAATTAATTGGTACCACAGAATATCTGACGCTGTAGGCGAGATGTCATATAAAGCCATGTCATTATAACCGGGTTCGACTGTATTTTGTATTCTTGTAACTAGGCCAGATGATGACTAATCATTTTTAACCGAAACATGTAGCTTTAGTATTCCTGTATGTAATGTTGTGTTGACTGATAACCGCATTCATCTGTATTTAATAACTTTAAAGTTGAAGAGGAAAGTTAACTTGGGACATCTAGACCTACAGGAAAAGATAATATTTAAATATATCTGAGACGAATATAATGTGGTGGCGTGGACTGGATAAATCTCGTTCAGGATAGGAACCGGTGACAGGGTATTTATTTACGTGTTAATTGATTAATTAACCCTTTAAAGACGAAGCGTATCTGTTTTAGATAAGGACTCAGTGCGTACCGCGCTGTAAACACTCTCCACTTCGGTTATAAAAACCAATCTCTTGATGTTTTATAAGGCAAAAGTTGCTGTTTGTTCTGAGATACGTACAAAACGCATAAACGCAATGTGGGCACCACGTAGAATTTTTTAATGTTAAACCTGGTGGTACGTAAAGTTACCGCTAGGCTTTAAAAGGTTAATTAATTAATTAGGGACGCTAAGATGATTAATTAACAAAATATCCCAAATGGAGCAGAGTCATTCGCGAGCTGGCAGAGATTCATTACGGTATTCACAAATGCCAGAAACGTATCCGTATCCTCAGCCAGATTAATCAAGTCCACATAATCCCATCCTACTGCTTTAAGAACCATTTTAATATTATCCTCCCATTTACGCTTACAAGTGGTATCTTCACTTCAGGTTTCCCCACCGACACCCTGTATGCATTTCTATTCTCCCCTACAGTGAGATAGGATGGCGTGATGAAATGGGAGAATTTTCACTTAGCTGCATTGGCTGCAGCCCGAGGCTGTACACAGTTCTGCCTTGAGATGGCGCCGGAGTGACGGACAGTGGTTCGTACCACGCGCGTGACGTCCTTAACTCTCGTGGCCTTTGCAAGTTTCCTGCTTTCAGTCTTGTTCCGTTAATAAGTACAGTCGACCCCTGTTATATCGTTATGAAAGGGACTGAATATTTTGTCTTGTTATAACCGAGGAGTGTAATGTCATGGCTAACAGTGAGGAATTAATTGGTGCCGCAGAATATCTGACGCTATAGACGAGGCGTCGCATAAACCGTTGTTGTTATAACCGGGTTCGACTTATATTGTGTAGGAGTGCACACTCCCACTTTTCTTTCAACTTTCTTTCATTTCTTCTTCTTCACCCACAAGCAGTATACGGTTTCAAGCCCATCTCAAATTCGGAAGCTACTTGAACTGACCTTCCGTCTGTCTTCATATAATCCACCTTCCATTCGGTGCACATGAACACGTTAATTTAAATGCCCAGTATTTTGCTATATGCTGGCTACAGTTATACGGATATTTAACCTTTCAAAGCCTAGCGGTAACTTTACGTACCACCAGGTTTAACATTAAAAAATTCTGCGTGCTGCTCACATTGCGTTTATGTGTTTTGTATGGATCTCAGAACAAACAGCAACTTTTGCCTTATAAAACATTAAGAGATAGGTTTTTATAACCTAAGTGGAGAGTGTTTACAGCGCGGTACGCACTGAGTCCTTATATAAAACAGATACGCTTCTTCTTTAAAGGGTTAATGTCAGTGGTGCGTACATTTTACAAAACACTAGTAGCCCCATCAAAATTCTAGGTGTCAGAAGGGTAACGCGAAGCAAGTTCCATGCTGAAGATACAGAATTATTAGGCGCCACCGTACAAGAGTCGTGTTGACCAGGCGCTCGGGATTTTGGGCACGCGTCTTTTATTTGACTGTCGTAATGTACTCGCTTTCCGTCAGACTCGTTTATTTGGTTTATTATATTTTTACATCTGGTAACGTTGCATTGCCACCGTGAACATTTGAAATTAATCGTTATCTTAAAACCATAGGATAACAGTAGCTGGATAGTCCCGAACCATGTGTGCATAATCATTTGTATATGCTTCAGATTTACACAAATTGCATAAAACTGCAAATTATATATATATATATATATATATATATATATATATATATATATATGAACCCTCCTACAGGTTTCCGCCACCTGTCCCTATCCTGAACCACGTCAATCCAGCCCATGTCACCAATCCCCCTTCTTCAATATCCATTTTAACCTTTTAAAGCCTAGCGGTAACTTTACGTACCACCAGGTTTAAAGTTAAAAAATTCTACGTGGTGCCCACATTGCGTTTATGTGTTTTGTACGGATCTCAGAACAAACAGCAACTTTTGCCTTATAAAACATTAAGAGATTGGTTTTTATAACCGAAGTGGAGAGTGTTCACAGCGCGGTACGCACTGAGTCCTTATATAAAACAGATACGCTTCGTCTTTAAAGGGTTAATATTACCCTCCCATCTACGCCTAGGTCTTCCAAGTGGCCTCTTTTCCTCAGGTTTCCCCACCAAAACTCTGTATGCACCAGTCCTGTCTCCCATACGTGCCATATACCCTGCCCATGTCATTCCTTTTGTTTTCATCACCAGAATAATATTTGGTGGAGAGGGGTTACTGTAGCATTAGAAGTTCTGAAATTTTAAAATTATATGCAGTCAAGTTTAAAATAGCGTCTGCTATAAATCTACGTTTTGTTAAATGTTAGGATTTTTTAATGCTGGGACCAGCAGGAGGGTTTCTTGTCAGATTGTCCACACTTCATGCTACAAGTTAGACGTCGTGTCATAAATTGTGCTTGTGTATATGTTTTGTAGTCTGTTGACTTCTTTCAAGGTGCCCCACATCTTGAGTGTCGGTCTCTGTTAATTATAAATTGTCAACGCCTTGCTCTGTAATACTTGCATGCTGAACATATACATCACAGCTTAATTAAGTGAATGCTGAAACAAAATGCCCAATATGTTTGCAGTTAGGGAGGTTCGTCTGTCTGTCTGTATCTGTGGTGTTACACCCGCTGTATTGCCTCTAATTGCTGCCGTATGTGAGGGCCTATAAGGCGGGGACCGGTGGCTAGTCATTAGTTAAAATATCACAGGGCACCGACATATGAGATGCACTGGTTAAAGAGACGGAGTTCCGGTCCATCTGAGGAAACGACCACAGTGTCAGTTTGACTAACACTGGTTGGTGGTCTGTCTGCTGGCGTTCGCACATGTTCTTCCGTTGGAGGCAAGAAAAGTGGCTTTTAGAAACTCCTTCTCCTATGACAGCCTGATTACATTCTGGACTTCATTCATTCATTCATTCATTCATTCATTCATTCATTCATTCATTCATTCATTCATTCATTCATTCATTCATTCATTCTGTAGTCTGTCTTGTGAGAGGTCTGTAGCCTCTCCCACAGCAAGTTCTCCACACAGTGCGATCCAGTGCTTCCTCTTTCAATTTCCAGTGTCTTCTCTTTTCCGTAAGGTGAACCAGTAGCTGCTTACGCCTTCTTCTTCCCATCATTGCTATCCTTCCCTGTAACTTTCCGTCAATCGCGTGTTTAGAAGGCGGTTTCTACGCAAGGTGTGGCCAATATTCTGGACTTACGGATTTAAAACCCCTTTTCAAATGTCATGAATGCTTAAGGCATATGAAAACAGTTTAAAGACGACATTAACCTTTTAAAGCCTAGCGATAACTTTACATACGACCAGGTTTAACATTAAAAAATTCTACGTGGTGCCCACATTGCGTTTATGTGTTTTGAACGGATCTCAGAACAAACAGCAACTTTGCCTTATAAAACATTAAGAGATTGGTTTTTATAACCGAAGTGGAGAGTGTTTACAGCGCGGTACGCACTGATTCCTTATATAAAACAGATGGGCTTCCTCTTTAAAGGGTTACGACCGGCTCAATCGGTATAGTGACTGGGCTACGGGCTGGACGGTCCGGGGTTTGAATCTCCGCAGGGACAATAAGTTTTCTCTCCTCCAAAACTTCAAGATAGGCTCTGGAGCCTACCCAGACTGCTATTCAGTGGCTACTGGGTTCGTTTCCCGGTGGTAAAGCGGCCGGCGCGCGATGTTGACCACTCACCTCCATCTAGTGCCGAGATTGAGAATGAATGGAGATATACCTCTACTCCCCCTACATGCCTTAATGACTCGGACAGGGATAACTGCGTTTTAGATTTTAAAGGTTACAGTTCTCTGGAATGTGAGATTCTCTCACTTGCTGTATAAATATCAATGTTTCGGATGAACCCTGTCCCTCCATCTTCAAGATTTTTCGACCTAGGAACCCCCAAGGAAAGAGTCCTTTTGTATGCTCTCCACTGAAGGCGGAAATGGAATATATTTCTGAAATGCTGCGTTTTTAGGCGCGTTCACAAAATTGCCAAAAGCGACTGCTAGCTTCGTCATGTCTGTCCGTCTGTCCGCATGGAACAACTCGGCTCCCACTGGACGGATTTTCATGAAATGTGATATTTGAGTATTTTTCGAAAATCTGTTGAGAAAGTTAAAGTTTGATAAAAATATGACAAGAATAATGGATTCTTTACATGAAGACCTGTGTACAATTATGATAATATCTCGCTGAATTTTTCTCAGAGTAAGAAATGTTTTAGACAAAACTGTAGAGAGAATTAAAACACAGACTTTATGTTGAATGATTTTATTTCCGAAAATCGTGCCGTTTATGAGATAATGACGAAAAATATGATGGAGTCTGACAGGCCACAGATGACAATGTTATTACATTGAGAAGATGCAAGAGTTCAAACAGACGCTCAGAATATTACATATTTATTGCTTTTCCACGGTAACAATGGTTACGCGAACGTGCCTCGGCGTTACGTTATACGCACTTTGCCAGTCTTGTTTCCCTACACCGTGTTGAGTGAATGTCTTTTGTAGCCGAGATCGAGTTTCTCTACTGCGCGGTACGAGCTGATTCTGTACGTATAAATGAGGTGAATCTTAATATTTAAATTGCTAATAATAGTGTGAAAATTGTGATTCCGTGTTCGGAAAAACCTCACACGTGTTAGCTACCGTGGTGCCTTCTGCATCATAGTCTTGGATTTGGCAAAATATCGGTAAGCTATATATATTTATTAATGATCATGTAAAATACACAAACCCAAATATAGCGCCACCATGTCTTAGCGTCCATTGAAGTCTGTGAACGGAAATTTTCGATTACCAATTATTTCAATTTATCGCCACCCACGATATAGCGTCACAAATTGCGGTAAAAGAGACTGGCGCTATATTGGGATTTGACTGTACGCCAAACATGATTAGTTGTGTAAAGTACCGGTACTGTAGCCGTCTGTATTAACCGACATTTGATTCAAGTTTGCTGCAGCATAAATTTCTGTTGTTTTTGTGCACATAATGATCGTGTGACTACATAAATCAACCCTCCACGTGCGCCTGTTTGTAAAGTTATGATGCTCGACAAGCAATTGAAAATACCAACAGTTTTAACAGCTGCAAGTACTCATTTAGGCGACAGATACTGATCTCAAGTACCCAAGTACCCTGTGTCAGATATATAGCATAAAGCAGTCATAACTGTCAAACATGAAATACTGGAAGATAACCTTACGGGGTTTGAACTTCATCTGTTTATTTAACGTACAAGAAGAGGGCAGAGTTGCATAAACCAATCGATTATCTAGTCCCAGTGCAGCTGTAGACTCTATAGAGCCTGAAAGCATGCGGCACGTTCTTATTAGTGTATGAATCAGGCTGGTGTCACAGATGCGTCATCAAAGGTTTATTTTGATTTTTGTTTTTGGGTGATAGCGAACCTTTGGGTTAACGTCCGTTTGTTCCATATGTATGTGTGGGCTCCGCTGTCACAGCGAGCTTCCACCATCTTCTGTGTACTGGCTCACGTGTCTCTCCAACTGTAACGAAACGAAAAACTGTTTTTTGAAAACATGCCGGTCGAAAAAGTGTGAAATTTGTAGTCCAAAACATTTATATTGACTATATAACTACGTAACGAACTAACCAGTAAACTAACTAACCAACCAACAAATCGGTTAAATAACCGGCAAAGTAATAACCCATGTCAATGACGAATTGCAGGTAAAACGTAACCAATCAAATACCTAACCAACCAACCAACCAACCAACCAACCGGTAACATTAATAGCTATTCAAGGAACTGAAGTGTCTTGGAGCCGATTCCAGTGGCCGCGCGGTCTAAGGCGTGGGTCTGCGGCCATTAGCTTGCTGGAATTGCGGGTTCGCATCCCGCTGGGGGCATAGATGTCTGTCTCTTGTGAATGTTGTGTGTTGTCAGGTAGAGGTCTCTGAGTCGGGCTGATCACTCGTCCAGAGGAGTCCTACCGAGTGTGGTGTGTCTGAGTGGGATCATGAAGCCTTGATAATGAGGGCGCCCTGGCCCACTAGGGGTGTCGAGCAACTGGAAAAAAAAAATTATCTTCAAAATCGAGAGGAACAGGTCTTATTGGACCTAAACCTTAACTATTCGTGATGATGATTATGATGACGATGACAACGAAGAAGAACAAGAATTCCGGGGTGCACCAATTCTCAAAAAATCTAGGAACCACTTCAAAATTCTGAGCGCCAGAAGCGTGACATGATGCAGGATCCATAATGAAGACCCACAAAAATTAGGCACCATCTCATAGCCTTCTTTCACAAGAGCGACATGACGCCCGAGATTCATGCAGCCCTGAATGATGAGGAAGATTATAGCTAACTAAAGATTAACCAACTAACTAGGGTTAACGAACCAGCCCACTAATAAAATTTAACTAAAAAACCAAACTAAGGAAGCAAGAAACTAATCAAAGTAGCGGCACAGTTGTCCCTGTGCACGTCTTGAAAGCGTGTCGGGGAATGGCGGTATAGCCCCACGCATTCCTAACCTAGGCATTAAATAAAGGTTAGCTTCACGACCTTGTCGCTTTATGCGCGGTGTCGCATTGCGTAGGAGGCAGGATCGACGGCAGAGCCGCTTTAGGGTGCTTTGGAGAAGAAAAACAGTCATCTGGCCACTTGCTGAGTTCCTGTATCGACTGAGCTATCCCTGATTAACCTTTTAAAGCCTAGCGGTAACTTTACGTACTACCCGGTTTAACATTTAAAAAATTCTACGTGGTGCCCACATTGCGTTTATGTGTTTTGTACGGATCTCAGAACAAACAGCAACTTTTGCCTTATAAAACATTAAGAGATTGGTTTTTATAACCGAAGTGGAGAGTGTTTACAGCGCGGTACGCACTGAGTCCTTATATAAAACACATACGTTCCGTCTTTAAAGAGTTAAACGAGCAGCACAAAGAGTAACGAGAAAACATTCATTGTGTCGGGGCATAACGAGGACAGAACAGCCTATTCAACGAAGAGGTTATCTATGTAGGTGTGCGTGGTATACTCGCACAGGCTTCTTCTGGGGCACCCTGGAATTCAGAAACGACCCTGCGTATAGAAACACGAGGCTTCTTCACTGTGTTCGTGGCAGATATTCTGAATCAATGAAGCCCAACTTTTTAACTATTACAAACACACGTATAGAAGGAACAGCTTAGCTTAGTAGCCGCTTGGTTTGCAACGTCAGGTACAAGGTTCGAATCTCGGACAACCTCCTCGCGGTTTTATCCTTTTTCTTCGTGTCTTTCTTCTTTTTTTTCGTGGTCAAAGCTTCTTCTTTTCCAAGGTCTGCAAGTTCATCATCATCATCATCATCATCCATCATTTTCTTATTATTATTCTTTCTGCTTTCGTCCTTTATCTCTTGACATCCGTCAATTTCAGATCATCTTCAGTACAGTCCAACTACCGTAATTTTGGTCTTCCTGCTTTTGTTTTTCCCTCTCGTTTCCCCAGAAGTATTTCCTTTACGGTCCTGTCATCAGACAGTCTTACCAGAAGACCAGCACATTCTAGTTGCCAGTTCAGCCTCTTGTCTTTCTTTTCCGAAGGTCGACTGTGGTAACTGAAACCAACCAGACCCCAGGAGGGAAGTAACATGATTTGATTTTAGAGTGAGGTGGGGTTATTAAATTCATTCAGCGGTCACATTGTGTTGTGGACCAGTATCGCGGTTCGATCCCCGCCGCCAGCCATAACCGTTATCATCACCGGCGTCCTACTGTCGGGGCATAAGATGCAAATTTCGCCCTTTGTAAGCCGTCGGGGGGCAGAGGACTTGATCGAGGAGACACTGCAGGTCACTGTGGTGCCGTGGCCACGTGAGGTGACATTTGATATTATCGGTGAAGGCGCCAGAGAGTCTGGAGCACACCTGTGTGGACCACTTGCTACGCGGGATGCTGAGCTATGAGGGGCAACTGTGCGTATCAAGGCTAACAAGTGGCTACAAGGGAGACTGCAGGAAGTACCGCGTGTTGGCCTACAGAGGCGTCAGAAGGGGAGAAAATGGTCTCAGAAATAAACATATGTAACCTGCCATAAACCCACAGAAGGGGGATTAGAGGTATAGCTCTACTCTTTCTTTAACCTCGGCGCTAGATGTGGGTGGGTGGGTGGTTGACCTCACGGCCCGGCCGCTTTACCCCCTCGAATGACCCCTTACCCATTGTACAGGAGGTTGGCCGGGCACCAGGGCGTGTCTGGACGGGTGCCGAAAATCGCGCCCTCACTGGGATTCGATCCCCGGACCGTTCAGCCCGTAGTGAGTCGCTATACCGACTGAGCTATCGTGACCCACTGAAACAGATAACTGCAAAAGACTTTTACTTGGGAAACCCGTGTGCTGTCGGTCAGAGGGGGCTGCTTGCCAAGTTCGCGAGAAGGAGTGTTGATTTAAATGATAAACGACAATTAAAAGCACATAAGTTTATGCCATGGATTGGATTCGAACATGCGACTCTCCATCCCCCACTCCGCCACAAACCATCGTGTCTGCCCCATTAACAGGACGGATGAAATCTGAGAATCAAAGTAAGAGGCGAACTGTAACAGTTCGTGAGATGACGTGACGAACCGGAAATACGACGCATTTTGTTTTGCCGCCCCCATAAGTCAACCCGTTTCTGGCAGACAGTGGTAACTGCTGAAGGAGAGGCCACTTGTTGCTGCTAACAGGCAGCAAGAAACATTTCTAATTAGGGGATGACGCGATTACAGGGGTTGTGTTGTTCTCCAAGGGAGGGGAAGATGGTTTTCTTTTCATTTTACTTAACAGGAGTGCCACGAATATAAGGGGGGGGGGGTGTCTAAAGGTTTCAACTGACTGTGACCGAATTTTGAAACCAGACATTAACAAGTGTGTCAGGACAAATGAAAGACGGTTTCCGTATGTTGCCATAGCAACAAACTATCTTTCATAAGAAGGAAATGGCGCGGAAATGTCTCGATTCAGAAATGGTGTCACGTGACGCACGCATACACACACAAGGCTGCTTGTTTTATTATTGAAACATTTAACGTCGTTCGTTCGAATGCAAAAATCATTTAGTGTCAGGTGAAATAAGAATTTATGAGCACGAACGAGATGGGCGGGACATGCAGCACGTAGAGCAAGATGTGTGTATATATGTACAAACTGTGGTCTGCTGATCTCAAGCGGACCGGGCTATTCAATAGGTGAAATACAGACTGAACGATATGATTTAAATTGTATTTTAGAGAAATGGGATGTCAAAGTGCGGGGTAGAGCCAGGTGGCTGAGGGTAGGTATCAGAGTTGGGCTTTTCTGAACATGGGAGGTATAAAAGCGGAACATCTTGACCAGCTGAGCAACTGTTAACTTTCCAAGAAGGAACCTACATCATGAAGATAGTTTTGATAGAGGAAAATCCCCGTATATAATAAAATGGAGAAAACTGTGGATTATGATCGTGGCCTACGTAAACTACCGTGATAAAGAATGGTAAGTGTAACAGGTACAGTGGAAGGAACAAGGGAAACGGGAAGACCATGTAAAATATGGAGGGAAGATGTTGAGGATGATTTAAATATAACGGAAAAAAAACAGGCGTGCAGTGGTCAGAGACCGTCAGGAACGGAGGATGATTGTTTTGGGCGCCAAGGTCCACAATGGACTGTAGTACTTGAAGAAGAAGAAGTAGAAGAAGAAGAAGAAGAAGAAGAAGAAGAAGAAGAAGAAGAAGAAGAAGAAAGAATGGTAAGTAAATCGTGCGCCTTATGGTAATCTCCACCTGAGAATTAAACTAGTGACTTGCAGGTTTCCCTTAGTACTTTAGTTTCTCAATTAACCCACTTCGTGTCAGTCAGCCGTGTAGTCTGTTGGTTTGTTAATCCGTAGGCAGGTGGGCTGTCTGTCTGTCTCTGTCAATCAGCAGTTTCCCTTCTTAGTCACTAAGTTACTTAATTACTTTAAAAAAGCTTAAAAACAACTTTATGGTCTCCTTCACCTTGTTCCCCTCTTGTATAGCAGGATGAATTCCACAAAGTTTGCACCTTAATGTGTAGGTAACGCCAGCGAGCCTAGGCTGCTGTCACAAGACGGCAGAGTGCGCGAAACCGTGTGCGCGTAGATCAGTGTGGCGCTGCTAATATTCGTCTCTTTACATATTAGCTGCTGTCATGTGACTGAGGTGGGAGGGCCGTAAGGTTTGTGAGACTCGCGCTGAAGGTTGTTATGCAAAATGACAGGGACTTTGTGGATGTAATTTACCGATATTACTTTCTTTCTCTCTTTCTACTTTCTTCTCCTCATCTACTGTCCACCACCTTTATCTGTATTCTTCTGCCTTTTGCCCTACACAATAGCGATTTCAGGGTCTGAAGCCCAACGCAAGCATGTCTGTATATTACTATGGGGTTCGGGTTATCGAGGTTTGCGGGCTCAAGAATTCCACCTGCCCTGAATGGAATCTAGCCTTTAGTTGAATGAGATTTTCTTGTCTAAAGAAAAAAAGGGGCCGGAGGGGGGGGGGGGAGGCTTGGACCCCAGAGAATGTATTCAGACGTAAGGCAGTGCGCTCACTCACCCTGCTGCAAGGTCCAGAGTTTTTGTATTGGAGCTGACCTTAGTTGGTAATAGCGTAGATGTTACACCGGCGCACAACAGCAGTTAGAGTAGCGTTAGCTTGAGTACGCAACAGGTCGGAGTGTCAGGATTTCGGATTTATTATTACAGGTCACAGAAGGCTCCAGAAAAAAATCAGAAAAGGAAATAAACGACATAATTCGGTGCATGGGGGGCACACGGTGGCGCATTTGGTTGAGGCACTGCGCTACAAGCCGGAAGGTCGCGGGTTCGAGTCCCGATGATGTCATAATCGTTTCGGTCACACTATGGCCCTGGGATCGATTGAGCCTCTAACAGAAATTAGTAACAGGAATATTTCCTGGCGGTAAGTGCGGCCGGTGCGTAGGGCTGACAACCTTACCACCTTCATGTGCCAATTGTCTAGAAATCTGGGCGCCTCAACTTCCTGGAAACCTAAGAGCCTGTCCAGGCGTGTAATGGGACTGCTTTACCTTTGTTCAGTAGAATGTCAACCAACAAATGTTATCACGAATAGGAATAAGAATATGTGAAATTTGACGTCCTTACAGGCAGTGCCGGCCTTAGAAAATGGGGGGCCCGATTGCGATCCTTGTGGTGGGCCCCTAAAGTTATTGTGCAGCGCAAAAGAAAAAGGATTAACGTTTTCGTATAGTACTAACGTAATGTACGACGAGAAGTTAAAATGGTCCGTCTTTATCATTTTTTAAAAATTATTAATATGCGAAGCAGCCATGAGCGCGGGGTCCCCGTAAGCGCGGGGCCCGATTGTGTCAAATCGGTCCAAACGGTCTATGGCTGGCCCTGCTCACAGGCATAAATATCTTCCACGATACGACGCCGTGTTGGTAGTTGGGTAGATGAGACCGACGCCCAATTTTCGTCTGGCGAATAAGACAGTGCTAATTCCGTATTAGGGCTCAGTCGTGTTGTGGCCGTTCCCCCTCTTCTCTCTATCCCCCCCCCCCAAAAAAAAGGTGATACTGTCTTGGGGGAAGACTGTTGGGCCGTTCGTCTTCTCGTGTTCCCACCCGAATGTGTTTTGCCGTTTCGAATGACATGTACAATGAACGCCATTATATCACTCACAATGAGGGGTCTAACGGGGCAAGTTTCGGGCTTATCACACCACACCGGATTAGCGGCCAATTTTTTCGGGATCTGAGGGAGTTTATTAGCGCCGTTGTCAATTTAGAGAAGTTCAGTCCTTATCTGTAACGGGTTTTTTTATTATCTGTTATAATCAATGGTCACTGGCCTGGTTGTAGAAAACAGTAGTTGTTTCTGTAATGCCTTTATTGCTAACTGTGACTGTGTAAGGCTGTGGCCTGTATATAAAACACTCTTCCTTCACTTTCCTGAAGAATCTGAGGTGCGCGATTCAAATCCAAACTGGGACATCGACTATCCTGACAGTTCCTTTTTTATTACCGTTTAGGAAAAATTCTGTTACAATATTTCAGAATTCACGTCTTTAACAGTAATTTACCTGGTGTTGGCAGGCGCAGCACCACACGTATTATATTCGCTCAACTAATAAACTTAAAATTTAATAGTAATTGCCACATTCAGTGGCGGGCAGAGAGATGTTTGTGCGTACTGTTACGTTACCTTGATTGCTATGGTGCCCATGGATGAAGGAAGACATTCCCAAAGTGTTTACCTGTTCTCTAGTGGCTGTGCGAGAGAGACGGAGTGTGTGCCGTGCCGCGACAATGTGGCGCCACAAAGTCTGACGCACACCTGCACCAGTCGGATGCTGCGACATCTCCTGGGAACGTGGTGCATAGCCAGCGTCAGTCACGCAGAGCTCTGAATCTTGCTGGCTGGCTGACTGGCAGATTGAGTGGCCGGCCAGTGGTGTGGTCCAAGGAGATGAATTTACCAAGCAGGCTGGCCTTACCGGTGACACATTGACTTCGCATTCATGAAGAAACTAAGGGTGGGTTAAACTCGAGGAGGTCCAGTTACCATTCAGCCCCGAATCTTTCGTCTTCCTGTTGCTACCAAAAAATACGGAGATTGAAATATTCGGCAGTATAATTATGCCTGTTTTGTACGGGTCTGAATCTGTGTTGGGGAGATAGGCTGAGGGTGTTTGAGAATGGGGTGCTGAAGAAGATATTTGGGTGCAAGAGGGGTGAGGGTGTTTGAGAATGGGGTGCTGAAGAAGATATTTGGGTGCAAGAGGGGTGAGGGTGTTTGAGAATGGGGTGCTGAAGAAGATATTTGGGTGCAAGAGGGGCGAGGTAACAGGGCAGTGGAATAAACTGCATAATGAGGAGTTCTATTATCTGTACTGCTCGCCAAATATTATTCCGGTGATGAAATCAGGCAGAATGAGATGGGTGGGAATGTGGCGCGTGTAAAAGGTAGTAGACGCAATACAGGGTTTTGGTGGGGAACCTGGGGGAAGGAGATAACGTAGTAGACCTAGGCGTGGATGGAAGGATAATATTAAAATGGATCTTAAAGAAATAGGATGAGAGGGCATGAACTGGATTGATCTGGCTCAGGTTAAGGACAGGTGGCGGGCACTTGTGAATACGGTTGCGAACCTTCGGGTTACATAAAATGCGGGGAATTTCTTGACTAGCTGAGAACGTATTGTTTTTAATTTTAATGTGGGCCATCCCGTTTTGAAGTTCCTATTGCTGTGAACCTATCAGCTTCTCCAAAAGGACTGACCTGCAAGGAGTTCGTCTTTCTACGTCTAACTTCTATACGAGGCGTTCCCGGTTTATTCACGGACAGGGACGCAAAACTATCCTACATGTTTTCCGTGGTTTCGTCAGTCATTCTAGGAATTTTCCAGGATATTATACAAAAATTAATCCACGACCACTTGATTCCACATACTGTCTTATTCATTATGCCTCTAATTATACGGTATTGCATAGTTTGAATTATTGACAATAGGGGATAAGGCAATGTTGTTGCTATGCATGTCATTGAGGCGTATGGTGGAGATGAGGTGTAGCGCCATACATTTTTAACTTCGGAATCGGGTACAGGTTAGCGGTCAGTTTCAGGACCCTGGCGCTTTACCACCGGGGAGAGAACCCCGGTACACGTTAACAACTAGGAGGTTGGGTGGGTGCTACAGCTGATCTGGACGGTTTGGAAAAAAATAAATTGTTTGCTGATTTCAGCATTCCGAACCCCGATTCTCCGGTCGTCCAGCCCGCAGTCTCGGCACTGTATCGTTCGGAATGCACATACAGTGCGTATCTTTTATCCTGCGTCTGCACCGTTTCGGTGCTTTTCGATAATTTTGCATCCCGCTTCCTCGCTAATATCTGAATTCAGTTTACCGGACTAATGAAGTCAGTGTGTTTTTACCTGCTTATCAGTTACTCAAATTCGCGCCAATTACGAGTCTGGACCAGCCGGGGAGAGAGGCGTGATGTTAATTACAGATCAGATTCGCACCAACAATAATCGACTAGGAGGCGGAGACACGATTGGCGAACGTGACGCGCCGATCGTGCAGACCAGCTGCACCTTGCACTGCCTAGTCTCTTGCTCATAGCGGTGGGCAGCTAGCGATGAATCGTCGACATCTTATTGGTCACACGCCACTGATGGAACGCGTGGGTACACAGTGCTTTGTGATATATCACTGTGCACACCCATTGTTTATAGGTGATTTGTGTTAATTTGACACAAGATTTAGGCTGTTACTTAAAGGAGGCATCGGACTCTCGTAAGATACGAAAATAATTTTGCTAAAATATTCTAAATTATACTGACACACTGACACTAGCCTCGGATGGATAGTACCTCCCCACTGTGTACTCACGCACTGACAGAAAGCAGGAAGACAAATTTGGAAACGTGTAGTAGTAAAATTGTAATTGGGCATGCGTGTTTGCTGACACGAACAGCCGTAAAAACGTCAACTTTCGCACACACTTTGTCCTTTATCATAACTCGCAGGGCAAGGTGTTAATATCTTTCGTATGTACATCAGTGTCTCAAAAACCAGCGTGATATGTTATTACAGGCATCACACTACATGCAGTTAGTATTATTCTTTCTATTTTAGTAAATTTTTATCATATCCACAAATGTTGTAAGCAGAAGGTACAGAACACAGTGAGCTATATACTTTATGCTATGTACGAATTTTATTTACGGTGAGGCCTTTTGAGAAAAATGATTAATAACTCAGCATAGTCGTAATCAGGCTGTACAGCAAACTAAAAGACAGTACACAACATGTATAAATTTAATATACGGTAAAATGAAGTGTGAGGTCCACCTGTTATAGCTTCATGTTCGTGATGCATTACAATGACCATATATATGTTAGAACGTGGATTAAAATACTGTCATTTAGTAGATCAATTAACAGTGTTTTAATTTCCAATTAATTTAATAAACGTATATGTAACTGTGTTAAGCCATTGTCTTGACAAACATCAAGCATACATATTTTAATGTTTCACCAACACGAAAATGTAAGAGGTGAAGCTCTTACTTGATCTTACCATGTGTTAATTTTATACATGTTGTATACTGTCTCTTAATTTCCTGCACAGCCTGATGATGGCTTGGATATAGCCGAAACATGCAGCTGTGTGTTGTCGTAAATAATACAACAAATGCTGGTTGCACTCGACTGAATTTGTTGTCGTTGTTCAAATTCCAAACACAAATTATAGAATGTCATGTTTCTCATTTGACGTTTCATTTTTGACAAACTGTGTTAAGTTTAATTTCAGGTTAATGTATGACTAGGTGTTATGTTGCACCGATACAGAAAAAAGTACGTTTCTTTAACAGTTTCTAGTGTAGTGAGTATCAATCAGCACGGACATGTTTGCTGAGTTGGATCACACTTATCTTATCCACAAAAGATAAATATCTTTACATTTAGTATAGGTACTGATTGTGAGGGTCAGGAATACACACCAGCCATTTTCATGAATGTAAATAAAATGGTGGCCATTGTTGGTGACGTATGAAAACAACTGACAACAGATGTGGCTGTTATTCAATTAGCATTTCATATACATATTGGCACGGTGGTGTGTGTTGGCTTGCAGATGGGAGATGCAGGTGGGTGGTCTTGAGTTTTAGGCCCTGTTGGACATACAGTAAGGCGCTTTGGATTTATTATTAATATATTAGAAAAGTTACGAGGCACGGGTTTGCGTGCTAGTTTCCTGAGAAAAAGGTTTGGTTGGCGATGTCTGCTGGTGATCGTGGATCAAAAGGATCGTGACAACCTCTTAACCTCTTCCTCTGTCTCTTTCTCTTCGCGTTCTTTTGTGCACCGGTAAAGAACACCTGCAAAGTGGGACATTCACACTGCCCAATCCAATCCTATCAAAGGCGTATCTCTACTTGTTCTCTATGAGAAGTGAGGTAAAATATCTCAGGGCACATTAGAGCATGCATTAAGAGTACTGTGCTATAAAGTTGCGTGTATGTATGTATGTACCTATGTATGTATGTACGTATGTATGTATGTATGTATGTATGTATGTATGTATGTATGTATGTATGTATGTATGTATGTATGTGCGTACGTATGTATGTGTGGGCCGGGTTTGCGTAGTCGGCACAGCGACGGTCCGGGGATCGAATCCCGGTGAGGGCGAGATTTTCTGCAACCGTCCAGACTGGACATGGGGCCCACCCAAACACCGGTTCGCGTTCCCGGGAGTAAAGCGGCTTGGCGTGGCGTTGACAACCCACCCCCCACGTAACGCCAAGGTTAAAGAAAGAGTAGAGCTATATCACTACTCCCCCTCTGCGCCTTCGTGGCCTGTTCTAGCGCGAACTTTGCCTTTACGTATGTAATGTAGTGTAATGCAATGTAACGTATGTATGCATGCATGGCATGCATTCTTGCTGTCCTCTTTCAAATCTGTCAGCCCTGTTACGCTGGAGTAAAGTTCGTACGTTACGTTTAACTTCAGGCGTCGCTCATATAATCGACAGGTGGCAGAGACAACATGCAAGTAGACTGTGAAGATTAAATTGCTGTTTTGAATGAGTGGACTTTATGGCAAACATAAGACGGATCTGAATGTCTTTAGAAGTAGGAACAATTTATGGAAGAAACAGCAGAGCATGCCGTTGGCACGACAGAACAGAACAGAACAAGGTGGCACTAGCTTGGTCAGTTTGTGGACTTGTTCTGTGTGTAGGAAATAATTTATTTTCAAAATAGCGCAGTACGCCAGTTTATAAAGTGACATCCTACCTAATATTTAAATACTGAAATAAACAACGTATTTATACAAAAACACAAATCACCAACAAATGCACAAAGAGAGTTTTATCATCAATCGTAACACACTCCTACATGTTTCGACCCTGGTGGGTCATCTTCAGGGAGAACTTCTTGTTGTCGTTACGCTAAGGTTGCACTTTATAGTTGAGTGAGAATGTGCTGTTGACTGTGTACTGCGTTCACGGAGAGTTCACGCCTCCAAAGGAGAGTTCACGCCTCCAAAAACAACGCAGTACGCAGTCGACAGCAAATTCTCACTCAACTATAAAGTGCAACCTTAGTGTAATGATAACAAAAAAGTTCCCCCTGAAGATGACCCAGCAGGGTCGAAACATGTAGGAGTGTGTTACGATTGATGATAAAACTCTCTTTGTGCATTTGTTGGTGATTAGTGTTTTTGTATAACATAGTGCGCGGACATGGAACACATTAAAACAACGTATTTGCCTAGACTAGACAACGATCAGCTTCTCAACAGGCTCCCCACTTTAACGAGGGGTGTGATGTGGTCACTACGGGTGGCTCAGTCCAAGAGGCACCAAAATGGGCGGTGAAATAAATATTTGAAATGAAAAGATCTCATATTCTGTGCTGAACAGATTTGAAATTATTCAGGCAAATACAAGGAATTTCAATATATGGTGGTGATTTTGTTAAAGTTCGTAATTTCTGTTAGGTGAAGCCATTTTAATTACTCTCCCCGGGTGCCGAAAATCTAACTACGGCGCTGATAATGAAGTCTTATTTGACTTGTAATCCGCGATTAGCAGAGAAAAGAATGACGGAAAGGAAGAAGGCGGAGGATATGAAAGAAGAAAGTGTGAGTCTGGTGAAGGCTGAACAGGGCTGCTGTAGGGGGGGGGGGGGGGAACTGAAACTGCCCCCTAACGAAGTCTCCACTGTAACAATATGCCTGCCATATTTGAGGGGTAATATTAAGTTTCATAAAATTTACGACTGTTTGTATATAAAGGAGTCTGGACAGCAGAGTTATTTCTAAAGGGAATCCAGGCGACCCTCCATAGCTGGGGACTGATTGATGGATTATTTACAGTTCTGGGGTTTCAAAAATGCGGCTGCTGGAACGAATCAACAGGTTGACAAAGGACGCCATGTTGTTTTCAGTATAAACAGCGTGCTTAGCCAGCACTAGGGGCTACCCAGCCAAACAGTGTATATTAATTCCCTTTCGAAGGGGGTAGGGGTGGCGTAGCAGTCGTTTGAAGCCTAATATTCAGCTGCAAGTGCCCAGGTCTAGACTGTTATTACGAGTGGTGCCAGCCAGCCAGTCAGCTTTACCGTTTATCGTATTTCACACTTGGCTGCGATGTAATGAGGCGACGCGACTGTAACCGGGTAAATGTCTGTCTACCAGGCTACACGGCGTCATATCCCTGAAGACAGTATTCTTCGGTAGCGACCCGTCCCGTTCTGCAAAAGGCAAGGAATTTTTAGACCAGTGGAGCAAATCTCAGCTTTTGAATGACTTTGTTCTAGGGGACAGAAGTAGGTGCTGGACCCAGCCAATTGTCTGCGTCAATGTGTAGTGGAACCAGTCAACTGTCCGCATCAGTAGTACTGGAACCAGTCAACTGTCCACATCAGTAGTACTGGAACCAGTCAACTGTCCACATCAGTAGTACTGGAACCAATCAACTGTCCACATCAGTAGTACTGGAACCAGTCAACTGTCCACATCAGTAGTACTGGAACCAATCAACTGTCCGCATCAGTAGTACTGGAACCAGTCAACTGTCCACATCAGTAGTACTGGAACCAGTCAATTGTCCACATAAGCATGGAGTGTAGCGCCGGACGCTTTTATTCTGAGGGAAATGGCGGTCGTTACACAGAGGCGGTCTGGATGATGTGAAGAAGTGGCTCTGCCTCTGCCGTGAATCGAACCCCCGATTCTCAGTTGTCCAGCTCGCGTCTAGTCACTGTACGCAGAGAGAGAGGCCCTGTGTGAAGCAAATTTACGTGTCAGAAAGAATAATAAAATTAGTGCCTGTGCGAAATTTTGTGTTTATAACTGAGAATTTTAGGGACGCCATTATTTGTAACATCGGACAATATGCACGAGAAATGGATGGCGCAGTTACCTAATTTAGATACATTCTGTATAGTTCACTTATTCCCGTTTCTTTTACCGGATGATCATAAAAACTGAAGAATTCTGAGAAGGAATTTGACGTCATAACGTCCTGCATAATAACTTTATGTTAAACGTTTTTTCCAAAGACATCCGACCTTTGAAAGGTAAACAAATGTTTTGACTGGTCGGTGACTGTAAATACTGTCGATTAGTATCGAGACATGATACTCAACACGTAGCGTTGCGACCACAGAAACACCTGGTGACTGAGTTCGAGACCAGATAGTGGAACAACGCGGAAGATAAGGGTCTTATTTGTGTGGTGTGGCACTGTGTACTGTGCAGAAACGCTTAATGAGGAAGGAGCAGGTAAAACAACTACAGTGGGAGAATGTCTTAACTTTAACGTAATTCATATTTTTCTGATAGTGCATACGAAGGTGGGGCAGTGCAGCGCAGATGAGCTTCTACATCACGGGCATGCGTAAGACCACCCATTCAAATGCAGTAGTAAGATGTCAGATGCGGGATTTATTAGTTGATTCAAGAATACAATACGAACAGTGTGGCGCCCACTAACACCAGGTGTTCTACAGTGCGGAGGCCATTAAACCTCACGTTTTACTATTCAACTTACTCTAAAATGTCAGTATGTACGGTCACCATGATACTTCTTCTTTTCATTTTATCGTGTGGTACTCCTACTTACATCTAACCTTATGTAAAGATATGCCAAGGCTCAGTCATCGTGCTGCTTGACTCTTGAAGATGGAACCGCTAGGTTTCCCTGAAACGTTGATTACTAGCTACCCGTCTACAACATAAGATAGGGATGGCGAATTCTTTTGAGACCGAATGCAGTAAATGGTAGCAATTTCTAAGAAATTCCCATAACGTGCCCATAGGATTGTATTGAAAGGGGCAGGTTTATGTTTTGAGTGTGTCACAAGAAAAGACCTAACATAGTACAGAGCGTGCGAAATATCTGCGAGTTTGGGAGACGTTTAGGGACTGAACTGACGCTGCTGCTCAGGCGTACGGGGCGTTCCGTCGACCTAATAACTGGTGTGATTATGTTAGTCAACCGAGTTCAGAGACAGTCAAACGTGTGTTATTTTTATGAATATTTTGCCTCTTATAAGCGACTTAATGTTACAATTTAGTGGACCTCAGTAACATCTGTTATTATTATTATTATTATTATTATTCAGTAATTAACGATTAAGTAAATAGTTTAGCCTGAATAATTACTTCGGCTATTGGCTTATTTTTTTGGTGCGTTTTCTCGTGCCCTGTGAAACGTCACGCATAGTGTAGACTAGGACTACATGTAAAAGATTCCGCAATGTGACGTTCTGCAGTGAGATAACTGTACTGCTCGGGGCGGAGAACAATCTGTGCGCTGCAGGTGCGCGATCCACACTCCGGTGCAGTACCGCAGACCCTTCAGTACTCAGAGCAAGAGTGGCACAGGAGTCTACAGGTAAGCGGCTCCAAATTCCTTTCCAAAATTCGGTGATTCCGGTCCGAACGTGTAGTATATATATATATATATATATATATATATATATATATAGATAGATAGATTACACCAACATGATGTCCCATTCGTACATTTTTCCGTCATTTTACGACGCTCTATCAAATACTGCCTTCAAGTGATGTGGTTACAGTGATACAGAGGAGAGAAATTCAGTAGAATTTAATGGGGAAACAAGACGCACGTTTGTGTGTGTAGTACAAATAGGTCAAGAACGTCAAATGCACACACACACACACAGACGGTACGGTGATCACATAAACTTACTTCTTTTTCCTGTTTACGTAGGAAAGTAGGCTAAAAAGTTAAGCAATTACTTGTAACAGGTGAAGGAGTAAACTGGAATCTGCTGAATTTGTTGTAGACCATTTAACTCCTTAAAACACAGTGGTTACTAAACGTACCACTGATTTTAACTTTAAAGAACTGCGTATTTTGCACGCTCAGAAAGTATTTATATGTTCCATTTGATTCGCCCAATAAACAGCGACTGTTTATACGAAGCAGCATTAAGCGGTTGGTGTATGTAACGAAAATTCTGTGTTTTCTTTGAATTTTTAAATTCTAGTTAAATTATCTTCACGTATGGGGCAGGAGAGGTGCATACACGGTTTTGGTGGGTAACCTGAAGGAGAGAGACCACTTGGAAGACCTAGGTGTAGATGGGGAGGATAATATTAAATTGGACCTTCAAAAAGTGGGATGGGGGCATGGACTGTATTGATATGGCTCAGGATAGGAACAGGTGACGGGCGCTTGTGAATGCGGTAGTGAACCTTCGGGTTCCATAAAATGCGGCGGATTTCTTGATTGGCTGAGAACCTGTTAGTTTCTCAGGAAGGACTGTGCTTCATGTAGTTATTTATATATTTTATTTATTTAGTTAGTTACTTAGATGGACTTGAGATTTAGATGCAGCCGGTAGCTCAGATAACATGGTTAGTCAAAAACCATTAATCACCAACTAAATGCACAAAGAGTTTTTTTCTGACCTGCAACACACTCCTACATGTTTCGACCCTGCTGGGTCATCTTCAGGAAGAACTTTTGGTTGTGATTACACTACGGTTGCACTTTATAGTTGAGCTGTTGAGTGTGTCAACAGCTCAACTATAAAGTGCAACCGTAGTGTAACCACAACAAAAAGTTCTCCCTGAAGATGACCCAGCAGGGTCGAAACATGTAAGAGTGTGTTGCAAGTCAGAAAAAAACTCTTTGTGCATTTTGTTGGTGATTAATGGTTTTTGTATAATATAGTGCACGGACATGGAACACATTAAACATAGTGTCGAATGGTAGGATGGTAAGTTTGGCATTAGCTGGAAGGAATGGGGAAGGTCGTTGTTCTGCCCTAATTTGAGATACCGTCGCGGAACTTGCCTGGACGGAGTGCGGAAAGCAACGAAAAGGTCGGTCAGCAAACCCGATCTCCTGCTAGAAATTTGAACCCGGGACCCCACGAAACTGAAGCAGGAATGCCAACCACTCGATTTCGGTTTTTGGTTGTTGACTGACAACATTATTGCTAACTACCACTGGGAAAACATAAGCTTCTCGGCACGGATAATATTAAAACAGATGCTGCATCCTCAGAAGTAAAGTATAAAGGGTATGATTGGGGTCCACATGACTTGGGGTAAAGGACCATTTTGGGGGCGTGATGCAAATCTGAACAGAAGGGCTCACATCTTCACCAGCTGAGTAGCAACTGTTCATAACAGGCTGTGTGCTGACACCAGCCAAATTTGACCGTGGGAACATCCTCTTGAGGGAGTGTCAGCCCCCTTGGTCCACTTGTTTCCTGGAAAGTCTTTGGCGGGCCGGC
This sequence comes from Coptotermes formosanus, assembly GCA_013340265.1. Classification (NCBI taxonomy): domain Eukaryota; kingdom Metazoa; phylum Arthropoda; class Insecta; order Blattodea; family Rhinotermitidae; genus Coptotermes; species Coptotermes formosanus. The sequence continues at coordinate 609,093 of BLKM01000707.1, forward strand.
CTTGTGAGTTGTTTAGTTAAGGTCAATCAGCGCCCTCTGTCCAGTTATCCACCACCCTCACGAGCACAGTCCTGGCGCCACCCCCTGTGGGGTGTCTGGAGCACCGCCCAGGCTGTCTAAGCTCAAACACTGGACTTGTTAAGAACATCTTGTGTCCATAGTCAACAGTGTACAGAGCAGGAGTTTGTTGGTCGGCGTAGGTCGAAGGAGAGGAGGATAAAGCCTGTGTGAAGGAAGGGAAGGAAGGAAGGAACATAAATGAAAAGAGAAAAATAGGAAGAAATAGGCAGCCTCAAGGAGGGAACATTGTACAGGGTGTTATTTCGTAATGTAGGCCTATGCAGGTTGAGGGTGCGCAACAGCACTTGCCAGTCAACAGGTGAGAAGTGAATTTTGTCAGTTCCTGTCGTCTGGATGCACCTGATTTTGAGTCATGTGTAATTTTAGTTCGTATGTTTAACGAGGCCGATCCCAGTGTCCGCGCAGTCTAAGGCGTACGTCTGCGTCTGAGCGCTTGTTAGGATCGTCGGTTCGAATCCCACCGGAGGCAGGGATGTTTGTCTCTTGTACAGTGTTTGTGTTGTCAGGTAGAGGTCTCTGCGAGGGCCGATCCCTCGTCCAGAGGAGTCCTACCGACTGTGGTGTTTGTTTGAGTGTGATCAAGTGAAAAATAAAAACCCTTTACACCTGCTGTGAACAGGTAGAAGAGGGAAGGACTACGAAACTATATTTAACGAGGAGCTTTATGACTTGCACTCCTCGCCAAATATAATTAGGCTGATAAAATCAAGAATAATTAGATGGGCGGGGCATGTGGCATGTATAGGGGAGAAAAGAGGTGCATATAGGGTTTTGGTGGGAAGATCTGAAGGAAGGAGACCACTTGTAAGACCTAGTCGTAAATGGGAGGATAATATTAAAATAGATCTTCAAGAATTGGGATGGGACATGTACTGGATTGATCTGGCTCAGGATAGGGACAGGTGGCGGGCTGTTGTGAATGCGGTAATGAACCTTCGGGTTCCATAAAATGCGGGGAATTTCTTGACTAGCTGAGGACCTGTTAGCTTCTCAATAAGGCCTCTACTCTGTGGAGTTAGTTAATTACTTAGTTATATATCATGAATACCACACATGGATGGTGTAATAATATATTTACCATGTACTGCCAACGAAATTTTATCTAGACTCCATATATATATATATACTTTGTATATCAGTACTCCCTGAAGATGGCTATAGGAGATAGTCGAAACATGTTGCAGTAGGTTGCTATCTGTGTGGATAAGTAAAATTTATTGTGCAATTTGTTGGTAATGAATCTTATTTATGTATTTAAATATCGTTGTTGGTGCAAATAACTTGACAAACTCTGATTGTGAAATCACAATACAGTCGAACTCGGTTATAACGTCACGAAAGGGACTGAATATTTTGTGTCGTTATAAACGAGTATTGTTATAACCAAGGAATATAATGTTACGGATAATAGCGAGGAATTAATTGGTACCACAGAACATCTTACGTAATAGACAAGGTGTCGCATTAACCGATGTCGTTATAACCGGGTTCCATTGTATTCGTTTTTCAAGCATTGTGATGGAATGGAGGCAGGCTTATAGCTCCATTTTGTTCGTGACATCCGTCATCAGACGCCAGTGGTTACCTGGGCACACCAGCCGCTTTACCCCTGGGGAAGGGGCCCATTGGACAGGAGACTGCGTGAGCTTCAGAAATAGCCGGACGCATTGGTGGAGAGACAACTCCCCGCCTACGCTGACTATCGAACAGCGGTTCTCCAGTAACGCAGACCGCAGCTAAGTAAGTACTACTGCCTTGGCAGTATATCCATATTAGGACGACAGTTTCAGATCTCGTCAGTGTTGCCTGAAAACACGTGGCTAATAGCATCTAACTGGTCTGGCCGTTTCTTTCTCTCGGAAATATCGTGATTCAAACGCAACGCTAGGAATCATTTTTAATGTGCTGGAGATAAACACGTGGCCTTACCACGTGTTCCATGTGTCGTCTGGTCCTGTCAACTGGACCACCCATTCGACTTGCTACAACAGGGGTGCACAGATTTTACAAAAAACTAGTAGCAAGCTCAACACTTTTGAGGTAAGACATGTGACACGAAGCAAGTGCCGTGCTGAGGATCCACAAATATAAGACGCCACCGGACAAAATATAGTTGCCACAGGCAATGTGGCTCCCCGTATTTGTACACCTTTTGTTTAATACACACCCCTGTACGAATATAAGACGTGTCCTGTTCGTAAATCGACTCTGATAAAACTGTAGCAAATGCTCATAAATTCATTTTTTTTCTGTGCTGCGTCATGGCCATCATGAAGACGTATGTGTCTGTTCTTGCATCAGAGAAACAAGAGGCAGGCAAGCACAGCGTTAACACATGTCAGCAGTCTGCATAATTTACAAGACGGTGCGTTAGGATGGGGGATTTGACAATTGCATTGAGAAATTTCGTAGTCCAAAGCTGCAGTTATGCTACAGTTTCTGAACCTCACTTTCAACCCCCTACAGCCATTTCATCTCCTGTCCTTTACGCCTGTAACCTCCTAATTAAAATAATTAGGTCATATTGTTAAGACTAAGTCCCTTGGGGGAGGGGGGGGGGTGCTGGGCTACGGGCGGGACCATCTCCGGCAGGACCCATCTCCTTTCTCTTCTCCAAATAGTTCCAGATGTCTCCGCATCCCACCTAGCCCATCCAGTGAGTACTGGCGGTTCTTTCCCCGGGCGTAAAGCGGCCGGGGGTGAAGGTAACCACTACCTCGATCTGATGTTGAGGTTAGGAGTGGGTGGAGCTGCACCTCTACTCTCTTTATGTGCGTTCATGACGTACACAGGGACAAAAATGAAAGTACTTTGCTCCCCGATTTTCGAAACAGTATTGCTTTTTGGAAGTTTCCCAAGTTTAGATCGTTTGTCCTTCTGGTAAGAGCAGTATGTTGATGCATACGAGTGTGGAGCATTGGTGGAACGGTACTGACAGGGCAAAAACCGAAGTACGCGGAGAAAAACCTGTCCCAATGCCATTTTGTCCACCACAGATCCAGTATGGGATGACCTTGGAACGAACCCGGGCGTCCATAGGGACACATTTAACTTTTTACATATGAAACTTAAGTCCATAGTTCACAGAGAACACAGTCTGTCTGCATTGTGAAGACCAGTCCGTTAGTGCTGTATGGGGAATTTGTGTTTGTGTGGGAGTCGTAAAAATAACACTGTTGTGCAACGTTCTAATTTTTTTTTACAGCTGCGCGGACCTGCAACTGCTCTGAGCAGAAAATTTATACACGACCTGACGACTGCGCGGCACTTTACTTTGTAATATGCATAATAAGAATATTTACAATGAAAATTGAAAAATCCAGCTGCGCGGTAACACTTCAGTGTGCGCGGGAACATTTCAGTTACTGCGCAGCCGCGCAGCTTAGAGGGAACATTGGTGTTGGGAAAACTGCTGAGTTCTGAAATGTTACGGCGGTTGATATATATAATTTCCACGGAGCTTTAAACGGTTAATCTCACCAGTAGATGGTTCGAGTGTTCAGCTTCACGCTGAGGCCGATTTCCGCTCGCCCACTCTATAGCCTAGTGCGTCGGCATGTGACTGAACAGTGTCTGCATTGGCGTATCAGTTTTATATAAGGACTCAGTGCGTACCGCGCTGTAAACACTCTCCACTTCGGTTATAAAAACCAATCTCTTAATGTTTTATAAGGCAAAAGTTGCTGTTTGTTCTGAGATCCGTACAAAACACATAAACGCAATGTGGGCACCACGTAGAATTTTTTAATGTTAAACCTGGCGGTACGTAACGTTACCGCTAGGCTTTAAAAGGTTAAGTCATGCGCACGTAGTGCAGCTCAAGAACTGGCCTGCAGATTCTCCTACTGCTAACGGGCAGCGTCTTGCAACTAGACACTGCGCCGGTACTGTTGGTGTTCAGCTCCGGGCTGCAGGGTTTGGTACAGTACTGACGTCCGCGTATTGCAGTGTGGCTGCCATAAAAAGAAAACTGGAATTATTTTATTGAAATTGAGGAGACACAGTCCATTGCTTCTGCCTCGTGCATTCGGGAACGAACAGAAAAAAAAAACTTCTGTGGATTTCACAGACGGCTTTTCAGATGGCGTAGCTGACTCTATAATTCGTTCATGCCGGCAACGGACTGTTTTTTCGTATGTGCTGCGTTTGAATTGGTCGTGGTAGCAACAGCAGCAGCCCCAGTAGGAAGAGGACGAGGAGGGAAGACGGCTACGTTGCACATGCTATTCTTCAGGCCGATCTGTGTTGCGTCACTCGAATTATTAGTTTCATAGGGATGTTAGCTGCCAGATCAGACAATTCGTAATAGCGAAAGACTGGCTAATGAGGCATGTTGTGTTGGATTGGCATCTCTTTTGTACAATATGTGAATGAACTGCGAAGTTATATAGAATAAGACAAGCGATGTACGTATAACGTACCATTATGGCGCGTTCGCGTAACCATTGCCATGGGAAAGCAATGAGTATTACATAATCTATGTGTCTGTAGCCACAGTTATCCAGCATACAATGCGCATGCACTGTATTGTATTGTCATCTGTGCCCTGCCGGGCTGTACCATATTTTTCCACGTTACCTCATAAACGGTACGATTTTCGGGAAGAATGTATTCAACATGAAATGTGTTTTGATTCTCTCTAAACTTTTGTTCGAAACATTTCTCGTTCTAAGAAGAATTCAGCGAGCTATTACCATAATTGTACACAGGTCTTCATGTAAAGTACCCGTTATTCTTGTCAGAGTGTAATTAAACTTGAATTTTCTCGAAATATTTTCGGAAAGTCCTCAAATATCAAATTTAATGAAAATCCGTCCAGCGGCAGCCGAGTTGATCCATGTGGACAGACAGACATGAAGCTAATAGTCGCTTTTCGCAATTATGCGAACGCACCAAGTATAATGATGACAGATTATGCATGACGAACTGGAGACAGTTTCGCAGTAACGCGTGGTGGCATGTTACTGTAATGCATTTACTTGAAGCTGCTAAGAACGCGCACCTAAACCCCACTTTGGACTGTCGGTTGGCCGAACCTGGGAACGCGGCAAAGTGCCATCACCAGTCTAGTTTCTGTGCTGAGCTCTGAGAGGGGCGGTTTGATACGGATCAGGTATTTGAGTTTGCATGTCCGGTCATGGCTAGCGTTTTTAGACGCGTTTGCACAATGGCGAAACGCGCGTGTTGTCTTCATGTCCGCCCGTCCGCCTGTTAGCATAAGAGTATATCAGCGCGAGTCCCACTGATTTACATGAAATTTTATACGGGGACTGTTTTGAAACTCTGTTAAGAAGGTTCAGATTTGGTTAAAATCAGGTAAAAATATCGGTGCACTTTACAGGAAGACCTAAGTAGGTTTCACTGTTGCCGGCGACATAAATTCACCACAAAGACACTGTTGTGCATAGCTCCATATTTTTCTCTTGTTGACAGTGACATGTAGCTCAACAATACACAGATAACGCTGTGCTGGTATCTCATTACAACAATGGTTACAAGAATGCATCACGTGTTACCTTACACGTACGACTACATTGCTTCCTTTTTTTTTCCAACCTGTCCATATCGACGCTGGGTTCTATCCAGCAGCGTTTACAATGGGTTTTGGGTACCCTGTCCCTGGAGATACAAGAAGCTGGGCCCCGCACCTGATCAGTCACTGCACTATGTGCGTTGATTAGTGGAAGCGTTTGCTGCTGACTGGCTGCGGCAGGGGTCAAAGGGAGGGGGAGGGGAGGGGGCAGAAAGGAAGAAGAAGTGGAGGAAAAAGCTTAGGCCGAAAAACCAAAGGAGGCGTAAGATGACGTATGACAGGGATGGAAGTATGCTAGGAAGCTGGGGTAGAGAAATTAAAGAATCAAGAGGATGATAAGAGTAGGGAATGGAGAACAAACACGAGAAGGAGCATGTGCTAATGAAAGAAGAAAAGGCGGAAGAGGAAAGGATCCAACAGGGAGAAGGGAACGTGAAAATATGTGGATGTTTACGATGGAGATGAAGGCGAGACGGGACAAGAACAAGAAGGAAAAGGTAGTAAGGATAAGACAGTTAGCTTCAATGTAGTCTGATAATCCTTTATGAACGAAGTGAAGCGGGTTCGTTTATAAGCAACTTAGAACGAGGGTGCTGGGGTTACGAGTGGCTGCTTAATAGCGTTGACTGGCGGGCGTTTAAATTCATTGCATGGACACATCGTGAGGTTGTAACTTAATGACGAGACAAACTTCAGTCTCACTTTCTTCTCTATTTCTCTGGGATTGTTTTCTCTATTTCTCTGGGATTGTTTTCATCATTTTTAAAGCATTAAGGCCCATTAGCAATTCTAATTTGACTTGGTTTATGATTGTACATGCCGCCATTAATGACAACGATTCACATTGAATGAGACACTTCTGCTATCTGTACGGCGAGCTTGGAAATACACCTACAACTGCCCTGCCATCTCAACGGCCAACTTGGAAATACTTCAACAACTCCCCTGCCATCTAGCCCTTAGTGATGTACTCTGCTGCCGATCGAGGAGTGCCATCTCACCACGTACTTGTGAACTAAAGGTGAACTTCGTGCACAGATGGCAGGAGCACTTTGGCAGACGATAGGAATTGCGGTAATTCGCACGTTATCATCGAGGATGAAATTCGGACGAAATCGGCACCTACGTATAATGACGATTGCGGAATTTTGGGATGCAGCACTGTGTCGTTGGGTGAGTGGTTCCAGACGGTTCGACGGAACGCATGCCTTCATCTTCAACGGTCAAGAAACGGGAAGAGACGGAGGACGTTTTGATTATTGAAGAAGAAAGCACAGTGTTCCTTCGAAACGTTGGGAACCATTTACACAGCGACGCAGCGCCACATCCCATAAGACCGAAATCGTCAATTATTCATTCATTCTATAGTCTGTCTTACGACAAGTCCATAGACTCTTCCAAAGCGAGGTCTTCACAGAGTGCCATTTGTGCTTCCACTTTCAATTTCCAATACCCTTACTTTTCCTGAAGATCATCCAGTAGCTTCTTACATCTTCTTCCTCGTCTTCCGGTCACTTATATTATTCCCTCTATCTTCACTTCAATAACATGTTTTAGAAGGCAGTTCTTACGCAAGATGTGACCAATGAAATTAGTCTTTCTTCTTCTTATTGTTTGTAGGGTATTATTCTGCTCCTTGACTCTGTAATACTTCTTCATTTCTTACACGCTCAGTGCAACTGATCTTCTCCTTCCTTCTCCAGCACAGTATTTTATAACTTACCAGGTATTTCTGATCTACTTTCTGAAGTGTCCAAGCACATATACCTGTGTGAAAACCTCATAACTCGGACGTGCCAATGATTTCTGTCAGATTTACAGGCTTCGTGTGTTTGTAGGACATTGCAGACGAATTCCCGAGTCATTGCTGGCAGTGTACTGTGCCTCGAGAGTTAGTAAATGGTACAAGAAAGCGATCAGTTATTGATTAAACTTAGTAATACGTGCTTTATTTTCACACCGTGCATTAGTTGCGGTTGAAAGAATTTTTGTACCATCATGCGGCATCAGTTTAAGAAAATTTCTGGTCCCACTGCAGCAACAAATTCTCGGGGCCCTACCTAAGCTTAGTCGTTGCCCATTTCTGACAGAAACTTGTAACTCTGTCGTGTCCGTTCAAATGCAACAGTGTATTTACGCCTTCACAGCAATGAATATGAACAGTACTGCCACCTGAGACAAAACCGCTCCATTTTATATTCAGGATACGTACTTGAAGATGGAAGCAGGATATGTCTCCGAAACGTTGGTGTCAGACTACGTGGTGTCACACTCTGTAAGACACTATTCTTCCTGTCTAGCGGCGGCGCCGGTAGCGAGATGCAAGATGGTGCACTTGCAGGGATTTTGACATTTAATGATTTAATAAATCGAGCAGCAGCTAACTAACTAACTAACTAGCTAGCTAACTAACTAACTAACTAACTAACTAACTGACTGACTGACTGACTAACTACACGGAGCAGAGTCCTTCCTGCGAAGCTAACAAGTCCGCAGCTAGTCAAGAAATTCCCCCCATTTTTTGGAACCCGAAGGTTCATTACCGCATTCACAAGCGCCCGTCACCTGTCGCTATCCTGAGCCAGATACCTGGCCCTTTTCTACTGGTTGTGTCGTACCAAAGGATCAGTCCAAGCCCGAGGCCTTGTGAAATGTTTCGTAACGCCCTAAATTTTACGGTGAGGAGTTGTTAGCACCTCGCCCAACACCCAAACTGGAGGACCACTTCTTGTCGGCTGTCCGCGACTGCTTATTCAATGTGTTCGCAGCTACCCTTCATATGTGGAGACCGTCTCCACCAGCTGCAAACTGCGGACGCGAACGTGGTGTGGTTACAGGGCTATAAATTATGGAATCATACGGGAAGACAGCTGTTAATGATCGATTAAGAAATACGTGGAAAGAATAGGTCGTGGCCTATTTTAGAGTAATAACACAGCATGTTTTTTGAAAATTTTATAGAATTTGGCCCACACCAGGGCCAAGAATCGAAAGCGTGGCCTCCCAGGTACAGAGCTTGTGTGCTACAACCACTGGTCCGTTTCCCCTTGTTTTGAGTCTTTTCCATGTTGGCAGAACGCAACGGGATTTATTATGGATTGCAAGGAAATAGTAAAAATGTTGTTCACAAAGCACCCAGTGACATGTTTATGTTGAGAATAGGAGATGGCCAATTCCCACGGTTTTCACCACTGTGTTTATGACTCTCCGCGACCTATCGGATTTCTCTGAAGCGGTTGTCTTTCTGTTGTCATATGTAGCTAACAATCCTGACCTGCCTTTACACCCCCAACTGTTTCATCCCCTTGTTTATTTACTCTTCTTTACCCCCATAAGGGTTAAAGAAAGACGCTGGATTATATGTATAAACTTACACATATTTCTCGATGGGCTTTCCATCAGCGGTCAGAGTTCGCTTGCTGTCATAGCTTTCTGTGTTTTTATTACGTGTGAAAAAAGTTTCATGCTTTGGAAATACAAGAAGCCCTACTACAGAAACAAAGCAACAGTGATAACATAGGCCATGCCATGGCTCAGGCGGTTAGCCGCCGGCCTCCCACCGCGGAGACCCGGGTTCGATCCCGGGTCAGTCAAGGTGGGATTTGTGGTGGACAAAGTGGCACTGGGACAGGTTTTTCCCCGAGTTCTTCGGTTTTCCCCTGTCAATTTCATTCCACCGGTGCTCCATGAATAGGAAAAGGACAAAAAATAATCATCATCTTCAGCTTCATCGTAGGGTTGCACAATAAGCCTCATGGCTGCAGGGCGTCCGTAGCGTCTGCTGCGGGGCCCTTCACCACTAAGAAAAAAACACTGGTAACATGTGTATTCGGTTGTATTACGCCGCTGTATCCATCACGTTTGGCCACTTTTTGTTGAATCTCCCCACCAAGTTGTATTTATGTGGTTCATGTAGCAAGTATACTGTTTGGAGCAATGAATATACAGTTATTTCATGGGAGGAGCCAAGTTTTCTCAGGTAATGTTATCAGAATGTTACGGATTGGAATATCAGAGATGGGTAGTTCGATTCCCAGCATGTGCAGACATTCTTGTCTTCTTTTTGGCGTCCTGACCGACTGTGGAACTCACCCAGCAACGTACTCAATGAATATCTGAGTTCTTTCGCGGGAGTAAAGCGGCCTGGGTGTGAAGCTGATCACTTACCCCCCTATTGCCGAGGTTAAGAATGAGTGGAGCTGTAACTCCAGTCCATCATATGTCTTAATTAACCACAGAGACAGTTTCAGTTTGCATTTGCTTTTATAGGAGGAGGATATTTTTGTTTCCACTGAGATCCTTCTTTAACACAAATCCAGAACCGCCATTGGTTGCAATGAACACTGTCACTGATACCCCAGCTAGGCCACGTGTTGTGTTCTGTGTGTCTGCGTGCAGGGGACTGGGAATGAGTGACGTCACAGGCGAGCTGTGTAATAACGTGATATTGTTGTCGGCTGTCGCGGTTGGATTTGTAGCCGCCAGAGTTTTGAGTCTGTAATTACATACTGACGCTCACCGCACTTACGCGTGGAAATGAGTGAATTGAAATTATCCACACATGAGTGGCCAAGAGGCTGCCGGCACAGTGATGTCTTGATTCAGGAACGGAGACCTTCTTTCATACCGTTTTACAGTTCTTCCCTTTTTCATTACTTCTTTGCGGTTTTTGTTTCTTTGTTTTTCTTTTTTCCTGTTAGGGTGATAGTAGTTCAATGCTTTTGAATCACGGTGATAAGCAGGAAAGTCTCAGGGAATTGTAAATTTGACACCCATAAATGAAAATCTACAACTAACCTAATGTAACGTAACGTAACGTAACGTAATGTAACCTAACCTAACCTAACCTAACCTCAAAATGAAGTGACAACAAAATGGCGAAGTTACGTATTGTAGCGATGATCTGGCTTAAGGATATTGAAACAGAATCACGGAAATAAGCAAGTGTCTTCCTTCCTGTTTCGGACTAACACTGTTAGAACCTGACAATGTTTCAAGTCACCTTCCCTTGCGAGATATCCCTCCTGTAAAATGCAGTACACTGAGCAGATTTATGTACCAAAAGGACCCTCGACTTCGGGGTAAATATTCTCATATTCCTGACTACTTTATTTTATGTCATGACACTCAAAATGTATTTCTAGTTTCCTGACTACTTTATTTTATGTCATGACACTCAAACTGTATTTCTAGTTTCCTGACTACTTTATTTTATGTCATGACACTCAAACTGTATTTCTAGTTTCCTGCCTACTTTATTTTATGTCATGACACTCAAAATGTATTTCCAGTTTCCTGACTACTTTATTTTATGTCGTGACACTCAAAATGTATTTCCAGTTTCCTGACTACTTTATTTTATGTTATGACACTCAAAATTTATTCCCAGTTTGCTGATAGTTTATTTTATATCATGACACTCAAAATTTGCAACGAATTTGACCATCTTTCCCAGCGTCAGTTGTAACAGTTCTTCACAACCAAGTCCCGTTACGGTATACCATGAGCACAAACGTGTTTTCGCGGCGAATTTAGTGTTCCGTGACACGCAACAAATTACGTTACTAAGTTACCCTATCCGTGCAACGCTTGTATTGAATTCTTCGGGTTACCAGGTACTTTGTTCACTTGATCGAAGGAGGCATTTCACTAATTAATTTATATTCATTTTCTTGTTACTAAGTTACCCTATCCGTGCAACGCTTGTATTGAATTCTTCGGGTTACCAGGTACTTTGTTCACTTGATCGAAGGAGGCATTTCACTAATTAATTTATATTCATTTTCTTGTCACTGCTTTCGAGGCAACATACATTTGTTTGTGGCATGGAAAGGGTTAATAAATCTTCCTCGACACAGGACCTTTCAAGTTCACAAGGGATGAAATGAAGGTACTGCTTGTAGTAAAACCATTTATTGAACAATTTATGTCTGTGGATGTTCCAATAGGAGAAGCTGCCGAAGTATGTTATCAATACACGCTACACTTAACGTACATTCTAAGCAGTTTATAATTGCTTATGTAGGGTAAGCTTAACCAATTTTGTGACATCTGTTCCGTGGTAAGACGCCCTCCACTAACCACTAAATTAGGTGCGTGCTCCAGAGTTAATATTAAGTCCCTCCAGTGTGGAGCCATCCGTGGGAAAATGTTGAGAATTATCACGGAACATAAGCCTATTTTCATGACGTATTTAGCCTGTTGTACCACGGAATACGTATATCACGAAACTGGGTAGCCTTACCCGATTTGCTCTAAATAGTTCCCCGTCGTAGGTGAGAGATATAAATAAAATAAATACTAAAGAGTGGATGATTATGAGACTGAAGCAGGTTACGTGAAGTGAAATTATAATTCTGTGTTCTGTCCATTCATATAATGAAGGAACATGCATGGTTACATCACCAAAATCGGTCCTTATTTTTTAAATATGTAAGGTTTTTTTCTAAGTATGTTCGATGAATTTTAAAGTCTGGTTGTATACTGGCGTCGAATTTGTTGCGATAGAGTAAGTTTTGAAATAAGTGATACGTTTTATTGGATGGCTTTTTCAATCTATCATTTCCTTTAACTATTTCCTTGCTAATTTTTCTTTCGAGACTAATATAATTAATGTGGAAAATTCAGAAGCAGGCCTTCTTAATTATCGATATATACGGACTAAAAGCGGTTTAATCATAACATTAAGTTTTAAACTCCAACACAGAGTTCACACTGCGATAATACATGCCTGTTAAGACCCTCAGAATATCCTGTTTACAGACATGACTTTTGATCTCTTTTGTCTTAGTTCCGCTGATGTACGAGGCGTAATGGTTACATAAAACAAAGGATGCCTCTTTTGTATATTATAACTGCAGTTAAGTTATGAACAGCTGTTTGAAGTCACTGCATTTTAAAAACAATATTTGCATTGTAAATCTGATAAATAAACTGATGATATTCGAAAGAAAGATCATGAGGAAAATATTTGGTCCTACAAGAACAGACGATGGCAACTGGAAGATTAAAATTAATCAAGAAATTAATGAAGTAATAAAAGGAGTTGCTGTGCTAGCCGATATGTAGTAGGGAGTCTGAATACTGATGGTGGTGATGGTGGTTATGGTGGTGATGGGAACCCAGAAAGCCCGAGGAATGGTGGTGATGAAGGTGATGGTGGTGGTTGGCTTCCTCTTCCTCCATATCCTGACTGCTGCTGGCAGGCGACGTGTCCACAGCCCTGCTCAACTCTTCTCCCGCACCAGTCCAGTCACCAGCCCTCTGACCCTGTCCCTGCGGGCCCTGATTCTGTTGCTGAAAGCTGAAAGGCCACGTCTGTAAGTAGACAGAAGTGATACGTATACAGTTAATTGTGTTGCTGGGTGAAGTATGCTGCTGCTCATCTCGTGATGTATCATTTCCTGCTTAACGAAAGTGAAGTCGAAGAAATAGTGTGTTACTACGGCTTGAAACAGGAAGAGTTTTGTAAGAAAATGGATGGATGATGGGAATTTTGTAGAAACTTAGACGTACTAAGGTGCACCAATACTGGACCCTATTTTCTTTATTTATAAGTAAGGACAGTATCGTGTCATAGTCTGTTTCTCCATCTCAGAGCCCCGCGTTAGCTCTCAGATTATTCCGTGTGGGATTTGTGACGGACAGAGTAGTATTGGGAGTGTTTTTACTCCGTGTACTTTCGTATTCTCATGTCATTATAACTCCACTAATTCTGCATACTCACCTCTGTACCATACGAGTGATGGACAATGGCCTTATTAGAAACCGCATTTTCACGGAGACGTACGATATGGAAGGCGAGAGAAAGGTAAGGATAGAAGTGACGAGAAGACGAGGAAGAAGAGTTAAGCAGCTACTGGATGATTTGAAGGAGAAGAGAGGATACTGGAAATTGAAAGAGGAAGCACTAGATTGCACTGTCTGCAGAACTCGCTTTGGAGGAAGCTATGGACCTGTCGTAAGGCAGGCTACGGGATGAACGAATCGCCTGACGTCACCTCGCGAGAAGAAGTTAATGTCGTCATATCCGGTTTATCTTCTGTTTTCTTCTAATAAAATTGTCGCCAAGAATGCGCGGAAGCTTACCGTCACGCTTCCTAGACACATAGCGGTAAATTCTTTTTCAGTCGACACTCTATGACAGTTATAGTCTATATAATGTCGTGAAATGAAGCAGTGCGAGATTTGAGGTGTTCATGGCGGTGCTGATGAAGCATTGCTTCTGGGATAGTGACGCCTTGTAGGCTGGTAAATATTTACCAACAGACAGTGCACCGTATCGCACAAGGCTTCAGTCTCAATGCCTGCTTAGGTGTTTCGCCGTCGACATGCGGCAACTTCTCCGGCAGCCGTGTGAAGCGTGCAGCTGACTCAGACCTGGACAGGAGAAGCAAATGTACTCTTGACTGCTGAGTAAACTGCGTGGTATTTACAGCATTGCAATCCGGAGCGAAAACTGTATTAGTTGTGGGTGATTTCAGTATCGAATAATCATGGGCAAATGTGTGTAGAATGCTTGAAGGTGGCTTGTTGTTGGTGGACGGAAAGAAGGTAAATGAGGAAGGCGTAAAGAGAGGAAGATGGAGAGGAAGAGCAAGAGAAAAATAGTCAAAATAGAAAAGAATGAATTATCCACTAGTAGTGCAGTGCGTAGTAGTAACTTGGTTTAGACGGTCACTCTCCTCACTTGTATTCGGAAGCGGTTAAGTTCGAAGCTCTGGTGGGGCAACCGACTATACTGAAGAGCTTGTCTTGGCTTTACTCAGTTTCTTCAGTCAAATGTCCATATATATTATTCAAATTACTTCATGACCGCTTCCTTCCACATCCTTACCCAATTCATTAGGCAGTAATCGTCCTATCATTCGATGGCACACAGTATGAGTTCAAGACATGACGTCATTAAATAACGCATAATAATAGTAACTGTGATATATTTTTAATTGATTCGTAAATGCGTGGGGTTTGTAGTTGTACAGTGCAGTAATTTGTAACTAGGAGTCTGTATCGGTACTAAATGTAAACCCGTCTGAAACGGGAAGGTACACGCACACGCACACACACATACATACACATACACACACACGAGCTGCTAAATGTATAAGATGTAAGTAAACACGTAAACACATGCGCGCCGGTTCGTACATAAAAGTAAGCATGTGTGCGCACACACACACACTTGTACATATTGTGTATATAATGTAAAAGCCACACGGAATCGTAAAGATAAAATTATAACCAACTAACTCCATGGAGCAGATTCCTTCTTGAGAAGCTAACAGTCTCTTAGCTATTCAAGAAATCCCGCGCATTTTATGAAACCCGGAGGTTCGTTACCGCATTCACAAGATTCCGCCACGTGTCCCTATCCTGAGCCAGCTCAATCCAGTCCATGCCCCATCCCACTTCTTGAAGATCAATTTTAATATTATCCTCCCGTCTACGCTTGGATCTCCCAAGTGGTCGCCTTCCCTCAGGTCTCCCCACCAAAATCCTGTATGCATCTCTCTTTTCCTCCATACGTGCTACATGCCCCGCCCATGTCATTCTTCTCGATTTGATTTAGTGATGAGTACAGGTCATTAAGTTCCTCGTTATGCAGTCTTCTCCACTCCCGTGTCGCCTCGTCCGTCTTAGGCTCAAATATCCTCCTCAGCACCCTATTCTCGAACACCCTCAGCCTTTGTTCCTCCCTCAGTGTGAGAGACCAAGCTTAAAGATAAATTATGCAAGCACATAATACAGTATACAGAGGAGATGTGTTTAGGCGAAACATTATACATATTCCGTGCAGTTGTTTTACACGTAAGTTGGTATAATAACAACCTGTATTTCGATGCGCATATGTGACGCAGTTGGCGACGAAAAAATTAATCGGACACTAGAAAAGGATTTACGCCCCTATCAGGGAGTGTACAGTGAGTTAAAAGCGTAAAAATAGGCCGTTTCCGGTAGCACGGTTATCCAAAAGAAAATGGGATGAAAATGGAAATTATGGGCCACCGGACCCTGCATTTTATTATTAATGTTATATTTGCAAAAACACTGATCACCAACAAATGCACAAAGAGAGTTTTATCATCGTAACACACTCCTACATGTTTCGACCCTGCTGGGTCATCTTCAGGGAGAACGTTTTTGTTATCTTTACATTAAGGTTGTACTTTACAGTTGAGTGAGAATGTGCTGTTGACTGTGTATTG
>BLKM01000707.1:625301-829851 GCA_013340265.1 Coptotermes formosanus
CCGGCCTGCACCGCCAGTGCAGGCCGGGACCGCAGACAGTTCACGCCTCCAAAAACAACGCAGTACACAGTCAACAGCACATTCTCACTCAACTGTAAAGTACAACCTTAGTGTAACGATAACAAAACGCTTCTCCCTGAAGATGACCCAGCAGGGTCGAAACATGTAGGAGTGTGTTACAATTGATGATAAAACCCTTTGTGCATTTGTTGGTGATTAGTGTGTTTGTATAATGTAGTGCACGGACATGGAACACATTAAAGTTATGTTTGATTTGTTTTGGGTACTGTACACTACTGTGTTTGGTGTTGTACACTGTTCTTGTAGTGTTTTGTCGTAAAATACTTCGAACTACATACACACGCACGCTAATACTCTTAGGATTGATTTTACTGCTTTAAGGGGGGGGGAATAGGAAGGTCTCAGTGGGGTGTGCTGATTATACGCGATTATGGGCACACGTGCTTTGTCATTGGCCTAGGCAGCGCGTAAAGCACGACTGTACGGTATGTGTAATATATATTATATAGAGGCCTATATACAATGTATTATATATAGGCCTATATACAATGTATTATATATAGGCCTATGTACGTACATAGTGGAGTCGTGTTTTACGCCGTGGTTAGGCTAATGTATATGTATGTACAGAGTGGTGCACAAATCCCGGGTGCCAAGTTGCCGTGGCGACTTAAATTTTTGTTAGGGTGGCGCTTAGTATTTTTCGGTCCCCGGTATCGCTGTTCATCTTTTCACTTTTCTGGCGCCTAGAATTTTTAGGTGGATCCTAGATTTTTTGGGAGAATTGTGTACTGTCTGTGTCTGTCTTCTCTTGTGTGTGTATGTGTGTGTGTGTGTGTGTGTGTGTGTGTGTGTGTGTGTGTGTGTGTATATGTATGTAAGAGACGTGTACACACAAACAAGCTTACATGCGTATGTAACAAGCGAATACACGTATAGGCATGTTTGTAAGATCAAATTATACGTGGATATATTTATGTTTTTACAGACACACACATTTCTGTACATGATGTAGATGGCTGGTCAGTTTTTGTAATTTCGGTCAACAAATGCACACAATTGCCATTAGAGTCACAATAGTACTTTTAAAAACACTACACTCCTACATGTTTCAGATCTCACTGGCTCATCATCAGGGAGTACATTAACCCTTTAAAGACGAAGCGTATCTGTTTTATATAAGGACTCGGTGCGTACCGCGCTGTAAACACTCTCCACTTCGGTTATAAAAACCAATCTCTTAATGTGTTATAAGACAAAAGTTGCTGTTTGTTCTGAGATCCGTACAAAACACATAAACGCAATGTGGGCACCACGTAGAATTTTTTAATGTTAAACCTGGTGGTACGTAAAGTTACCGCTAGGCTTTAAAAGGTTAATCGTGTATTAAACAGTTACTTAAAAATATTTTAATCTCTTGCATATGTAGAAGAACTGATGGAAATTCTTCCGTGTACAATGAATATATTCAGCAGACAGGATACAGTAGACTGGCGCGGCGTGTGGATGTGTTGGAAGTGTTCACTGTAGCAGGTCCGAAACATGTAAGAGTTTCGTGTATTTAAAAATATTATTGTGAATCTAATGACAGTTGTTTGCATTTGTTGGTAAAAACTACAGAAATTTGAATCATAATGCACCGAATGGAAAATATGAAATGGCTGGTCAGATTTATTTGGACCCGCAAAAGGGGAATAAGCAGGAGTATTGTTGGACTTATCAAATCGAGAGGAATTACGTGAGCGGTGTGTGGATTAGAAAGGCAGGGAATACAAGCTGATACGGAACTGTAGTGGCAAAACCCAACAAAAGGCGTAAGCACGGGAGGCCTGTGGCTAGAGGGTCATGAAGAAGTTGTATGGGGGGGGGGGGGAGGAGTACAGATTCGATGCAACTGGTTCAGTATACTGTCTTGAGGTGGACCGTTGTGAAAACAGTAATGAAAATCTGGGTTTCAAAAAGGCGGTTAATTTCTTGCGCAACGTCACGATATTATTTGCGTACACACGGACGGACAGCCGGGCAGATCTAATATGGCTACTTGCTTTCGCGAAATAATGGATAATATTTGTGGAGCTCTTTTTATTTATTACTGAAGACAAATATGCCCCCGCCGCTTGGCACACGTTTAGTTTCAGCCTTCGCCTAAATTAAACAGTCAAATACCACCCACGACCCAAGTTTCCGAAATAATCCAAACCCCCCCTCTATTTCTTTCCGATAAACAAAGATGGCGCTAAAAGTTTAGGGGTACAAGACAGGATCCACCTGGGACAATATGGCGTCCGGCCAGCGTTCGCTATACAGACATAGACAAAAGCGCGAGAGCTTACCAAAATAAACAATTAGATTGCTTCAAGAATCATTAAAAATTGTTGCGAGCGGGTGAGGACTGCATCCAGCTGTCGTGTTTACAGCACGAGGACAAAAGAACGCACCCAGCACACTCCCGTGTTTTCCTTAAAATTTCTTGACGTACAGCCACCATCATGAGCAGCAGAAATTATTTTGTAGGAATAAAGAAAATGAAATTTGTGTTACTGAGGTCATTTTCAGGAACTTGGAAAGGTAAACTTAACGTTATAATTTTGGTGCTTTAGCTCCTAACCACAACGAAAATTGTAGGATTTTAGGAAGTATGTCTTGTATATACAGAGTGACCCAAAAGTCCCTCGACACCCGATGTTTAACAACAGAAAGACAGCACGCAGTGGTGCAGTTAGTTGAGGCGCTGTGCTACAAGCCAGAAGGTCGCGGGTTCAATTTCCGTTGGGGGAATTGGGATTTTTCATTGACTTAATCCTTCCGGACGTACTGTGGCCCTGGGGTTGACTCAGCCTCTAACAGAAATGAGTACCAGGGATATCAGATGGGGGATAAAGACGGCCGATTCATATGGCTGACAGCCTAGAAATTCTG
This sequence comes from Coptotermes formosanus, assembly GCA_013340265.1. Lineage (NCBI taxonomy): Eukaryota > Metazoa > Arthropoda > Insecta > Blattodea > Rhinotermitidae > Coptotermes > Coptotermes formosanus. The sequence continues at coordinate 628,242 of BLKM01000707.1, forward strand.
GGAGCCCTAACCTTCTAAGGACCTGTCCAGGCCTGTAATGGGATGGCTTGACTGCCTGCACAGAATTCGCGTATTTCCTTGTTGCACCTCACCCTGCCGTCTCCTTAAGTTGCTGTTTGTGTTGGAACGCGCTGTCGGGATATAACGTGTCATAAAACCCACTGCTGATTATTTTCAATGCCGTCACTTCAGCATGAGGCATCTCGCTGCGGGCAATAAGGGCACAGAGGATGATACTTGTTATGGGTTACCAAATGGCATTTTCAGCTGTCTTAGACAGATTTTACCAATCAATTGACTGAAGTTACCTAACTTCCAGGGCTTATTTACGGCTGTAGCATTGTGTGCGGCTGCATGGGGGCCCCCTATATTTCGAGGGTGCCCGAAAACGCTAGTTATATTTCAGAACTTGTGCCAGATATTTTTCAGTTATGTTATGTAGAGGAATTTATATCACAGTGGGCCTCACAGAAGAAGAGCATTAGGCATATTTTACATAGTCAGGTTTAAATGGGAGCACCACACGAGACAATCAGAACAAGAGGAGGCTGTGTTATAGCGGGTGTAATTACTAGCAGACTGGTGCAAGTAGATTAGCGGTATGTGTTTCTTTCTGGTTATTAAGGTTGAGTGGGCTGCGCATTTCAACAAACCTGGTTTTAGCATTCACAGCGTCACATGTATTATACTGTAATATTATGGATACTTGGCTCAACTAACAAACTAAATTAAACTAAACTACACTAAACTAAACTACACTAAACTAAAATAAACTACACTGAACTAAACTACACTAAACTAAACTACACTAAACTAAAATAAACTACACTAAACTAAACTACAGCAAACTAAACTACACTGAACTACACTAAACTACACTAAACTAAACTACACCAAAATACACTAAACTAAACTAAATTAAACTAAACTAAACTAAACTAAACTAAACTAAACTAAACTAAACTAAACTAAACTAAACTAAACAGGGAGAACGAGAATGTCGTTTTTATCTCCGTGAAGCACAGAGGTATCCGTTCGGGTGTGCGTACAGATAAAGTGCTGTGAAACAAACAGTGCAGTGGCACATTGCTAGTTTGTTGCATGCGTTAATAAGAGGTGACAGAGGAGTGGAGAAGACTGCATAACGAGGAACTTAATGATCTGTACTCATCTCCAAATATAGTTCGGGTGATCAGAACGAGAAGAATAAGATAGGCGGGGCATGTAGCACGTATGGGGGAAAGGATAGGTGTATACAGGATTTTGGTAGGGGGACCTGAGGGAAGGAGACCACTTGGAAGGCCTAGGCGTCGATGGGATTATAATATTAAAACGGATATTCAAGACGTGGGATGGAAGGCATGGACTGGTTTGAGCTGGCTTAGGATAGGGACAGGTGGCGGGCTCTTGGAAATGCTGTAATGAACCTTCGGGTTCCATAAAATGCGGAGAATTTCTTGACTAGCTGAGGACCTGTTAGCTTCTCAATAAGGCCTCTGCTCCATGGAGTTATTTAGTTAGTTAATAAGAGGTGCAAGTTTATTGTGTGGTATTTCATCATCACCGTGTGCTGTGAAGTGTCAGGCGTGGAGCCTGTACTATATCCCTCAAGGTGAAGCTGGTCCTTCCTTTTTTGAGGGTTTTCTGAGTAGTGTAAGATGACCCCTTGATGGGTTACCGGCCTTTCGCGGGGTAAGATTAGTGATGGGGCTGCCACCTTGGTACCTCTAGACCGGCATGCTTTTCTGCTGGGGTGTGCTCCCCTAGCTGATGGGGCCCAGTTTTAAGGCGATGGACCCTCTCTCTTCTGGTGCAGTTTATGTGATACTTAGAAATTTAATTTAATTGTCTTTTACTTTCAAAAAAAGGGGATTAATTTTGACAATATTAAATCGAGAGGGCTGCTTAAGGGGCACGCAGTAGCAACTCGGAATCTTTGGAAGCATCTCAATATTCGCCTGAAGACAGAGTTATGTGACATTCACAGCGAATGTGCAGCTTGTAGTTGTAACTCCCACCTCCCTGAACGACAAACTCAACAGTTGGCATGGTCACAGAAGAGCCATTTGCTTGGCCTTCAGATTCTCCGGACTTCCACGCCGCCTGACGTCTTTGTGCAGGGTTTCTTGAGGGGCATTCTGTATTGTCAGGCGGCGGTAATGAGAAAATTTATACTGCTTGGGTATTTGTGTAATTTTTATTGAAAATTTTCTTATTACCGCTCGTAATTACATATGCAATGGTAATTGACTGACGTACGTTGTTCAGTGATCGAGGATAGCTACCCTTTCTGTGAGACTTCGCACAAGACTTGCCTCCCCATCTTTACAGTGGAAGATGGAAACACGCGTAGTTCACCAAACATTGTTTTCTGTTCGGAATATTAGACCATGGACAAGGCGAAGAGCAAAGTACTGTAATACTAAATCATAAGTAAAATAAATGGCGGGCCAGCTGCTTAACTAAATTAATTTCTGGCTAGCTAAGTTGTTAATTTGCTAAATTAAAGCTGTTGGACGGCTTATTAAATCTTAATCACAGGTTAAGTTCGCAGCGCCATAATTTGAAAACCTCGTTTTGAAACAAGTAAGGATATTTCCAAAGTGTTAGGACATGAAGCATCGGAAAGAGGCAAGTGTTAGAGAGAAAATGATTGTTATCGCTATTCTACTTTAGTGCAGTGTAATATAAGCCTTTAATTTGTGACCTTGAAAAGCAAATGTAGTTAGCGATGAGTGTAAAGAGATGACACTGTGCCACGTTGATTCTTTCAAACACGAAACAAATCCAGTACGAGGGTCAAAGTTTCTAAACGAGGCATCTCGTGCGTGGTACACAAGCGTCGAGTTTCACTACTCACCAGGTTCAGAGGGTGGATAGGAGCGACCTCAGCCACGTCGTCCGTGAGGATGGCCCTGAGATGTGCGATGTAGCTAGTGGCGAGGCGTAGGGTGTCCAATTTGGACAGCTTGGTGTCGGCAGGCACCCACGGCAACGTTGTCTTTAGGCGACAGAACGCCTTGCTGAGGACACGCATGCGAGCGCGTTCCCTCGCGTTCGCTGCGTTCCTCTGCTGCGGCTTCTCACGCGTGCATATCCCATCTTCATCGTCACAGAGGTCAGGGCTCGATCCGCCCCCACGGGGTCCATTCACTCCACCACGTCTTCGGCGAGGCATATCCTGCTGGATACAGAACGCGGTTGCATTGCATGAAGTAACGCAGTCGGGACATTTGAGGGTATGGCGAAAGTACAGACTGTCCAGCTGAATGCGGAACCCGCTCATAGCTGCACTCTGCATAGCGATTAGTGACGCTGCTCCTCTCCCGCCTCTACAGCACTCAGTTCCGCTAGTATGTCGTTAACATGGGACTACTCGCTGTAGAGCGGACAACGTGATTTTTTCCAGTGGCAGCTGACGCTGCTCGCTCTGCAGTACTGAGTTCCGTGTAAAAATAAAGTGACTCAGTCGGTAAAGTAATTGGCTGTTATGACTAGGTTACATTGCGGACTTAGCCCTCACCCCATTTTCTTATAGACTGTGCACAGGGTTTTTATCAAGGTAAAGGAGGCGTGAACCTGAAGCTGATTTAGCACCTTACTTCGCTCGAGAGGGAGCATATTTGACCTACTTTTTTACAGGACGGTTTGGGCTGTTTCGAAGTGACGACACTAAGCAATTTGCCTCTCACTTGGATTCGGGTAATGCCGCATTCGAATCTTGTCAGGGACTGAGGAGTTTCATGGTTTTCCTCTGTTGCCACAGTAACATGCTAGGGTAGTACTTTACGCTAGGTCACAACTGTTTGCACCCGTAGTCTACCCGATTCGTTATCTACCGTCATCCGATGAGTCGACGCTGATGTTACAATCGGCGTATCAGAGAGCCTCACCAGAAAAAACTGTGTTGGTAAAGAATTGTTAAATAATTATCAGCGGTATACCACTTATATTAAGTTTTAAAGTTTCCGTTGTGGCTGCAGACTTAAGTCTTAATTTTAGTGACGTACATAACCCTCATTTCTACGTCATTTTGAACTAATGAACGGCGTACTATCCAGATAGCCTCCCTAGTCCACAGCTACATTGTCTTACGTGGGACATGCAGTTAACACACTCAAACATTTTTTAATGTTACTTCTATCAGTTAGGGGAAAAAGAACAACAAAAAATATAGAATACATGATAGAAATAATGTATGTAATAATGGTACAAGTTGAACCTCCAACAATAAGGTAATATTTTTATACAGATGTGGATACGTCATAACAGCAAGGCTCAGTATCTGTTCAGAGAAACACAACAACAGCAGCGTAAAAGCACACAATTGACTGTGTCGGCTGTGTGTAACTCACTTAGTACGTAACTCGAATAGAATTGTTGTCAAGTAGACCTATTTGAAGACCGGCTGGTCGGGGGATGATGATGATGATACGGAACATGACCTCTTATTAAGATCTTTGACTTATATTCGAAAAAATTTTCAGTATGGTAAATATGTAAGGAAATACAGTCGAACCCGTTTATAACAACATCTGTTTATGTGACACCTCGTCTATAACGCTAGAATTTCTGTGGTACCAAGTAATTCCTCACTGTTAACCGTAACATTACAGCCCTCGGTTATAACAACGCTCGTTTATAACGACACAAGATATTCAGTCCCATTTATGACGTTACAACCGAGTTCGACTGTATGATGAAAATCAGTCTGAATTCATTTCGTTGCCTCCATTGCTGACCAGGACTGCCAACAGCAGCTTTTTGTCTGCAATACAGAACTATGTCAAGGTTAGTTACGGAGTCGTGAAGTTGGCAACAAAGGATTCGTTTGGAAATTCTCTACTCCGAAAAGGAGCACACAAACCCATTCTAGAATACGGCCGTTGCCCCTTTTTAAGACTGCTTAAAACACATTTACGCGTATCATTTATGGCTGCTTGTTGCATACACAGCAGATGTTTGGCTGTTGTCTCCTTGGAGTATCGTACTACTGCTACCACTACCACTGCTGCTGCTGCCGCCGCTACTACTGCTACTAGTAGTAAAATGGGGCGTAGTAAGACGCCATTGTCATTAGATAATAATAATAATAATAATAATAATAATAATAATAATAATAATCATTGGCACAACAGCCCTCCAAGAGCCAAGGCCTTCCTCACTGTCATTAAACAGAGAACGGTAAAATCCATTGTTGCGAAGGTAATCACATGGCATTCTTTTAATGCTGGGCATCCCCCGTTGGTATGCAGGTACAGAAGTGTATTTACTGCTATCAGTCACAGTCTTAACCAACACTTCACTTATAATACGTAATTAGGCTACCCGCTTCAGCTCAGTGAGCCTAATGGTGGCTCACTGATCTGACTGAAGCGGGTAGCCTAATTACGTATTATAAGTGAAGTGTTGGTTAAGACTGTGACTGATAAGGGTAAATACACTTTTGTATGGCACTGTACTGAGTCAGAAATTGTATTTCCTTTCGTATTTCCTGGAATATACATTTTTTTAAAATTATGTTTGAAGTAAAAGTTAAAGAAATTAATATTGTGCATTACTCATTGTTACGGAACTGTGCGGAAATATAGAGCACCCCGGATAGGGGTCAAATAAAACGAAATTTTAATACAGAACGCACCCAAATTATGTTAGCTTTTCAGAAACTGGCCGTGATAAGCGGGTACAAGTTGGCATTGCCCCTGCTACACAGATTCGAAATCAGTTGTTATCAGCGATGTGAATTCTTAATGAATAAGGAATCAGGTGGAACACTTCCCCCCGGGGGGGGGGGGGACAATTTAACTATCCGATTTTTTCCGGAAAAGTCCACTGACACCATCTTATTTCACAAACTAAACATATTCTTGACTCTATTCTTCTAGCTTTTGAAATTTCAAGATACATTGTTGCGAATTTCAGGGACGTGTGAGTGAAAACCGAGGCAAGGAGGGGAGGGGGCAACGATTTTTTTTTGCATGGAGCGCCAGAAAACATGGAGCCTTTGCTGACTACACCTAGCATAAGTTATTACGTTTAAAAATGTTATATTTCTATACATAAAAAAGTGCATTTGATTTCTTTGTATTTGCGTGGGCAAGGTAATGGTGAGGTTATGTCTCTACAAAAGCATCATGCCATGAAAGTGTAAGGGGGCGCGGAGGTGATTTCGTTCCTACACATTCAGTATCTCGGCGTTAGTCGTGTGGCAGGATTCGCTCTCGGGTTTCTTTACTCCGGCACAAAGACAACCCGGTACCTTTTGGACAGGAGGCTGGGAGGGTCCGCGTCTTCTAAGGGGACGAGGAAAGTCGCTGTTCCCTTTTCACACCGGGGATCGACACCCGACTGTCCAGCTCTAGGGGCCTTGGCTGTGTTTTTAGAGGAACAAAACAGCGTTAGGATGTGTGCGGTATCTAGACGTTAACTACAGCGTGTTACATCATGTAGCCGATTGTAGCTGTTGTAACTGTTGTACGCGTTTGCAGTTTATAGTGATATTCATTTAACAACAAAAATAACAAAAGCTGGAGTGCGATTCCATGATGAAATGGATTGAAATTTTAACTGCTAAAACGTACGAGGAAACGCCTTTTAAATATCCTCGGATATGTTAAATATTTCTTGCTTTAATCCTGTAAAGACGAAGCGTATCTGTTTTATATAAGGACTCAGTGCGTACCGCGCTGTAAACACTCTCCACTTCGGTTATAAAAACCAGTCTCTTAATGTTTTATAAGTCAAAAGTTGCTGTTTGTTCTGAGATCCGTACAAAACACATAAACGCAATGTGGGCACCACGTAGAATTTTTTAATGTTAAACCTGGCGGTACGTAAAGTTACCGCTAGGCTTTAAAAGGTTAATGTGGGTGTCACTTCACAGGCTTGCCTTAAGTCGGGGAACAGGACTATAACTGTGCAGTTACATCGAGTAATCCGTGATCTTTTAAAGTAATAATTCATTTCTAAGCCATTAGGAATGTATGAACCAAGTATTACAGTAGTTTATGTAACGATGCGTACCTCCTACTGTTATATTTCAGAACCATGTACTTATGTATGATTCTCATAATTAAGGCCGACAAGGCCGTGCCATGGCTCAGGCGGTTAGTTGCCAAACTTTCAGCGCGCAGATCCATGTTCGATCCTAGGACAGTCCGTGTGCGATTTGTGGTGGAAAAAGTGACACTGGGACAGTTTCTTCTCCGAGTAATTCGGTTTATACCTGACAGTATCATTCCATCAATGTTCCTTATACATATTTTATCCAACTACCACTGACGTTATGTAACCTCAGCAGTTGTTAGCGTCGCGAAATGACACACTCTGCTCCCTCTGTCTGTCCCCAAAAGTGGTTGATCTTTGTAATGAAGACCGGGTTTGTTCTCTTTGAGGTAGGAACTAGATTTTTGCTTATAATTCACATGAGCTGAGGTCTTTAAAGTTAAATCTTTAAGTTTATCCTTGGAACTGATTTGTGATGCAAATTTCTGCTATCGATTTTCCTAGTGTTTTCTTACCTTTTGTTCTGCGCCTCTTCTGTTAAGGTTTCCTGTTAATTTGTAGTTACGCAACGTGGCAAAATTTCACTACACATCTTAACAAACAAAATAAAAATGAAACATAACAATCACTACAGTAACATGACACACAAACACGCAAACACACACCGACTACACTAAGTATCCCTGATCCCTACTGTCGTCTCCCGAGGGATAACAGACAAATTCCGTGATGAAATCTTCAAGCTAGCGTGACCAGCAATTAGCACATACCAGCGGGAGAGGGGGATCTTTTGGAGGGGTGATGCTGCGGGTCCATGCGAGATGGTCGCGAACCTAGGCAGGAGGGCGTGGTTTTCAAACATGCGTAACGGGATGGGCAGAGGTTGGATTGGTCTAGACATCGATGGGATTTTCGTCATTGGTAGATTCCTAAGCGGGAGATGATTGCATTAGATGTTTGACTAGAGGGTGTTAGGGGAATCAAAGTAACACGTCTTAGTGATAGACTGCTCTTGTTTGTGAACGTCACATTTTTTTTAGTTAACGTTGTGACCGACAATCCAGCACTTTATATTACATTTTATAGATATATTATTGTATTTAATTGCTAGTATTTTAACCGGACGCTAGAATCACGCATTTTTTTGTTTCTTTTGTCTTTGTTTCTAATTTCTGTTTCAACACTTGTACAAATTTCACCCTCCTTTGTCATTAAGAAAAACACTAACTTAGCATTTTAAAGCAAATTATAGAGACATTTGTGTCCAGGTAGTTGAGAAATTTAGGACACATAATGTAACCGGCATCAGGTTTTCAATATAAAGCAGCTTGCAAGTTCTGAAGCTGCGAACGGACTTGTAAACGCGTGGCGGCGTAGACTAGTTCAGCGTCTACGCACGGCTTACGAAGCGTCATATAATAAAAATTATGTAACCTGAGACAAAATACACGTTAGTTAGTTAGTTAGTTAGTTAGTTAGTTAGTTAGTTAGTCAGTCAGTCAGTCAGTCCTTATTCATGAATCATATGTAGAGCTAGTCGACAAAATTTGGAGAAATTTGATATTGAGAAACCATAGTAGACTTTTTCGAGTTAATCGGTGCCTGTCCATTGTAACAAGAGCTGAAAATGAATGGCAAACTGCCACCATGGTTCTCATACGTTTCTGATTTAAAATTAGTAGGTGTTTATGGTGTAGCAGGCAAAGGCGGCCGGTGTGTAGGGATGACAGTCTCGCCACTTTTATGTGCCGATTGTCTAGAAATCTAGGAGCCTCAACCTCCTGGAGCCCTAAGGGCCTGTCCAGGCCTGTAATGGGATAGGTTTTTGTCCTGTAGCAAGAACAGTGTCATTCACATTAGTTTTGCTGTGTGGTGAGTGTTTAAAAAAATAACCGTTGGTTTGATTGATTATGGCAGGGGTGCACAAATCCCGGACGCCTGGAAGTCAGGGCGACTAAATTTATCGTTGTGTCACCTAATGTTTTTAGCATAATTACTGCCTTTCTTTTCCTTACATGTAGAACTGTGCATTATTTCACACGCACCGAGAAGAAATAATTGTGAGGTTTACACGGGACTGCGGACGTGTGAGTTCTTAGTATGGAACGTGCTTCATGTCACCCTTCTGGTGTCTAGAAATTTGAGGTGGCTTCTAGATTTTTTTAAAAATCTGTGGACTTTTGGATATTGGTACCTGTAAAGCGATTACCTTTGTATATGCAAGAAATGAGCTCCAACAGATCTGGTGTACGCAAAATCGCTAAGAAGTTATTTTTCTTAATTTCTTTCAGGCAACTTACGGCATAACACTTTTGTACAGGATCGTTTCCTTCCAAATCCCTTTTAATTTACTAATCACTGATCATCCTATCATTCTGTGCTGTATAATCTGAAGTAGTACTGGAAGCGTCGTTAAATAAAACGAGAATAAATATATAATAAATATATATAATATAAATAAATATATGATACGAATTCTAAGTGTGTACCCGTGTTTCAGAGGAGCGTACTGCCTCTATCTACCCTGAAGATGGAGGCATTATATTCCCCCGCAACGTAGGTGCACAGCTACTAGGCCTCACAGTACCATGTTCCGTACGGAAAGCAACATCCCGCAATCGTCTGTTTCACACGTTTGCCAACTTACCGTATCATTCGATATACAGACACCAATAATAATCGATACTCAAACTGTGTACGACACACAGCCTGAGGCTGGCTTAACCGTTTAAAGACGAAGCGTATCTGTTTGATATAAGGACTCAGTGCGTACCGCGCTGTAAACACTCTCCACTTCGGTTATAAAAACCAGTCTCTTAATGTTTTATAAGGCAAAAGTTGCTGTTTGTTCTGACATCCGTACAAAACACATAAACGCAATGTGGGCACCACGTAGAATTTTTTAATATTAAACCTGGTCGTATGTAAAGTTACCGCTAGGCTTTAAAATGTTAATATAGCCGGAACATATAGCTGAGTTTGGATAAATATGTGTTGCATTAGACGGTCAATTATTGGTGCATATATACAGGGCTGTGGAGTCGGAGTCGGAGGGAATTTTAGGTGCAGTCGGAGTCGGTAAAAATGTACCGACTCCGACTCGGACCTCAATCTAAAATCTTAACTAGATACTCCAAACCCAGAGCCCTGATAGCTACAGTAACCATTAGACTTATACTTAAGTATAGGTTATAAGTCTAAACAGTAGCCTGGTGATTCACGTGGTGTTGATGAAACGTCTAGAGGTTTATCACTATTAATACATATTGAGCTTTTATGAAGGAGTCGGAGTAGAAGTTTTAAAAATCGAGGAGTCGGAGTCAGAGTTTTGTGTACCGACTCCACAGACCTGCATATATATACACACACAAAGGGATTAACCATATTCAGTTACTATCATTCGATGTTTTACAGGCCATAGTATCTGCTGTATGTGTAGCAGTGTCGTTTAATAACCTATAAGCTTTTGAATCAATCCATGCCAGTGTTATACAGACCCGCCTGTTTGATGGCTAAAGTTTGTGATTCCGCAAAGTATGAATGGTTGCGATGTGTGACAGACGGGCTGTAAGTGTGGATAAACTGCAGCGCCTTGTAATGAACCTCTTTACAGGTAGTTCCATTCATTACAAACGTGGATCAAGTCCTCCGTGTCTTGCGCTGTGCTCCACAGCAGGAATTGCCGAAGAGGCTTGGGGCCACTTCCTGTTGATCCGAACACGCCAGTCACTGCCAGGTGGATCCTCTCACCTCGGCAGGCGCTGAAGTCCCTCTGTGTGCCACAAGGAACTGCCATTTCCGGGATCAGCTAGTCGTTTGTTTGAAATCTGTGGTTCGTAGACCGCTGTTTGGTCTATGTGCTACTTGCAGTACCAAGCACAGACTTGGCCCTGGTAAGGCAGGATCAGCAGCAAATGGTGGCGATATGGGATTTGGGGCTATCGCAGCGGTGAATGTTAGCCATAGTCTGCTGGGATGTGACACGCTGCCTAGAATTTTGCCTTTGATGTTGAAGGCAGACAGTTCTTACATATCTTCCAAAATACACGGCGTCACATTTCATGAAGCAGTAAGCATATTGGAGGAAAGTAATAAGATGATGATTACGATGGTGATGGCGATGATGATGATGATGATCATCATCATCGTGGTGGTGGTGGTGGTGGTGATGATGATGATAAATAATAAGCTACCAGTTCTGGCCTTAGCAAACGCGGGGCCCAGTTGCGATCCTTGTGGTGGGCCCAAAAACGTTATTGTGCAGAGCAAAAAAAAAATGGGCTAACGTTTTGGTTATTAACGTAAGTTAGGATAAAAAATTAAAATGGGCCGCGCTTTATCATTTTATTTACTTTTGGTCAAGCAATCAGTCAAATATATTGTTTATTTAATATCAAAAAATTTAAACTAAACCAAACCTAATTACATATTTCTCGCTCCACCATGAGCGCGGGGCCTATTTGCGTCAAATCGGTCCAGTCGGTCTACATTCAGCCCTGTAAGCTACAGTTTCGTAAAAAATCTTTCGTCTTCCTGTTTGCTATCCAAAAATATAAACATTGGGATATGCAGAACTGCAATTTTGCCTGTTGTTTTGTATGGGTGTGAAACTTGATTTCTCACATTAAGCGAGGAACAAGGGCTGAGGGTATTCGAGAAGAGGGTGCTGAGGAAGATATTTGGGTAGAAGAGGGGCGAGCTAACAGGGGAGTAGAGAAGACTACATAACGAGGAGTTTTACTCCTCAGCAAATATTTTTCGAGTGATGAAATAAAGAAGACTGTAAGATGGGTGAAGAATGTAGCACGTATGGGAAAGAGGAGGTGCATATAGGGTTTTAGTGGGGAAACCTGGGGGAAAGAGACTACTTAGAAGATATAGGCGTAGATGGGAGGATACCGTCAGAATGGGCCTTAAAGAAACAGGATGGGAGGCCGTAGACTGATTTGACCCAGGGTAGGGCAATGTGGCGGGTTCTTGTGACAATGTAATTGAGCTTTGTGTTGTATAAAATGCGGGGTGTTTCCAGATGAAGGGAGGAACTATGAAGTTTGTCAAGAAGAACCCTTCTCCATGGAGTCGCTTCCTCATATTACACTGCTTTGAAGGAGGGGTTAGTTTCCTCATGTTAATTAACCCTTTAAAGACGAAGCGTATCTGTTTTATATAAGGACTCAGTGCGTACCGCGCTGTAAACACTCTCCACTTCGGTTATAAAAACCAATCTCTTAATGTTTTATAAGGCAAAAGTTGCTGTTTATTCTGAGATCCGTACAAAACACATAAACGCAGTGTGGGCACCACGTAGAATTTTTTAATGTTAAACTTGATGACACGTAAAGTTACCGCTAGGCTTTAAAAGGTTAAATATCCGTTTTATATAAATGATAAGCTCCAAATAAAAATTGTAAATTCCGGTGAGACGTTTATATTATGATCAGTCCTCTACGCAAATTCATGTTTGAGGAATTCGATAAAAGTTTGATATGACTGTCAGGTAAATTAGGCGTAAACCGATACGAGCTGAATTTTTTTTTTTTTGCAAGCGGTGTTGTGAATCCCCAACACGAAGTTTAACCGAAATCCGTAATATAGTTCCGCTGATGACGCGTAAACACTAGCATATTGACAGACGTGACCTTCCTGTAAAACGTTAATGTCACACAGTTCGTGAAAGGACACACGAAAAGATCTACCTTGCTAGCAGCTTTTTTTTTTTTTGCCTTTTCAAAACAGAAATTTGAAAGGTCTGATTCTGTCGTTGCGGCTAAACTAATGACGCAACCAAAGCTGACAGTTTGACATAGTGTCAAACCCCAAAGGTCGCGATCCTATTTCTCGCGGTCAGTGTATTCCTGATGTTTGGAGTGATGTGGGGGTGGTTCCGATATTCAAGCCGCGGCTAATTTATTTCTTCCCGGAGTTGTAGTGCATCTGGAGTACACGATGTTCTGTCGACGGTAGCGGGTCACAGCATCTCGATTCATTTGGCCAAGATTTCAATGGCTTATTTTATGTAGCGTCCAACAATAGCATGATTAGTGGATGGAAAATTGGAAGGTATGCAGCAGGAAATCGTTACTGCCTCACTCGCAGTTAGCTTATCGCATTTTACGGAAAAAGTGAGTAAAGCCACGGAAAATATGCGACTGGTTGCTTTGTGGACTGACATTTGAACCCAGGCTGTAGATTGAGGTATGGCCTTATGATGACTTATTTGTTGCGCACGGAAATTTCAATATTGTTACCGTAAATTCATTAACCTTTTAAAGCCTAGCGGTAACTTTACATACTACCAGGTTTAACATTAAAAAAATCTACGTGGTGCCCACATTGCGTTTGTGTGTTCTGTACGGATATCAGAACAAACAGCAACTTTTGCCTTATAGAACATTAAGAGACTGGTTTTTATAACCGAAGTGGAGAGTGTTTACAGCGCGGTACGCGCTGAGTCCTTATATAAAACAGATACGCTTCTTCTTTAAAGGGTTAATATACATTGTAAGTATGCTTGTCGTTTTGCTCGGGCATGCATTGCATTATTATGCTTTGCTTCTAAGCTTTGGTGCACTATGCAAAACTGGCACTGGTTAGTAGTCAGTAACAGTCACTACGCTTTGTCACATAGTGAAGCAGACATATAGAGTGCAAGGCACAGAGAAATCACCACCACCACCACCACCACCACCACCACCCTAACAACAACAACAACAACAACAACAACAACAACAACAACAACAACAACAACAACAACAACAACAACTGCAATCCGTTATAATAAGATAATATATAAAAATGTAAAAGGTACAACAATCCCATTACAAGTCCCTTAGGGTTCCAAGAGGTTGAGGCTTCCAGAATTTTTACACAATCGGCACATGAAGGTTGTCAGCCCTACGCACCGGCCGCCTTTACCCCCCAGGAAATATCCGTGGTACTCATTTCTGTTAGAGACTATGTCGACCCCAGGGCCATATTGCGACCGAAAGGATTAAGTCAGTGGAAAATTCAAATGATACCGTCGGGAATCGAATCCGGAACCTTCCGGGTTATACTGTCGACATCAGATGGAATCAGATAACAACAAACCACTAAGCTGCACAGCAGTGGGATGGAACAAACCCTTGGCGATGCACAAATACCAGAGACCGAGTAATCGTAAATGAACTGTGTCTGCTCTTTGTCTTTTATCCAGAGCGCATCGCAGCCAAATGTGGGGCAGCAGACGGAACGTGGCTGTGTTTAAGGTGGCACATCCCCTTGTGTTATTAAATACATCACAAAGCACACCACGTAGAATTTTTTAATGTTAAACCTGGTCGTATGTAAAGTTACCGCTAGGCTTTAAAAGGTTAAGTACTGTATTCTTAATGATGTAGGTACCGTGATATCGGGTTGCGATCCACTGTTTGAAAACTTTTTCTGACACCCCACCCCCCCGGGGGTGGGGGTAAACCTTGTTAAAATGTTGGAACATGCAACCAGGGCAAGAAGGACAGTCATTCCTTGAAATTAGTTGTGGCAAAGGAAACCATAAGTTTCCTGACATCGCAAACTAAACGAGGTGTTGCCGCGTGCTGAATTATTGGGGTGCTGAGCCCCTCCTGCGACATTCATCACTGCGGTCAGCAACCCGTGGAGTGTCCGTCAACGCTTGGTTTACTAGCCCCCACATCCCGCCACCACCAGAAAGAAAAAGAAACAAGTGAGTTAGTTATGACTTGTCGTGTTACCAACTGTGCGTCAATCACTTAGGTCGAAATAACGGACGGCGTTTTACTTTTCTATTGCGAATATCGTCAGGTCGAATGCAGACTGTGTTTCTACCAACTCCTCACATTCCCGAATCACTAATTGTTGGTGCTGGGACAGATTCTTCGCCACGTACTTCGGCTTTGCCCTGTCAGTATGTTTACACCAAGTCTCTATGCTCATCTTCATCTTAGCCCTTTTAAGACGAAGCGTATCTGTTTTATATAAGGACTCAGTGCGTACCGTGCTGTAAACACTCTCCACTTCGGTTATAAAAACCAGTCTCTTAATGTTTTATAAGGCAAAAGTTGCTGTTTGTTCTGAGATCCGTACAAAACACATAAACGCAATGTGGACACCACGTAGAATTTTTTAATGTTAAATCTGGTTGTATGTAAAGTTACCGCTAGGCTTTAAAAGATTGCTATAACTGTTACGAGAAAAGCAAGCGAGGGAGGCGTGGGAAACTTCAAACAAAGCAGCACCCTTTCGTATGTCGGGAAGAACTGGATACCGAAGTACCATCACGTCGTTTCTTATGTTGCAGTGTGTTAAAAATATTTTCGATATTTTACTCCTGAACTTCCTTTGTCGAAATTTACGTACTTTTAATTACTTTCAAAATAAGATTTCTGTTAAAAAAAGCAATCTATATACAGGCCTGTACAGGCCGTTAGGTCTCCAGAAGGTTGAGGCCCCCAAAATGTCTAGAAAATCGGCACATGAAGGTGGCATGGTTGTCAGCCATACGCACCGGCCGCCTTTACCCCCAGGAGATATCCCTGGCGCTCATTTCTGTTAGAGGCTGGGTCGATCCCAGGACCGTAGTGAAGAATTCTAATGACCCCATCGGGAATCGACCCCGCGACCTTCCGGCTTGTAGCGCAGTGCCGCAACAAACTGCGTCACCGCGTACCCTGAGATTTGATTATAGTGACTAACGTTACTTTGGATGCTTTACTCAATTCCGTGCGAATGTTATGATAATAGAATACATTAAAATGGGCCACGACTGCTGCCTTTCTTATCCCTTTCGTGAGATGCATAATATAAAATCTCTTTACTACCGCAATGTTGCCTGTACATCTCGTTTTTATAATTGAGGGTTTGGGCACCAGTCATTTTCACAAGTAAGGGCGAGTTAATTGAAGTTACGAGTTTAAATTTTGGATTTGATTTCTTGTTCGATATATATACAGTCGCATGTAACCATTGCAGTTGCATTCCAAATCAGCAACACATGTGAAACACGATAATGTATGTACCGCACGTTTTACGGCCACAATGTTTCACACTGAACGTCCTTCTGTATCCCTTTTTTTCGGGGCCTTGTCTTTATGAATTGAGTAAAAAAAGTACAATTAATTGTCTGTCCGCCCGTTTGGGACCGCCCGCTCTTTACTTCGATTTGTTGAACAGACGACAAACACTTGGAGTTCTTGCTTCCTTCAGACGTTGCTGTCCACACCTCGACATAACCAAGCAATTTAGCGCCTAGCAAGAAATATGACGAAATAAATAACCACATCAGCTTTGTCATTTATCCACACTTGTTGTCGGGTGCCATTCTTTACTTCAATCAAACTTCATCTTTTTTTGTTTTTTCTTGGTTTTGTGGGTAATTTCACGATGTGCGAGGTGAGTTCGCTGACGAGGTTTCGGAACTCCCTGTGGGTCACATCTTCACTGGTCAAATGAACGAATTCTTGTTTGTTTGTTTGACCAGTGAAGATCGGACCCACACGGAGTCCCGAAACATCGTCAACTATCTCACCTCGCACATGGTGCAATTACCAAAAAACCATGGAAAAACAATTCCTATCTCACGATGAGAGCTTGAAATCAAGATTCATCACTTTTCTTTGCCAGAGCTGGACAGTCCAGGTTCCGAATCGCGGTGGGGGCAAGAGCTGCTTCTCCGAAACGTCCAGACCGCCTCTGGGGCCCACCCAGCCTCCTGTTCAACGGGTACCGGGGTCCTCTCCCGAGGAAAAAGCGGCTGGGGTGTGATGTTGACTACTCACCTCCATCTAGTGTCGAGGTTAAGAATGAGTGGAGCTATACCTCTACGTCTTTATGGCGTGGACAGGGACAGCCTAACCTTTACGCCTCCCACCAAAGCAAATGGCGGGACAGTACCGTGAACTATGCTGAGACCGCTGCCTCCCACATTTCACCGACCAAACTGCCCTCAGATGGTAAAGCCTATGACTTGTGTTTGGTATGTCCTGAGTTCGAATATCAGGCGGAACACCGCCTGTCATGACCAAGGTTCCTCGGTCGCTGAAGAAACTTCGGAGGCGCGAGGGGGCTACGTAAATTAGGATACGGTGGATCACTTCCTTCCAGATCCTTGTAATTCATCGTACACTAAAGATCTATGCAGTCCATGTGTATAGCTTGAGATGCTGACAGCGTGGTGTAATGAATTTAAGATACAAATATTTTGCTTCGTTCATTTTTAGGCGCGTTTGCAAAATTGTGGAAAGCGACTATTAACTCTGTCATGTCTGTCTGTCTGTCTGTCATGTTGGCCTGTCTGTCTGTCACGTCGGCCTGTCTGTCTGTCTGTCTGTCTGTCCGTGTGTCCGTCAGCGTGGAACAACTCGGTTCCCACTGGACGGATTTTCATGACATGTCGGCAGTACATACAGCCTCCATCTTCAGGGTTAAAGTTTCTCTCCCTGTATTATTTACATTCAACTGTTACACTTCGCTGACCCCTTGTTGCGTCACAGACCTGGGGCGTCGTTCAGACTTTTATGGACCCCCCGCAGGTCTAGGCCGGGAGGTTAATGGTGCAGTGTTTACCCGTACCAAAAGCCCCGGAAGGAGCTGTTATTGAACATGGAGAGCACCCTTAACCATGGGAACTGCAGCACTTCTTTCTCCTGCAACTTCCACCGCCCTCTTTATGGTCGGTATCTCCTGCAAGACGGATTGTGGGTCGAATTAGCTTCCGGAATGAATCAGTTAAGTTGAGGCTTATACCAAGAAGCAAAGATAGCTCAGTTGGTATAATGACTACGCTACGGGTTGGACGTTCAAGGAATCGCGGTTCGAATCCCAGCAGGGGTAAGATATCTTCCTCTTCTCCAAAGCGTCTAGTCCGCCTTTGGAGCCCACCCATCGTTCCATTCAAAGGGTACCGGGGCCCTTTCCCCTGTGGTAATGTGACAGGGGCATGAAGCTGATCATTCTCACCGATCTATTGCCGAGGTTAAAAATCTGTGGAGTTGTAACTCCACTCTCCATATCTTCGTGGTTTGCGCAGGGATAATTTGATCTTTACCTTTAAAATCTGCATAAATTTAACATTTCAAAGGACGACGTTTGCCAAGCGCTTCATCTTGGACACCAGTTAACCCTATAAAGCCTAGTGGTTTGCTATACGTCTCGTCACGTTTAACAACAAAAATCCTGCATTTTACCCGCACAATGCATTTGGGTTTTCCATGCGGTTCTTACAATAACAGCTGCTTTTTCCCTACACGGCATTCGCTGGTTGGTTTTTCTAACAGAAGTGTACACTGTTCTCTGTGAGGTACGAATTGAGTCTTTATAGTGTATATTCAGTCTTCGAAGGATTAATAAAGGTCACTTAATTAACCGTGTAAAAAACAAGGGTTGATTTCGTCTTCAAACAGATCACAAAGGCCCAGACGGGGAGTCGAGGTATAACTCTACTCTTTCTTTAACTCGGCGCTAGATGCGGGTGGGTGGTCAACGCCACGCCCCGGCCGCTTTACCCCCGGGAAAGAGACCCGGTACCCATTGTACAGAAGGCTGGGTGGGCCCCAGCACTGGTCTGGACGGGTGCGGAGAATCTCACATCCACGGAGGTTCGATCCCCGGACCGTGTAGCCCTTAGCGGGTCGCTGTATGGACCACGCTGTCACGGCCCCTCCTTAATTAACCGTCTTCACAATTTTATTAATAGTTTATATCGCTTTTTCAGACTATACAAGGCGACATGTTTCGACCAAGATGGTCTTCTTCAGGTCTTCAGGTATTACAAAATGTATATAGTTGCAAGAAAATCGCATTGTATATTCTGAAAAAGGCCGATCCCAGTGGCCGCGCGGTCTAAGGCGTGGGTCTGCGGCCGAGCGCTTGCTGGGATTGCGGGTTCGAATCCCACCGGGGGCATGGATGTTTGTCTCTTGTGAGTGTTTGTGTGTTGTCAGAGGTCTCTGCGACGGGCCGATCCCTCATCCAGAGGAGTCCTGCCGACTGTGGTGTGTGTCTGAGTGTGATCAAGTGAAAATAAACAACCGCGACACCTACTGTGAGTGGGTAGAAGAGGGAAGGACTAAGAAACGAAACGAATAGTCTCAAAAATCGTTACTAAATATTAATAGAGATATGAAGGCGGTTAATTAAGTGATCTTTACTGTCGGTAACACAATGGGATGAATGACATTAAATATGCATGAATGGAGGTTTGACCTCGTCTAACTATAAGTGTTGTTTAAAATACGCGTAGGGCTGGTACCGTAAGCGTAACTTGGCTAATGACATTAGGGAACGGGCCAAATTGACCATGGGTATCAGGAACTTTAATTTAGGAAGGATTCAAGATAGAAAAAGGGGAAGATTGGTTTGAACCAGCCCTTTATATACATACACCCCTTTCCCCACACTCACCGCAGTTTTCTTATTTGCCTGTCTTCAACTGAGTAGACAAAAAAACTATTCTTAGGTAAAAAAAAATATTGGAAGGGCATTTGCCCCTTCGTCCCGCCCCCCCACCCCCCACAAATTATGCCTGTGCATATTCGCAATGACCGTCGTATTTCCTTAACAGATACAGG
The DNA here is from genome assembly GCA_013340265.1 of Coptotermes formosanus. NCBI lineage: Eukaryota > Metazoa > Arthropoda > Insecta > Blattodea > Rhinotermitidae > Coptotermes > Coptotermes formosanus. Next base: position 647,813 of record BLKM01000707.1, read on the forward strand.
ATCATTTAATAATGTTTGCGAAGGTACGGAAAGCACACCAAGGGCGGGACTGAAATTCCGTGTTCTATGATCTGGTATGAGCTACAGATTCAGAAATATGCAGATGACCACCCTCTTGTTAGTAATCTCGAAAACTGCAACTCTTGCAGGAAAGGTGTACCGGAAGTGACGTTTTTGTGACTTTTATTCGAAACACTTTTCCCGCCAATAGGGGTTAGCTATTCGTGATTTCAGGCTTCCGCCGCGATGTTGATGATATCTGCGCTCCTCTGGGGTATATCGCAGCGTCTAGTGGTAACCCTTTACCGACGTTTCGGGTCAACGTATCGGTCCCATCTTCAAGGGTCAAGAAGTCCAAGAAGTGTAGTCTCTTTGACTTCTTGACCCTTGAAGATGGGACCGATACGTTGGCCCGAAACGTCGGTAAAGGATAACCACTCGACGCTGCGTAACGTCCCAGAAGAGTGCAGATCTCAAATGCTTAGCTAGTTTCGTTCGAGATGCGTGTAGCAGCGCATGGAGGTCTTCATGAAAAGTAGTCGTTAAAGTTGGCTAATCGAAATGGTGAGTAAACTGACTCGGCAGATTGCAGTATATTCCTGAGCATATAATTTAATTAAACTCTGTTCTGTCATTCTAACGTCGTTTCATGCATCGAGATGGGCGGGCTTAATAGACGCTCCATATGGATGCAGAAGCGTCCGAGAAGTCTCCACAATAGTTAGGCTAAAACATATTCAGTAGCGCAAATTCATAACACAAGAGACAATATAAAATAAAATATAATAATAAGAAAAAGAGAAGTGGGCTCAGCCGGGATTTGAACCCGGGACCTCCTGCACCCAAAGCAGGAATCATACCCCTAGACCACTGAGCCGCATGGCAACAGTGTGTCTGGTTACGCCAATTAGCGTGCTTTCTGGTACCTTTATCTCTCACGCAATTTCGTGTCTATAAAATGCGTTATTATTTCAGCCAGTTAGGTGTACAATACGGTACACATCAGTTGCCGAGACTTGTTTAAATCGGTATGGGATGCGTTGTACCACCGTCGCATAGCACGCATGCTAGAGAGGGGGCGTAGTTCCCTTCGTCCATAACCTCGGAATCTCATAGAAGGGAATGAGAAATTTCACGTTCATCATGTTTTACCCCCCGAGGAAGGGGCTCCTGTTTCCCATCGCATAGGAGGTTAAATGTGGTCCTGAGTTAATCTGACATGTTCACGTAAGGAAAACCCCCTCTCCATCTTCCGCCAATCGAACTCGCGTTGTCGGACTTGGTGCGAGCAGTGTCGCCAATTTCGCAGAAATTGACAATACAGTCAGAGGAAACCGTTTGGGGAATTAATGTTCATTCCTAGTGACATAAGTCTACCTTAAGTTCACTTTACCGCCAGAATACCATAAAATAAATGCCAGGGAGGGACATACCATTTTAACAGAAACGCAGAACGGCATTTTCATTTTTCAAACATTGGCGATACGAAATGTAATGGAGATTATGATGTCGAGAAAGCGGTTTGCGTGATTAGTACGTCGTGATTTTCCTTTTTACAAGATGGACTGCGATGGCGATTCAGATTTGTATAGATTAGAAGGTAGTAAAAATGAAAGGGGTGGTCTTATCATAAAGAAGAAACCGCCTGAAGATAATGGAGTATTCAAGGCACCGGCTCCTAAGAAATCTGTCCTTGGACTGGATAAATTGGCTGGTAATTTTTGTCTTAATTGTGTTCGTAATGTGTCACAGGCTAATGTAATGTTTTGAAGACACCAGTCGAACGCACATGAGAGCATAGCTTGTGTCCAAGTTGAGATCTGAAACTTAATCTTGACTGGATCTTGCGTTCAGACTTCTTGCCATCTCCCAGAATTTCTGGAATCATATAAGTGCTGCCTTATAGAAGCAGTAAAAGTTTTTAGAAAAAAAGATTTGTGAATAGACTGTGCATTCAGATGTTTTTTCTTTTTAAAATGGTGATAAAATGAAAATGGGTATGTTTAATTAATTACCATCATATGCCTAAAGTATGAATCAAAAGCAGAAAGTATGAGAAGATCTCTAAAGGATTAGCTGGATTCTACTTTGTAATATCGGTAATGAGTGTCAGCAGGCTTAACAATGGTAAACATGATGATGGTAACATATTGTGAAGTAAACTATGCAGAGACAGCATTAGGTGATGTTTGCCCATTCTGCTGAATTTGTGTTAACTTGTTTTTTTTTTGTAATTTTCAGCTTTGAGAAGGAAACAAAAGGAAGACACAGAAGAAACTGAAACAAAGAAGTCCAGGGTGATTTCTTACCTGGATGAAGATGATGATGGAAAAGAAGTTGAACATGATGTGGATAAGGAAGAAAGGAAAAGAAAGGAGAGGTTAGTTATTCTGACATTAATACAGCTGTCGTGTTTGAATTTAACTGATTTGGTGGTCTCTATATCTTAGTGTGTTCAGCTGTGTGTTTATTGTGCCAGTCACAGTAGCTATATTATCTGAGGCAGGTACTGTCATCTGCTGCCCCAAGCATGGATCATGGATTTGAATGCCATTTGGAGCATGGATCCATGCCTGTGTTTAGATTGTACTGTGTAGGTAGAGGCCTTTTAACAGGCAGCTACATTATCCAAAGAGTTGTGCCAGATGTGTACAAAGATGTTTCAGAAATCCCGGAAGTGGAAGAGCCTCGGTTGCATTGGCATTACTGCCATAGAAATAGATACCACAGACATAGTGTGCATTGTACTTTGAACAGTAAGTAAAGGTAATGTAGAATCCCAGGCCCATGGTTAATGAACTAGGGTCATCTTAAATATGCAACTGGCAGTGCACTGAAATCAAAACAACAGCTTAAGAACTGAATCAGTCTTGTGAGTTGTTATGCTGTGTCAGCTGGTAAATAGTTACCAACATTTTGAAGGTACTGCAGTCCTTCTAAATATCAGTAACTACTTACCAGCTGACACGGCATAACAACTGTCAAGACTTGAACCTTCATAGTTGTTACTTATACTGCAGTAATATGCAGAATGTTGTACTTAGTGGCTTTCGTTTTCTTCTCTGTTGCTATGGCAAGATAAATGTAGGGAAAGTTATTGATTGTGATCCTGCAACCAATTGCAAGGCCTCTGGGTGTGAAGTAACAACATTTGATTGTCTGTAGTTAGTGTATTGTGACAGAATGTATATACTTCATGCAGTTGTTAGGGAACGAATCACTTTGCATAATAAGTAGACCTGAATACACTGTGAGCTGAGACAGCTTATGAGTAAAGTTACTGGCTGCAGGCTAGATGGTGGTGTGATTCCCAGTCAGTTCAGGAATTCTGTGTATATCAGTACCTGCAGAGCAGCTCTGCAGTTTACCCCATCTTCTTCTAATATTTGCCAGGTGCCATTCTCTTTGGGTAAAGCAAATGAACTGCTGAAGCCATCTACCCACCCCCGTCTGGTACATGGATCAAGAATATGTGGTGTTTTACCTCTGCTGACTATATATTGTTACAGTGTGGGGGTGTAAGCATAATGGCAGTATGATATCTCTTTGTTGTGTCATGTAGGAATCTCTAAGCCAGCATTTTGTATTGTTATTTAATGTCCATTTTATAGACATTATCGCCCAGCTCGTGTGGAAACACCATCACACACGGGTGGCATATCGAGAGAAGCTCATGACAGACGGCTTGAGAGGATGCAGAAGCAAAAGGACAGGAGTGTACTGCAGGCCTCTTCTAAGGACAAAGAACGGGAGAAAGAACAAGTCCATGATGCAAAGGATTATAACAGACGTCATCGTGCTCGTGACATAGACAGGGGTTCACGTGATAGAGGTAAGGAAAATATCGTTTGTGTTGCGGGTTTGAATGCATAACCTTCCAAAGCACAGGGGTTAGTGCATGGCCGCTACCGCATGTGTAGCATACCACATGGTGCAACATCCCAGAATTGTATCATATTTAAATATGTCTTGTTTTGATTTTTTGTCGCCAGTGCGATGAGGATGATTTTGATGCTCTGCATTACGGTGTCATTTGCAGGGTTGCAGACAGTGTGGTAAATAAAAAAAATGATTTGGCCATCTATTGACGTTGTGTTGAACTATGTATACTATTCATGCATTGCAGTTAATTGCAATGTATTTCTTATAATATGAATTGCTACTTTTACTGTTAGTATATTAATTTATTATTTATCCTGGAAAGTGGTCTGTATTTATTTCTGCCAGTGTGTGGTCCCTTTGTCTATATTTGTATTCGTATAGATCAATCTTGAACTCATTTAGAACAGTGCTGTTTCAGATAGGGATAGACGACGAGATCACCGGGATAGGATAGGTCGAGACAGGGACAGCCAGAGAACTTCAGTCAGAAGTGGTCGAGACCGGCGATCTACAAGGTCAGATTGGAGTGAAACGCCACGCTTTAAAGACGAGCCTCTCACTCCAAATATCAAGATAAAAGACTCGCCATCCAGGTGAGTGCTTCTGTATGAGTAACGGCACTTGATGCTTAGTTGGTACCTGTGTACATGAACTGGAAGATTGTCACATGTTTTACCAGAAAGGTACAAAATTCATGTACATATAGTGCATTTCATGTAGGTGCCAGAACACTTTTTTATTGACTGAAGTTCGAGAGCAAGTGTTTAGCATTCTTGCTTTATGTTCTGGAGGACTTGTGCTGGAAACCAGCTGTCCTCAAGGTAAACTTTGAGGTAGGTCCTCAAAATAGGTCATGATTGCTTTCTCTCATTTATCTTTTCTGACTGATCTTTTAGAATCCTCCTGATGCTTAATAGATTCTTAGCTAGTTGAGAAATTTGCTGTACTTCATGGAAGCTGAAGGTTCATTACTGTGTTCACAAAGGCTTGCCACTAGCCCTTGGCCTGAGCCACATGATTTTAGTTCACGCAATCCCATCCTGTTTTTAAGGCCCATTTATGCAACGGTCTGCCACATGATCTCTTTCCTTCAGGTTTTCACCAAAAAAAACCTGTTTGCATTTCTCTTCTGTCCGATGTATTCTGCATGCCTCATCTATGTCATCCTTCTTGATTTGATTACCCTAACCATACTTTACAAGGAGTATCAATTACAGAGCTAGTGATAATAATTTTCTCCAGCCTCCCGTTACTTCCTAACCAACCAGAATGTGGTATTTGAGCCCCAGGTCTCCATTTCATGTATGGTACAATTAGCTCAAAATGAAACATTTTCTTTATGCATTGTCCTTAGAACCAGCTGGGATGAGGATGACCCTGTTCCTTCTCGTCGCTCCAGCTGGGACTTGCCTACACCAGTTGCAGGGCGACCTGATGGTGACTGGTCAGAGAGAAGTTCTCGAAGAGGCACAGACAGGCTGGATCGCAAACAGAGGCATGATGATACTCCACGACCTACACCAGCCCACAAATACAACTCCTGGGTCCGAGACAGAAAGAAAACTGGTGCGACTCCATTACCTGGCAAAGGTAGTTAAAATGAGATACGTATATGTTTGATAATGTGGATTTTGTTTTGGCAACAGAGAGAAACACAAATGATCATCGGTGTTCAAATCTTTTCTGTTGTACATACAGACGTATTGTAATGAAGTGATTTGTACTATACAGAGAAAGTATTTTCATTTGTATTTTTTTGTGTGTTTCATATCATATATATGTGTTTGTTGGGTGATACTTCTCTGAGAGTCGTGAAGTTCAATTTGAACATTATGTAAGGTAAGAATTTATACATTGCCAGCATGAACCAAAGCTGAACTTGCTTGACAACATTTAGTGTAAAACCTCCACTACCAAATTTAGTTAAAATTCATTAATGACTTCAGAAATGAAACATGCAGACTGAGTGATAGGCAGATGGGCGGGCTTACTGTGTTCAGTTCATGCGCTTTTCAAATAATTCTTAAAATTGTTAATTAGTGTTTGGCTCTGTGTGTAAATATTTTCTTCTTTCTCTTGGGATTTTCTTAAGTTTGTAGGTTTCCCATTACTGTACTCTATAATAATGATAATTCCTGTCCCCCTTTCAGATCCGTACCTTGTGTATCACATAACTGTCTTCTTGAAGGAGGGTTGATATACAATGTTTTGTGAGTAAGGCGGTCCATATTTGATGCCAGGTCAATTCGTGAGAAATTTGTGGTGGACAAGGTAGCACTCGGTTGGTTTATTCTCCGAGTACCTCATTATTTCCCTGTCACTGTAATTGCAGCAACACACAATACGCTATCAGTGTTGTATTGTAGCGGTTGACAGCATCATCACGTAAGACATGAACATGCATAGATGTGTTATTTGTTTCTTTATGTTGTTGTTTAGAGAATGATGTGCATTGGGCCTCAAATGAGGATCGGGAGCTGTGGGAAGAGGAACAGAGGAGACTGGACAGGGAGTGGTATGCAATGGATGAAGGTTATGATGATGACAACAACCCATTTGCTAATTTGAGCGAGGACTACACGAAGAAGAAGGAAGAACAGTTAGAACAAAGAAGGAAGAAGCGCATGTCAGCACAGCAGCGACAGATCAACAAGGTGACTTGTTTGTGTAGTAGGCTTGTAATGTGGGTGTCCTCAAGAACATTCTTAACAAAGTTATTAGGTGCAGGAATTTTTTTGTTTTATGGTTCCTACTGTCAAAATGGACTTGCATGTACTAAAATGTGACTAGAGTGGAAAGGTTTATTGCAGTGAAGTATACATATTTTCCAGCAGCATTATTTGCTATTATGCACGCAATTTTCACTCTGGAATCCTCAGTGCTAAACATCATCAAACTTGTTTGAGCTCTTTTTGAGACAAATCATTTAGACAGATGGACCTCATATCCCATTGTACTTTTATTTTATAAATTGGGTGCAGATAGTGCATAGATGCTCTAGTCCTCAAATTTTGTTGTGTGAATGGACTTCATTATTGGGCACTAATAATGTGTTTCCAGGACAATGAACTATGGGAACGAAACAGGATGCTGACGAGTGGTGTGGTCCATTCTGTTGATGTGGATGAAGACTTTGATGAAGAGAATGTGGATCGAGTGCATCTTTTAGTGCACAACATTGTTCCTCCGTTCCTGGATGGCCGCATTGTATTCACAAAGCAGCCAGAGCCTGTAGTTCCAGTGAAGGTAAGCTTCATGTGCCAGTTTTTGTTGCCTTCCTTTAATAAGAAGCTCTGGGAAGAACTTACGATGCTTGGTTTCATTTAAAGGTTTCTGCATGTGTGGGCGCTGTCAAAATTGTAGAAGTGACTATAATTTAATATGTTACAAACCTTGTTAGCTTGTTATTGTGTATAATTTACACCACTTCAAATTTATCGGATAAACTTCATAATTTTTCATGGTACTGGTATTTGTATTTTGGTGCCAGTACAACTGTTGATATGCCATTTCTCTAGTTACAGTAGCAACAAATATAGAATTCACATGGCTGCCATTTTGTATTCTTCATTTCACACGGAAGTGTACTTAAAATGGTTTGGTTATTTTTGAAGACTTAGCACACGTGAAATGTTATTAGGGTAGTGAAATCAGGGAAGGTGGAATGGGCATTTTATACAGTATGCATGTGGGATATCAGAAATTCTCATTTAACAGTTGGTAAATTCATAACTTGCACTTGTAAAACAATTGGTTTCAATTGATTTTGGAGGTGTGCTGTACATAAACAGTGCAGAGTGATGTGAAATTTTTACCAACATGCAATTTCGTTGTAACATAATTCCAACAGTTAGGTGCTGGGGATTGAATTTGACTGTTTTGTGAAACTGTAAAAGTGTTAAAACGGTATGATCTGCAATATGTGACACTGCAGGTTTCCTTGTGAATGAGAGGGTTAAAGACAATAGGGGAAGGCAAAAATCTTGATGTTTTGTGTGACTAGGATCCAACTTCAGACATGGCAATGGTTGCAAGGAAAGGATCAGCACTTGTACGGGCTTTCAGGGAACAGAAAGAAAGAAGGAAGGCACAGAAGAAACACTGGGAAATAGCAGGAACCACAATTGGCAACATCATGGGTGTGAAGAAGAAGGAAGATGAAAAAGATGATAGAGTGAATGCAGATGATGAAACAGACTACAAAACAGACCAGAAGTTTGCAGATCACATGCAGGAGCCTACTGAGGCATCTAGTGACTTTGCGAAGAAGAAAACTATCCTCCAGCAGCGGAGGTATCTGCCAGTCTTTGCCGTCCGACAAGAGGTAATGTGGGAGACAGTTTCTCTTTGTGCTGTTGAATTTAGATATTTGTAGTGCAGAGATATAATTAATTTTGTTCTGATGTGTTAAGGAGGCTCCATGTTTCCAGAGCATGGTGTGTTTTAGGGGATGAAGGCAGTACCTAAACTCTTTAAAGACTAAGGTTAACCTGAGTTGTATTTAAAGATTCAGTTTGTAAGGCATGGAAGACACACTGTCTGTGTTATAAAACCAATCAGATACTGCTATATAGGGAAATAATTGCTATTTTTTCAGAGTTTTAGAAAACACATACACTGTCTAGGCATAGAATATTTAATTTTTGAACGGTGGAACATGAAGTAACTACTGGGCCTTAAGGGGGTAATAGTTGTTCTACATGGTGTCCCATCTACTTTGAACCATTGGTGTATGCAGTGTCTGTGTGTGAGTATTTGGATCAAGAGTTTCTAGGTGACTGGGTAGGAAGAACAGGATCACAGGAATGGCCACCAAGATTGCCAGACCTGTGCCCCTTGGATTTCTTTCTGTGGGGCTGTCTGAAGAGCTTGGTATACTCAGAGATGATATGGGATCTGGACAACCTGTAGTGCCAGGTGAAGAGAATGGGGAAGTGTGGGGTGGCTCAGTTGCAAGCATATGTCAACCAGAATGACAAGCATGTGGGACATACCATATAAGATGGCATATTTCCCCATGGTTTCAAGTAAATGTGACACTCATTTTACTTTTGTGATTCTGTAATTCTGTCAGCAGTCATTATAATGCATGTATTGTATTATGCTGGTGCAGCTGCTAAATGTGATACGAGAGAACAATGTAGTGATCATCGTGGGTGAGACAGGAAGTGGTAAGACAACGCAGCTCACACAGTACCTGCATGAGGATGGCTACAGTCACTATGGTATGATTGGCTGTACACAACCTCGGCGTGTGGCAGCAATGTCTGTAGCAAAAAGAGTTTCTGATGAAATGGGCACCCATCTTGGTGAGGAGGTGGGCTATGCTATCAGATTTGAAGACTGTACTTCAGAGGTAAGTGTTAACTTCCTTTTGATCACATGAAAAGCCATGATTTTAGATCGTATTTTCTTGGAAATAGGGTTTTTCAGGGTAATTTGCATGAGCCTAATTGTTTGGTGTGTCTTTGTGAACAGAAAACAATGATAAAGTACATGACTGATGGTATTCTTCTGAGGGAGTCCCTGCGAGAGCCAGATTTGGACAACTACAGTGCCATTATTATGGATGAGGCTCATGAGCGTTCTCTGAGCACAGACGTGCTGTTCGGTTTGTTGCGGGAGGTAAGTACCGAAATGAGCTTATTCTGTCTGCTCACTGGGAATGTACATAGAATATAAATTCAGAGCAGTCCAGGCTTTTGTTTAAAAATATATGTGGTGTCTTCAAAACATTTTGATGCAGTAGCTATAAATATTCGGTATGGCAGTACTAAGAAGCCCTCACACCCATCTTTAAAGTTAATGCTCTTCTGTGTATAACAGTGTGTGTGTCTTTACATGCAACAGCAGACCCCTGCTTTCCGGTACAATGTCACTGTAGTTTCATCACCATGTAATTATTGTTTGGATTGGTAAACAGGTAGGGTTAAATGACAACAGTGTACTTTATATTTGTATGAAATTGCATTGGTTTATTATTGACTAAAGTTTTAGGATTAATATTTGCAGTGTTTTTGTACTAACAGGAGACTTGTTTTAAATTCATGATGTTACTGTCAGTTTGTGGAGTTTGTTAGATCATATAGGCAGGCACCCCTACACACGTTACGTCACTTCAGTGCTGTGTATTTTTGTCTTTATTGTTTGTCAGAAACAGGATAGCACAGTTGGTATAATAACAAGGCTGAGGAATCATGGTTTGATTCCTAGCAGGGGCAAGAGGCTTTTTTTATCCACTGCCAAGTGTCCATACTGGCCCTGGGGCTCCCCCCAGCCTCTGGTGTGGTGGGTGAAGGTAAAGCGATCCCATTACAGGCCTGGACAGTCCCTGAGTTCCAGGAGGTTGGGTTTTCCAGATTTCAAGACAGTCCGCACATGACGGTGATAAGGTTGTCAGCCCTACGCACTGGCCGCCTTTACACCCCAGGAAATATTCGTGGTACTTGTTTCTGTTAGAGGCTGAGTTGACCCCAGGGCCAGAGTGTGGCTGGAAGGATTGTGTCATTGAAAAATTCCAGTGATGCCATTAGGAATTGAACCTGTGACCTTCCATCTTGTAGTGCAGTGCCTCAACTAACTGCACCACCATGTGCCCTGGTATAGTGGGTACCAGAGATAAATTGGCTGTAGTATCTAGCTGATCACTCACCTCTATCCCCCCCTCATTTGCCTTCATGATGTGGGCAGGGGCAGCTTTGCTTCTAAGAGGCCATATTACCTTATCCATGCTTAAGAAGGTATATCAGTTACTGGAACATTAAAGCAAAATATTTGGTTACCAAGCTGATTCATGAAATAAAAATGTAATCCCAAAATATAAATGAAATGTTAATGAATCTATTATTTTGTTAATAACGTTTCCAACAGCTGAGACTGTGTAGTGCCGAATGGTAAGGTAAAGGTTCACCCTATAACAGGCCCTGAGGGCCCAAGTGGGGGAGTAGAGGTATAGCTCTACCCATTTATGAGCCTCGGCACGAGGAGGGGATGGGGTGTCTAGCCCCATGCCCCGGCCGCTTTCCCCCTGCAAAGAGACCTGGTACCCATTGTACAGGAGGCTGGGTGGGCCCCAGGGCTGGTCTGGACGGCTGCGGAAAATCTCACCCCCACCAGGATTCGATCCCTGGACTGTCCGGCCCGTGGCAAGTCGCTATACCAACTATGCTATCCCGGCCAGCAGTGCTGAATGGTAGGATGCTAAAAACATCTACGGAGAGACTGAAGGCTGGATGGAAAGATGATGTAGAGAATGACATAAGAATGATGGGAATTGTTAATTGGAGATAAGTAGCGCCGGATAGAGGTGAATGGAGGAGAGCACCTAGGGAAGCGCTTATCCTTCTTGGATAGTGGAGCCACAGAAGAAGAATAACAAAAGAACAGTAGAATAGTTAATGACCTAGTTGGACCTAGGTTGAGGTTTTCTGTGGTATTTGCTTGGAGGGACTGAGAAAAATCATGGATATATCGATAAGGATAGTCTGTCTCCATGCTAATATTGAATCTGGACCTTCTGAATGCAAAGTGTGCTACACCCTTGATGATGTTCGGTGAAATTAAAACATAATAATGTGTGATGTGCGATTTTCACAGCATTGACAAAGATTGAAGTCTTCTGGAATATGCTGCCGTGTCAGTTGATAATTAGTAAGTGACATTTGGAAGGAGGTTCCTGTCTTCATATTCTAGGCTATCCTGAAGGTAGAGGCAGCAGGCTCCTCTGAAATGTCATAACATTGCAAAAGCTTGTGACTCTTGACATTTCGTATATTTTGTGAAAATATCCTTGAAGATGTAGATAATAGTCTGAATGTGACTATGTAGGCTGGCAGATCCCAGTCGGATGTTGCATTGGTTTGTAAAAACAGCGGTGTAACCTGTGAGATAACTCATGTAATCTGCAAGATAACTTACACATATGTTTGCTCTTGTGACAACTTACATGGTCACATGTCAGATATGAGACAGAAATTGTACTGTAGTGACAGCATTTATTTTCGTGTCAGAATCAGATAAACAACACAATTAATTGCAAACACCCTGCAGTTGTGTTAGAATTGACACTGTTTAGTTGAGTCCATTAAACCAGAATGATCTCCAATAACTATGTACAGACAGAGGATGAATAATTTTTATTTTAGCTCCAAAATTATGTGACTAATATTATCATCTAATGCCACCAAACATATTGCATTCAGGCCCAGTTTGAAGTTTGTCAGATTTTTCATTATCCCAGACAGTTCCCCCAAGAGGCAAGTTTTAATTTTCTTTTATTCCTTTAAACATTGACATATTTGAGCTTTTCAGATCCATTTATGCATTTAATGTAGCCTGTGTCTAATGTCCAGTGAGTGACACGGACTACAAAACAAATTCTGAGTCCTGTATTGTCCCATGCTTTCAAACTCTAAGGGACAGATTCCTACTTGAGCAGCTAATAGATCCTCAGGTAGCTGAGAAATTTCTTACGCTTTATGGAACCTGAAGGTTCATTACAATGTTCACAAAAGCACGCAACTTGTCCTTGTGTTGAGCAAGATGAATTGAATCTGTGCAAAGTTTGTGGCTGTGGACATTAGATGCAGGTAATTTGATGCTGGAGTTTCTGAGTGTGTGCGTGAATATGTTAAGGAGTTTATATTTACTGTGAAGATATAAGTAAGAATGTAAAGGTTTGGTACTGTAGCCTAATATGTGGCTTGGCCTTCTTGTGGAGGCCTAGCTCCATTCTTTCATAACCTTCAACATTAGATTGAGGTAAGTGGTTGGCATCATACTCTGACTGTTGTAAGCCCAGGATGTCAACTTATTTGACAGTGTATGTAGTATGTCTCATGGAAGTTTTTTTTGGTAATTTTGATATGATTGTTCTGAAATTCTGGAACCGCTTGAATGATGGTGTGTGTGCAAAGATGTGGAAGGAGGTTGTCTAGACCTGTTTCAATGTACTGTTCTGACATTCATGTGGACAGACTTAAAACTTCTAACACAGCTGAGATTCTGAGTACTTTCCTCAAGTCTAGTTTTGCTGGTACAAAATCTTGCTTGGTAAAAAAAATCTTGAAATTAATTAAGACGTTTGAGTATAGTGAAATATGCCAGTGAGTAAATGGAAGGACATGGCCAAGTTGTGACGTAACTAGTACATTGCTATTCTGTATTACGTCGCTGTCGCCTGGTTTTCATTAACATCCATGCTGTGGCACTGGCTGTTATGCTTCCCCACTTTGCCATATCACTGATCTGCCAACACAAAGAAGAGGTAGAATTACTATGTTGAAGGAACTTGAGTGTTAGAAATACCATGCTAATTGCAGATATTATTATGTATGTAGATACCGTAGTGAGATTAGGCTAATTGTTATTCATGCAGTGGAATTAACACCTTGCTTACCATGACTTGGTAATTATATCAGTACTGTTACTTGCTGGAGTTGGGAATGTCAAACATGAGGTATTGAGACATTGGTACCAATTACGATGGGCAGGAAGTGTTAGTAGTTTTTCTGTTTTATTTTAATTCATAATGCTGAGTCAGTTATGTAGTTTATATATGGTAGCTTCAAACAGGTGTAGGACATGAGTCAAGTCTGTATCTCTGTAGAAAGCATCCAGAGGACATATTGCAGGGCTCTGAGGTGCAAGTAGGCTGTGAGTGGCCAGTTTTGTTAGCGGGTTACAGAATGCTACGTGAAAGACGTCCAGCGGTTTGTGAATCACTGGCATGCATGACTCAGAGTTCTCAGTGACGTCATATGACTTGCCCATATAGATATCCAGTACATGTTCTCGGCCATATTTCTGGTGAGCCTTGTGTATTTGTATGAGCCACGTGATATGCATGAAACAGTGCTTTGCAATCTGTATTGGTAATGTGCTGGGGAAAGTTGTGCCAGGTTCTTGTTCCAAGTACATTTAGGTAACCAACAGCAGATGAAAGGAGTCTGGATAGCCTACTCAGTGTAGGTAACAAGGCTACAGTCTGGATGACTGGAGAAGTTGGAATTTATTACCGACAGGGGTGGAGATACATCTCTTTGCCATTGCATTCATACTGGCCTTGAGGCCAACACAACCTCCTTTCCAGTGGGTGCAGATGGCTCTTTCCCCCAGGGTAAAGCTGCCAGAGGATGAGGGTACATGTTACTGTTCAGACGGTTAAGAAAGCATGGAAACTCATGCAACATCTTTGTGACATAGTGAGTAATTAACAAATGATGGATAACTTTCTCTTTATGCTTGTTAAGTGGATGCAAGTATTGTTGAGTTAACTGGAGGTCGGAGTTGTGTCAGTCACTGTTGCGAATATAGATTAAAGTAAAGGAATACAAACATACGTTTCTTTCCTGCCCTGTCCCAACTTTTTTACCGTGACGACACCAGTGGGCAAAATGTTCACTGTTATGCCATTTCTGCTTCTTCTGATGTCTGAGTGCCTGAAACAAGAAGTGTAACTTCTTATAAACCCATCACGTATAGAATGAACCTGTGACCATGAATGTCTGATTTGTATGATGACCCAGTGTTTTTCAATTTCTTCCACATGATGCCACACTAAAGTGAAGTTTATTGTTTCACTGCTAGGGCTGTAGTCAAGTGAAGGTGGTGCCCTGGTTTTTTTTTAGAGTATCAGTGCAGTAAAAACTGTGATATGCAGGACTGGGTGATCTGGAAACCTATAGTAATTGGAATTTCACTAACAGACCCATTATATTTCACTATTCCATCAACCAGCAACCCCACCATGCATTCCGAGAGTTTGGCCATGAATTATTGGGGTCTTGTTTGTTTTCTAGATTAGATGCGTGTTACATAAGTGGTGACAGCACAGTTAGTTGAGGCCCTGCACTGCAAGATGGGGAGGTCATGGGTTTGATTCCTGATGGTGTCACTGAAATTTTTCATTGAAATAATCTTTTCAGCTGCACTATGGCCCTGGGATTGACTTGGCCTCTAACAGAATTGAGTACCAGGAATATTTCCTGGGGGTAAAGGTGACCGGTGTGTAGGGCTGACAACCTTACCACCTTCATGTGCCAATTGTCTTGCAATCTGGGAGCCTCAACCTCCTGGAACCCTCAGGGCCTGTCCAGGCCTGTAATGGGATTGCTTTACTTTTTATGTAAGTGGTGATTAAAAGGGAATAGACGTGCAGTGGGGAAAATAATGGATAGGTTCTTCCACAAGGTTGCTAGTTACTGTAAGACACACATTAGGTATAATGTTTTAATACCTGGAAAATTGTGATGTCTGGGAATCCTTTGGTCCTGGAGGTGTTGCATATCTGTGTGTGTGTGTGTGTGTGTGTGTGTGTGTGTGTGTGTGTGTGTGTGTGAGAGAGAGAGAGAGAGAGAGAGAGCGAGAGACAGAGACAGAGAGGCTGTTGAAAAGAAAGATGGATTTGTCAAATCTTGACTTGCACAGGCAGAAACATAATTTTGTGGCAGTGAATTACAATGCGTCTGCACTTGAAGCTATATTTTCTTGCTCTGTACACAGACTTTTTTTTGTTGAGTTATCTACAAATGTGCTAATCAGGAAAGAAGGATATAAATTTGTTGTGTGTACTTACAGTTGTGATAAATTTGTGATAAGTGGAATGGTGCAATAGGAAAGATAAGCCCACTTGTTTCCCTAGGCACTTTGGATAGCATGTGAAGAAATTACGTTACTCATTTATCAAAAATGTACACAAAAATGTTGTGATGCTAACTGTTACAAGGATTGTTCTAGGCTGACCCATAACTGGTAACCGTTATTCACTAAATAATGATCACCAGTATGTTGCTTATAATCCTTCAGAATGCACTGCTATATCGTTTAAATTGTAGTGAATATACAGGGTTTGATTTTGAATTTTTATGAGGTTGTCGTAAATGCTGTCCCTGCAGTGTTAATCTTATAAAAAATTTAGTTGCAGTTTTCCAGTCAACTGCAAACTGTATGTGATTGAAATTTGCCACATACTACATGTGGGGAAGGATTCCTGGGTTCTGCTGATATTTTTATATTGATTTACATGTAATATTAATCTGTTTCGAAAATAAATTTGTTAAGAACGGTATTTTAGAAAAAAGTGATTATTAAAATATATTTACCAGAAGAACTATTAAAAGACTTTAACATGTAAATCACTCTAAAAATGTCAGATGTATAGACAGGACACTGAAGTGCATGTGTACCACATTTTATAGTTGCATAGCTTGTGGTTGCTTGGGAAGGCGCATCTGACTTGGATAACACTGAGACTGCGGACATTGGGCATACTTTCTTTAACACTGCCAAGACAACAAAATCTACTTACATATGTCACTTGCTGCTTGATCTCTTCTTCGCTGTGATATGCCATAGTTCGATCACTTTTGTTGTTGATCCGTATTCTACTACCAGGCACCCAGAATTTCTCTAGTTTCTCCTGTACAACTTTGTCCTGCTCAGGTCTGTAGCTTACAATTTGGATTCCGTTGGCCCCTTCGCTCCCTGCAGCAACAGCATATATACTTCAGTGAGCCTACATTAGTATGGTGCACTATAATATACAGTGGGGTACTGTACTGTAATGCATTGGTGTCAGACGTAGCAATTTGTATAGAACTCAGTGCAATTAGAGCTATTATATTATCTGCATGATTACCTATTTTTATTAATAAAATTCATTTAAATACTCTAGAATATTTTCAGGTGAGTTGTGCTGTTTACAATGTTAACACAAGAATAACTGATCTTCACAGAGCAGTTGCAAACCTTTCTTGGTGTAACGAAAGTGCCCAGTGTGCTGCCATGTCTTTGACAGTGTATGTCCTACTTGGAAAAATACGATGAATGAAAAGGGACATTTTAAAGTAGCTTTGAAAATATAGCTAAATATATGCTGGTTTTATTCTGTGAATTTATAATGTTTGAAGATAACTCATTATCTACAATAATCAACCAACAAAATGCACACAATTTGTCATTTACACATTCATAATTATATTAAAACAGTGACATTCCTACATGTTTCATATCTTACAGGTTCAAAACATATGCACATTATGTTGATTGATTATTGTGGATTACTGATTATAATGCACTGATTGAGTAATCTAAAATGGCTCATGCTTTTAAAGGTTGTGGTATTTATGTAGCATGAATAAGCCATTAGTATGACTTACCTGTTTTGTGTATGAAAGAATCTGGTGGAACGTTTAACTTCACCCTTTGGTGCCAGAATTAAATGCCTGGTGTACTCTGCAAAAACCCACAGTTTAAATGGCCAGCATTACACTGTGCATTGACTGTGGCTGACTTGCAGAACCAAAGGGTTAATAATGGCTTGGATTGTACTCATTCTGCAGGTTTTTGTATTTTATGATCTCTTCCACATCTGTAGCCATTCTGGCTAGTGTTTTGATTGATGTAATGTATGTAAATATGTGCAACATTTCACTGCTGCTCTACTTACGTGATGGTGTTGTCCTGATGCTAATTCCCCAGTGGTGAAAGTCCTTGTGCTCCACCTCTAGAATGTCTCCTGTTTCTGTGACATTGCAGAACACAGATTTCTCAGATTCCTCCAGCCATTTTGATACCGTCATGACGGTGAACTTCAAGCGGCTTATGTGTTTCTGAATGTCAGAGGTCCCTGCCATTAAACAGATATTTGTAACTGTTAGAAACGCTTGAACTTTGGTGTGTGACTTCTGTCTAAATCATGGAGGACAGCTAGATGTGCTGATGTGAACTATGTTGTATATGCTAATTTTAATTAACATGATGGTGAGAGTATTGTTTAACAGTGTTTCAGACTTGCCAGGTGTTTTATTATTATTTTTTTCTTTTTTTAGTTAAGAGTGGTTAGCTTTTGTTGTAGACAATTTGAGTGTGGTTATTAGCAAACATTATACTATACACACTCTTAGAAATTAATTTTATTTTACAGCACACTTATATTTTTTTAGTTGAATTATTGAGTCAGTTTTCATTTTCTTAGTTGCTTAGCAATTTAGATTATTTGTTCTTGTGTCAAATAACCATAAAGTAGGAGCTGAGATAAATCTCTGTGCATGGAAGTGAGGTGTCAGCTTCATGCTGCAGCTGGTACTATTCCTGGCTCTTCTAGCCACACCTGGGGGCAAAGGACAAAATTTTGCTCCTTCTGTGAATCAGAAGTTGTTCAATAATTATGTGTGATGGGGTGGTAAGGATGTACAACGAGACAGACTTCATGAACTGTGAGGTACGGTACTGCTGCAGGCAGTGAGAAGTGTGAGTCACAGTAGCCAGGTTGTTCGACTTGGACCATGCCTTGAGGCTCCTGAGGACACAGCAGGAGTGTTAGCTACTGAACTGTGTTCTTTGGTGAAACTAAAGATATTCTCAGATGGAATACATCTTTTGATGTTTGAGTTACAGTTATGACATTGAGATCTTGTGGATTCTTATACAAATTCAGCAACATACTTAAATGTAAGTTATTTTTATGAAAGTACTTTTGCATTACTTATTATGTAGACTGCAATTTTCTGACATGTGACTGAGCAGGTTGTCAGAAGCAGTAACGCTATTCACTTATGTTCAGGAGGTGCCCGGTGCTGATGTGTGCCACCTTACTGACTATGTATACCGAGGTTTCTGTCCCACCATGGAAACACTAGGACACTGTGTCCAACTACATAATGGTTGCTTAATTCCATATCTTTTCAAGTTCATCAGATCATGCAGTGTTATTTGGTCTGAAATATGGATGCTGTTGTTAGACAAAATGCAAATACGAATGCTGGTTTTTTTTTCTGGAGCAGTTGTGTCCCTCTGCACCATGCAACCTACACAGTGTTTTAACTGCGAAAACCAGAGTCTAATCGTGACTGACCATCATAATGATTTCAAATCTTATGCATATTATTTCCTAGTGTCCATGTTACTTGTCCCGTCATCGGTTACAGTTGCATGTTTCAGCTCTGAAACATTACTCTGATGTTATTAAACTGTACCACATATTGTTTCTTGTTCCAAATTGGCGCATTTATCACTTTTTTGCACCTTGCATCCTGTTGTATACTACTTAGACAGGTTAATTATAATGAACATACATCCTTGCCTGTACCTGATTTGTACAGTTTTCCAAAATGTTTGTGAGGTATTGATTATGACCTGACTGATGCGTTTCGATTTTGCTTGTCTCCTCTCCATTTGTCTTAATGGTCATTGCTAACTGAATGTTATTCTGTGTTACCTTTAGAGTAATTAGAGTGTGCGTGGAAGTACAGCCATATGCTGGACGTAAACTGTATTGACTCAGTTAATTATTCTTTATTACAGAACAAGTTCTGACAGTTTGCTTTAACATCATGCGTGTCATTGGTTGATTCTGTATATAAAGTACTTACATAAACAGTTATGATATTCATGTTGGTAAACATAGTTTGCATAACTTTATTTACATACCGTGAAGGTTGTAGTGTCCATCTGCGCCCAACATCTCTTTATTAAAATATATTGACAAAGTGTAACTTAGGTGCAAATTGGGCATCAAGGGTAATAATTTTACACAGATAGACTAGAATATAATAGAATACAGAAAAGCAGGCCCTGTAGTGACCTGTGCACTACGATTTTTATCTATCTTTTGTGTAGCCCATATGCTCATGTATTCAGCAGCCCTGCATCTTGAACCAAGCACAGTATCCTGCTAATGTAGATGTCCTTAAAGTCACCTGGTTTCATAAAATGCTGACCTAGGTGCCTAAATCTTCATGTGGCCAATGCCTCAACATCACAAAGAACATGAGAGGCTGTTTCAATTGCCTGTTTGCACTTACCCCGGATGGTCTACCAGCGCCAGTTTGAGTACTCATATGTGTCTGTTTAGGTGAATTTTAAGCCGATACTCAAATATGTAGGCGTCCTTAATTTGATGTTAACTACTGAGATAGTGAAGTAGACATATCATATGGTAACTTGTACTCCATTGTTAAGGATAAAGATGAGCACTTGAACACCTGCATGGACTGTATAGTCATCTCATTAATGAATGCCATATTGAAAAATATTTTACTAGTAATTACGCATATAACCAACAAATCAACCGAGTGACTGACTAAACATCCACTCAACTAATTAACAAAGCAGATCATTGTCTTCACAGAATACTGTGCCATAAGGTGTTCAGTTGAGTTCACATCTTGATCAAACAGTTCAGGAAGATCCACTTTAATATTATCCTCCAACTTGTACCTAGGTTTTATACTTGGTCTCTTTCCTTGAAGTTTTTGCAGTTGGAATGTGTTATGTACTTCGAGTTTTCTCCAGGCATCTTACACATATTATCAGTTGTGACCATTGATAAGGTATTTGATTTCATGTGTATTTTTTAAGTTTTTAGAAGTTGAATGCAGCATGGGATATGATGTTTTCACGTCATGGAAATTAAAATAGTTTTGAAGTTTCAATAGAGTGTGCTGTCTGCATGCTGGGCTGCTTGTACTTCAGAGATGGAGGCAGAAAGCTCCTATGAAATGTCTGTAACTGTTTAGTAGTGAATATGGTGTCATATGTCAGAACACTTGAACCTTTAGTTTTAATGCAGTTTGGTTTTATAATAAGTGTGTGCAAGTAAATCATTTATTGATTTTTTAGAAGATTGAAGAGGGTTTTCATTATTTTACTCACTGTCTCAAGGTATATGTTTAGATTGTAACCTCAGATAGGTGAGGGCCATTTCAACGTTTTTTCTAGTTCACCATTAATATGTGTATGATTTGAGGCCTTGTAAATAATATGGTTAACTGTTTGAAGTCCGGAGTTTACTTAAATGTTTAAAAATTCAGTTGCCTCCTCACAGAAATATACTACCTCTTAATTGTAAAGACCTTGTGGTTAACGATGGTTAGGAAAGTAGTCACAGCTTATTGTGAGAAATATTGAATACTGTAATTACACTGTGTGTGCAAAATGTGTCATTCTTTTGACATTAAAGCAGGTCACACGTTAAGTAATCACTGTGCTGTAGATGGTTAAAATAGCTTTTTTAAGTGGATCGGAAACCAACAGTTGATCATTTACTGTGAGATGAACACTTGCTGCTCTCTTTCCTCAACCCTGTAAGTAGTGACCAAAACAAACAGTTACCTAATACTGTCCTTGTGCTGCCAGAAGTCATGGTTGGTGTAGTCTTTACTGAACTGATCTCCAGATTGTATCGTATTTTGTATTTTTTATCACTTCGTGAACTGTGTAAGAGAGATAACAGTTTGTATATATGATAACAGATAATGCAGAAGTGAAGGACATGGGCTGGAAACCATGTCTATCACATGCTCAATTTTTACTATGTCCATTTGGTAGCAGAGCAACAAGTTCTGGACAGAATTTATTATGACATCCTTCTGATTAACCTGGGATAGCCCTCAGTGAATTGTCTAGCTGTGGGGTGATGTCAGGTTCATTTTCTGTCAGAGGGATTTTTTTGTAATTCTTTTTGTTCAGTCTGATTCTGCTGCCCCCTGTCCTCATCCACTGGGTAAAAGGTAAGGGTCACACCATGGCATGCCTATACAGACACAGAGGGGAGGAGGAGGTATGGCTTGAACCCATTTGCAATGTTGCTGCCAGAAGGGGGTGGGTGGTTGGTCGGCACCATGCCCTGCCTTCTTTATGCTGGGAAAGATTTGAATCCCATTATACAGGAGGCTGGGTAGGCCTGGGGGCGTGTCTGAATGGACATGGGAAATTTTGCCTTCACTGCGTTTTGATCTCCAGACCATCCTGGATGATCCAGCGTTTGATTCCAGACAGGAACGTCATGTAGTCCTTGCTGTTACCAGTGTTCTTGTTTGTTACAGCATGTGGCTGTGCAGTGTACCAGCACCTTTGTTTATGGTGATGTATTAGATGAATGTTAGAAACTCAGAGCTTGAGAAAAAATAGATCTAGTTTGTTGTTTTTGTCCCAGCAATGTTATCACAATATGAAACAACAACATCAACAAATATTTTTCTCTTAATATGAAGATAAGGGCATTTTGAAGTGTGCCTGCTGTCAAACAGCAAGTACAAGCACTTTTTTTTTTCTGTCAAGCAATGAGTAGATGTCCCTTTCTAAAAACAAAAAAAAAAATACCAGCTGTCACTGTGTACTGTCTGTGGAGATACCCTGTCTCCTACCCAGTGACTGGGGGCACATCTGTTGGAAGCAATGAGTACCTGTCCCTTTCTAAAAACAAAAACAAAAAAAAAATACCAGCTGTCACTGTGTACTGTCTGTGGAGATACCCTGTCTCCTACCCAGTGACTGGGGGCACATCTGTTGGAAGCGAAGGTAGTGAAGGTATGAAGTTGATCACATATGTTCATGTGGTACTGAGATTAAGAATGCTTGCAGCTTTACCTTGACCCTGTCTTGAAATGGTGATGCTGTAGAAGTTGTCACTTAGGCAACTTCATTGTTATGTTCCTTTATGTACTGCCATCTGTATATAGGCTACTAAGTTTGGAATAATCTTGAAGTTTTATACCACTGTCATTCTTGTAAAGTTTTAACTCCAGAGAAACACCATATAGTATTTGTGGTATGTTTGTGATCTGTGTGTCTTCACACCAAGTTTCATTTGCCCACCTGCAGCAGTTAACTAGTTACTTCTGTTAAACTGATAAATATAAATTTTATCTAAATGACGTGTTTCAGCTGTGGTCGTGATGAATTCTGTGGAAGCAAGAACCACTAACCGCTTCATGTTTCCTTCAACAGGTGGTTGCTCGGCGACAAGACCTTAAGCTGATCGTAACGTCAGCCACAATGGATGCCACAAAGTTTGCTACTTTCTTTGGCAACGTCCCTACTTTCACCATTCCAGGGCGTACATTTCCAGTAGATACGTTCTTCAGCAAGAATCCTGTGGAAGATTATGTTGACTCAGCTGTCAAGCAAGCATTACAGGTTCACTTGCAGCCGAATGAAGGTGAGTGAGAGAAAATTTCTGCATTTGTGTGTGTGTCATTCATGTAGAGAGCATGTAGGTAGAGCTCCATACATTTTGGTTGATGGGATGAAATGGAGCCGAGTGATGGATATCATGTTCTGAGTGCTTTACACAGAAAAGTACATGCTAGACCGGGGGCATCCAGCTTTTCTCATTATTGGGCCACACGGCCAGAAATACAGGCACATGCAAGTTGCATTATCTTTTCATTGATAATGGTGATGACATAGCCTGTTACATATTAAAGTGTATGCATTTTTTAGTGATAATTCTAGTTTTAATTTACTGACACCTGGTGGTAGCCAGTTACACAACATCAGGTGGATGGTTAGGGTCTACTGTCCTGCTACTGCATGTGTGCTAGCTAATTAGGGAAATCTTTTTGTTGTGTAAAAAGTGTAGGTGGGCTGCATCCCAAGGGTAGGAAGAATATGCTTGGCCCACAGGCTGCATGTTGTATGCCCAGCCTTAGACTGAACGTAATGGTGTAATGGTTGGCATGCATGCTTTGTATTTGATAGGTATCTGGTTGGAATTATATTCTGGCTGTGCTCTTGATTCGGAATTGTTGTGGTTTTTCTTAGTCTCTTGAGACACTTTCTGGGCTTGTACTGTAACAACTCTAACAGCGTCTTTCCACATCGCTTATAATATATCATTCACTGTAATGCATATATTCATTAATAAAATTATAACAACTTGGCTGAATGCCGTTAAATAAACTGCACGTATTCACAGTTGTCACGATTTGGACCTAGTAGATGAGCTTCATCTCTGTGCTTGACTTGTGGTTTATTTAACAGTGATTTTAGTAGCTTAATGGGATGATTAATGCTGAATAATAACAGGATGTGGAAGGAAGCAGCAATGGCCCAGTTGCGGTGCTGGCCTGGCACGTGGGTGAAGGATTGCTGAACATCATGAGAAAGATCAGGATAGCAAGTCTCTGGGCAGAGATATGAACCATGGACCTTTGGAATTCAAAGCAGGAGTGCCATCCAGTTGGTGTTAGCCCTGTGCTTTGGTTGTTGTACTGCAGGATGCCCACTCTTAGTATCAACTGAATGACTTGGAAGTAGGCTGGGATTGGAACCTGGGATTGTCTAGCCTGTAGCCTAGTCAAGCAGTGACTGCATTATCGTGGCTCCAGTAGTCCTATTGTGCCTGCCCAAAATGATAGGTGAATGAGTGTGGAGCAATAAAACTAAAATAATTGAAGTAAAACTTGTCCTGATGCCACTTTGTCCACCAGATCTGTGCGGACTTCTTGGGATCAAACCCATGCCTCGGTGGTGGATAACTTCCTGACCTGTGGCATGGCCTATGAACAGCTGTGCAGGCAGTTCCCATGTTATGTAATATGTGACTTACATAAACTTCTTGGGATCAAACCCATGCCTCGGTGGTGGATAACTTCCTGACCTGTGGCATGGCCTATGAACAGCTGTGCAGGCAGTTCCCATATTGTGTAATATGTGACTTACATAAACTCGGACTTATGTAAAAAACTCTTATCAATTATTCATGTTATTATTTACTCGTAACATTGTATATGATATTCATACCGTTAATAATTAATACTGTATTTATTAAGTGTAGTTTATTTTGTGTGTTTCATATGAAAAAACTGATAGAAATAACAATTTAAACATGTACACTGACATTGTAAAAATGTATGCATAACTGATGAGGTGTGATGAATAAGTAGGGGTGGGGTCAATTCTGACTTAAGTGAATTTTTGGTTATGTAAAAGTTTCAGGAATGGAAGCCTTACATAAGTTGAAAACTGCCTGTATGCAGAGAGTGTTGATTATACAGAGAAACTGTATTATTGTTAAGTAAGTTTTTGATTATGTAAAAGTTTCAGGAACAGAACCCTTATATAAGTCAGAAACTGCCTGTGTATAGTAATTGTTGATTATACAGAGAAATTGTAGTATTGTTGTGTTACTGTTATCAGCTATGCAGTCAGTCAGTTTAAACAATCTGTTTCCTGCAGGTGACATTCTCATCTTCATGCCGGGGCAGGAGGACATTGAGGTCACATGTGAGGTGCTGGCTGAGAGACTGGGAGAGATTGATAATGCACCTCAGCTTTCTGTGCTACCGATCTATTCACAACTGCCTTCAGATCTACAGGCAAAGATCTTCCAGCGGTCACCAGAAGGGCTACGTAAATGTGTCGTTGCTACAAACATTGCAGAAACGTCTCTGACAGGTGTGAGAATTAACAGCTATGGGAAGAACTACTGGATTTCCCTTCCTATAAATGCTTTTGTCTCTGTAAAGAAGGTAGCAGTAATTTATAATTTATTGATAACAAAACTGGAGAGGTGTTGTCCATACTGCAATACAAAACAATACAATACATTCTTGTTATCTCTTAATTTTTGAGAAAGAAAAATATATGTTCATTAACCAAGATGGTTATTTTCTGAAAGTGAGAAACAGCTTTAACTTGATAATATGCCTGTATGCTGGAACTGGCATTCTGAACTTGTGCATGCATGGTTTAAGTTCAGATCTTAGGCAAGTCAAATTTTTTAGAAGTATGTTACAGTTTGGTGGTGTTAGAATTACCTATTTTGTTCATGGGAAGAAATTAGTTTTAAGTAGATATTTTTGCTGTGTTAGATTTGTCTTACCATCACCATTTTTGTAATTGTTACCATGTAAGCAGTATTTACACACCAATTGTAGGTATGTTAACAATCTGTCTGCATACCAAATTTCAGGTTATTAGCTCCAGTTTTTTAGGTAGTGCAACAGTTTGTGCATCCCTGTGGGACAGAATTTCAGCATGTTAATAAACTGTAGTTATGGATAGTGTGAGTTAGTGCAACAGTTTGTGCATCCCTGTGGGAGAGAATTTCAGCGTGTTAATAAACTGTAGTTATGGATAGTGTGAGTTAGTACAACAGTTTGTGTATCCCTGTGGGGCAGAATTTCAGCATGTTAATAAACTATAGTTACAGATAATGTTACCTTTGTGATAATTCATTACACTGCAGTTGTGTTCTGTATTGCGCATTGGCTGAAGCATTAAGTGACTTGTTAACAATACCCTGACACATTTTATTTTTAATTTTTCATCTCAGAAGCTGTGGTCAGGGTCAAACCAGAAATCCTGCACACATACTGACCTAGCGGTTGAATGATTAATATTGAAATTGGTGCAGGTTGATTTCTGGCTGTTATCATTAATACTGAAAAACATCTATGTCTATAATGGCAATCATTGGCCCATAGGTGGGCATAGGACTGGCTCCCAAAATGTCATGTATGCTAACTATATACCATAGAGAGTGGATAACATTAAACCTAACTTTGATGTAACTTGGACATAGAGAGTTGAGGAAGAGTCATTTTTATGCGGTGTGTAATACAGATTGGTTTTTGTTTTGCAGTGGATGGAATAATGTATGTAGTGGACTCAGGTTACTGCAAGCTGAAAGTATACAACCCGCGTATTGGTATGGATGCACTACAGATCTATCCAATCAGTCAAGCGAATGCAAATCAGCGTTCAGGTCGTGCTGGCAGAACAGGTCCAGGGCAGTGCTTCAGGTACAGTATGACACCACAGCTTTGATTATGACCTCCCTCCTCAGTTGTTTATTTTTAACTGGATTAGATTGGGTGGAAGGGGTTAGTATTAAATTGGCCTTTCACTGTTGTGCCTTCAATATACTGTGCACACGCTGTGTGAGCTCCCCATCGTTAGCAATTCTGGACATCCAGGGGGGCTCTCATAATGAACATTATGGTATTTTGGGATGTGACCCCTTAATATTCTGATTGTGTGACTCATGTGGTTTCTTTCCTCATAACTAAGTACTTAACTGACTCTTACAACAGAACACAAAGGTTCAAAACCAGTACAAAACAGACACAGTTTTTGAAGTGTTGTGTAATAAACCTAAGACAGTGGACAGGGTCCAAAAGACACATGAAGCCTTTACGTGTTGATGATTTTCAAACAGTAAGAGTGTTTGTTTCATTTTCTTCAGGTTATACACAGAGCGACAGTATAAGGATGAGCTCCTGGTAACTACAGTGCCTGAGATACAGCGGACGAATCTGGCCAACACAGTCCTGCTCCTCAAATCTCTTGGCGTTCAGGACTTACTGCAGTTTCACTTTATGGATCCACCCCCTCAGGTATGGACATCATCTCCATTTTCAGGACTGAGTGTCATGGTTAAGTGGTTAGCACTGCTTTATGTTAGGGAGGCACCACATTTCAGTCTTTGCCTGAATACTACCTGTCATGACTCTAGACTTGCATTGATTTCCTGATTTAGTATAATGAGGATGCTGTCGAGCTGGATGACTGGAAAATCAGGGTTCGATTCCGAGAGGTACAGAGATGTTTGTTTAATCATTACACCCAGGTTGGCTGTGTAGCTCACCCACCTCCCATCCAGTGGATACTGAGGGCTGTGTCCTGGAGGTAAAACGGCCAGGGTGTTAAGCTGACCATTCTCCTCCAACTATGGGCATTGTCCGGAATGTGTGGAGCTCTACCTCTGTTCTGTTCCATGTCTTTTTTGTATGGTGCTTAATTCATTGAACAGAGGGGCAACTTTACTTTGTCCTCTGTATCTTCAGGTGGGGTAATAAAATATTCCATGGTTTCTTTTGAGATCTTCTGTCATTTATCGTTTACAGCCATTATGCTATTGAATGTATGTAACCTCTGATTTGAAAAGTGTAGTTAAATAACTGCATAGTTATTGGTACATGCTCAGACATAGGAGGTTAATAAAACAACACTGCTTTTAGACTTACATGTAAGAGGTGTGAGGTGGGAACATTGGCAGCATTTCTGGTTATTCTGAATAATGTTTCTTCTGTTTTTCCCATTTCTGGGGGCAGACACCAGGATAATATTTCAGAACAGGCCATGATTTGCACCTTGCAAGTTCTTACCTATTCATCATTCATGATCATCTTGTTAAACACACTGATGGACATAAGTCTGTCTTTCTTTATAAGATACAGATGAGGTTTAAAATAAACAAAATATGCTGGTGCTTTTATTTTGCAGGACAATATATTGAACTCTTTGTACCAACTATGGATCCTGGGAGCTCTAGACCACACAGGGGCTCTGACCCCACTGGGGCGCCAGATGGCAGAGTTTCCATTGGATCCACCACAGTGCCAAATGCTGATTGTCTCATGTCAGATGGGCTGTTCGGCAGAAATTCTGATTATAGGTACAGCTTTTCTTTCTGTAATTTTGGAAGTGTGTGCAATTAAATTCCTGGACTAGCCACATTGATGTAATCTGATGGGGTTAAATATCTCATTTTTTATTATTATGGAGTTATATCAGGCATCATACTGACATCTGTGATGGGTGTATTAATTAGCCTAGCTTTCCTTGTAGACAAGAGTAAAGTAGGCACATAAAGTTGAAGTCAGAACTGAAAGTCTTAGAATGGCTTTTGTCCTGATATCTAGATCTGTATTGATTTTGACTTTTGTCTCCTTATGAGATCGCTTCTTGTCGTGTTTCTTACAGTATCAATGTTGTCAGTACCATCTATATTCTACCGTCCAAAAGGTCGGGAAGAGGAAGCAGATGCTGTAAGAGAGAAATTTCAAGTACCAGAATCCGACCATCTTACATACCTGAATGTTTATAACCAATGGAGGAGTAACAAGTGAGTGATTTGCTTGGCTGTATACGGTTACAGGGTTACAGATGCATTGATGTACACTGTTATAGGGTTATGTATGCCTGGCTAACGCTGTTACAGGGTTATGTGTGCGTGGCTGTACACTGTTACAGAGTTATGCGTGCTTGGCTGTACACTGTGACAGTTATGTGTGCTTGGCTGTACACTGTTACAGAGTTACGTGTGCTTGGCTGTACACTGTTACAGAGTTACGTGTGCTTGGCTGTACACTGTTACAGAGTTATGTGTGCTTGGGTGTACACTGTTACAGAGTTACGTGTGCTTGGCTATACACTGTTACAGAGTTAGGTGTGCTTGACTGTACACGGTTACAGAGTTACGTGTGCTTGGCTGTACACGGTTACAGAGTTACGTATGCTTGGCTGTACACTGTTACAGAGTTATGTGTGCTTGGCTGTACACTGTTACAGAGTTAGGTGTGCTTAGCTGTACACTGTTACAAAGTTAGACCTATGTATGCTTTGGAATCTTAGTAGAGGTAATGCCATTCCTTTGGATTGATGTAAATTTTGTTTTATTTGTATTCTGAAGAGAGAACATTGGTTGATAATAAAGAACAAGAAGTGAAGGATTTTTTGAACTGAACAAGAAGGAGCTTGGAGATGGGAGAGGTGATAGTTGTGTCTGTGAATGGTTGGACAACCTTGGGACATCATGTGTGTAGTGAAAGCTATCCAGTGTGTCTTTATGCGGAGTAATATACTGTATTTATCCAACTGCAAGACAACCCTGCATGTAAGACAGCCCTACTCACAATCTTCAATTTCCAGGAGGGTGCTTATACAGATCTTCACTTTGTGTGTGTTATAAGGTGGCCCTTGTCCCACATGCAGATTTTTCAAATGATAAATTAGGGGGAAAAAATGATCATCCTCTATTTGGGTAAATATGCTACCTCTCCATCTGCAGATTGCATCTGGACAATTGCTAAACAGATTTTGATGAAATGTGTGATACACCATGTGTGACAGTTTAGTTCCCTCAAGTTAAAGCACAGAGCATGAAGCTGACCATTCACCTCCATCTGTTCCTTTGGTTTTGAATGCATTGAGCTTTAACTTTATATCCACCTACATACTCATTATGTGGTGGCATCATAACTATGTACAGTGAAACTCGCTTAAGAAAAAACCGGTTAAGAAAATTTCCCACCTAAGAAGTCAGGATAAAAAAGCACCAAAATTTGCCCATTTGATTAACATTACAGGTCCTACCCTCTTAAGAAATTTCCCACGTAAGAAGTAGGATTTTCTTGGAATTTTCAAAATTTTCTTAACGCGGTTTCACTGTATATTGGTACCATGTCAGTCTACTTTGAGCAGGGATAGCTTATGCACTATAGTGATTGTGTGTATACTGAACAACAGAGAGTGTAGCATTTGTTGCAGAAGTTATTTTTAGCTGCATATTACTAACATGAGATTGGTACAGTTACTCTGCAGGGTGGTGCAATGACCATTTCATTCATGTGAAAGCAATGCGCAAAGTGCGTGAAGTACGTCAGCAGTTGAAGGATATTTTGGTCCAACAGAAAATTGACGTTGTGTCGTGTGGTACCGACTGGGATGTCATCCGCAAGTGTATTTGCTCAGGTATGTGTCTTGGTAATGAGTGAGGGGTGAAGAATGCTTGTGCTGAGCTTAATTGTAGAGTACGTTAGAGTATCATGGTGTGTTGTAACGATGAAGTTTGGAGAAACATGCTGTCTGTGCCAGCTGTTGGGGGATTATTTGTTTGAACTTAAACAGTGGGGAAGAAGGTTTCTGTAAATTGTGGAGTGAAGTTTTCTTGGGCAGTCAGGTGTGAAGTTATATTTAGTATCCAGTGGCCCACATTTGGGCAGAACACAGCTCCAAGAGCGTGTGTTTGTAGTAAACATGCCATGTGGTTGTGTCGCTCATTACATCCTCTGATGATGAAGACAGCCTGCGAAGTGTTCGATACAAATTCGCACAGTTGAGTGCCTGAGAAGACTCAGTTGCATGCACTTGTAATGCTTGAAGCAGAATTTTAGAAGCCACTCATTAACTTTTATCCTACCAGAGTGGGTATGTAAATTTTAGCTTATGGTTTATGAAAAATGTATTGTTTGAACAGAAAAAGATAAAATTATGAAGTAAAAGGCATTATTTGAAAAATGAAACAGAAATTATGCAACATCTTTTAAAAATGGGGTAAATTTCCTTGTAAAATGAATTTGTATGGGGCTTTTCCTTCATGTGTCTGCATGTGTGAATGCAGGTCTTTAAAAGGCTAACACAGAAGGATCACAAATACAGTGATCCCTTGTCCAACGCAGGGTTAAGAGCAGTGTCCGTGGTGTGTTGGGCAAATCCGCAGTATGGAGCCCCAATTGCTTAAAATATGTTTCTGGAAATTAAACATTTATGCAGTACTTGGGTAGCTGATGCTGCCAGTGTCTGTGGTGGTTGAGTGAGTAACCGGCCATGTTTATCTGAGTGCATTTAAGTTTTTCAGCTTTTGGCAGTTTTTGTTCCGCATGTATTTAATTATTTTGAACTGCACATAATCAAAACTGCAGTGAGCATGACGGTGTTGGGCAAAAGTGCAGTGGGTGCGGGCTTGCTGTACAGTGCTACTTGCAGAAAGATCCAAGAGTGAGATATTAACACTGACAACAAACAGTTGTAATACCAAATGGTACTGTATTAACAGAGGCTTACATAGAACAAACAGCTAAACAGTAGGTGTTTGATACAATTTATGTCATTTCCTGTGTTGCAGCATATTTTCATCAGGCTGCTAGACTGAAAGGTATTGGAGAGTATGTGAACTGTCGGACAGGAATGCCATGTCATCTTCATCCAACATCGGCCCTTTTTGGAATGGGCTTCACCCCAGACTTTGTTGTGTACCATGAACTTGTAATGACTGCGAAGGTTAGCATTGCCACATTTCTACTGATTGAAGTATAATGTAAATGGAAGTTGAATTACACCTAAAACTATAATTCCATTTGTTGTGCTGTTGCTGCTGCTGGAGTAGATTTTTTTTGGCATTCAGTAAGATTGTCAATTTCTGATTGACTGTTGTGTGTAGGAGTACATGCAGTGTGTTACGGCAGTGGATGGTCACTGGCTGGCAGAGTTGGGGCCCATGTTTTTCTCCGTAAAAGAAACGGGACGTTCTGGACGTGCTAAGCGACGTCAGGCACTGGAGCATCTCCAGGAGATGGAAGGGCAGATGAAGATTGCACAGGAAGAAATTAAAGCTCGCAAAGAGGAGCAGGAAAGGAAGTTGCAAGCTGGGACTCGGGTGTATGTATAGCTTGTTCTTTGTTTCTGTTACCCTTTCTGGTTTTAGCATAGTCATATCCAGGGATGCACAAATCCTGGGTGCCAGGCCACCCAGATGACTAAATTTTGTATGGTGGTGCCTAAGATTTATGGGTCGTCAGTATGGAACTTGATTCATTTCACCCTATTGGCATCAAGAATTGTGGGGTGGCTTCTGTTTTTGGAAAATTTGTGGACCCCTGGTCAACTAGTTGTGTACCCTTGAGTAGGCATGTTGCTGAATGGGTTAAATGGCTAGTGGATGTCCAGTCAGCTGTCCTGCAGTGATTTTATGCAGTTACTTGAGTTCATGCAAGATGATGTGTGGCTCCAGTGTGTGTGTGACAGCTGAGAAAGCCATTGTTCCCCTGAAGTACAGCATGAGAGCGCTGCAAACTTCAGTTTCAAAATGGCATTTGAGTTACCGCAGTCTTGGCTGTTTTCAGTTGACTTATGTGCATGTAATTGAGTGCAGTAATCACCAATGCGGAAATTAGAATGCTGTCTGGTGGTAATTGTGTGTATTGTTTTAGGACAGAAATAGTGACGCCAGGTGTACGGGAGCCTGGAACACCAGTGACACCCCGCAGAACTCCTGCACGATTTGGACTGTGAGGATGCTATTTACTGTGGTCTGTTACGTAAGAATTTATGTTTGCTGTTGTGACAACAGCAGTGTAATATGTGGCATGATATTGCTGGACACTCAGATACAGTTTAGAGGCCAAGTTATGAACATGGTTGATATTGCAAGCACATTTTGAAACAGGCCTCTGTCTCTAGTCATATTGTCAACAGCCTCAGGTAGCAGATCTGCTCCTATATGAAGAAGTGAAGCTGTAGCGTCACTGAACAGTATAATGAAGAGGCATCATCTCTTCACAAGGCTGGATTAAGGACAGAGCTAATGGAGCGATTGTTCCACTGACACCAAACCAGCATTAGCTGTTCTGCAGCAACATGACATCACAATAACACAAAGACAATACAAGAACATCGTGATGTATGTCGTCCAATGTTGGAGGCATATCAAACATGATATTTTCATAATGGATCAACCATCATCACAAGACCTAAGAGAGTCACTAAGACTAAAACTGTTATGGTCCTCACTTGCATACTGTACTATCTATCGATCATGTGGGAAAAGCCAAAAACAATAGGAAAATATTTGATTGTAAGTGAGCAGAGCATTGGTAACTGGGAAAAGAGTTATCATCATGAAACTTGATGTAAATATGTGCCGTGAATAAAACTATCATTTGGGTAAATGTGGCATAACAGTACATTAGCTTAATGTGTGTACAGAAGCAGAATATTTGACTTCATATATATGGCAACATGGGAAGTGACTGCATGAGACAGTGTACTGTATTGTTAATGTAGTGTGCTCCATAGTCTGTGACACGCTACACGCTGCAACTGCAGCGTATTTTCTTTTAAATACTGCTCTCATCATTACAGACGGAACAGTCCCATGAAGTTCGTCAGTTTTGCCTTCCACAAAAAAAAGTAACAATTGTGGGAAATTAATGACTTGCATAGAGATTGAGTGTTAGAGGAAAGTGACATTATATTTACATGTGCTGTGATGAAATACTGTGAAAATATAAAAACTGACAATAGTGGGAAATGGCATACATTTCTTGCTGATGGTGAAACACTGGTACAACACTTTGTAGGCAAACTGGCGGGGAAGGACCTAGGAGAGTAATAAACTTGACGAATGGGTTGGTGTGAGTCATGTAATATTTATGTAGGTGGTTGCTGTTCATCCTTGCAGATACTTGTAAATAAAGTGGACTGGTGTGATATACCAGTCTTACCTGTGTTTATCAAATTGAGTTTAGTATTATAGTTCAGGCAAATAGCAACAGTGTGCAAATAACAGGAACTACTGGAGGCAAGGAATTAAAGTATGATAAGATGGATGTCTTGATACTGGACGTATTTGGAATGTATATCCCTGCCATGGAAGGTATGGAGAATGATGATTACTTCGAGTCTGAGAACATTGTTACAGATGCAACATTTTGCAGTCATCTACACCTGTATCAGCTGCTGAAAACATGATTGATGTCTTATGTTGGGGATGAAGAGAGAAACATCAGAAAAGGTGAGGAAATGTGTCAGAAATTTAGATTTTTTTGTAATATGTACAACCACATTACTATTAGGAAGGTTTCAGCAAGTTGTCTCTCTGTTTTCATGAGATTTTTGTCGGTTTTTTGAGGTTATGCCTAAAATAATTTTTGTTTTCACAGGTATGAGATGACCCAGAAAGGAGTCAGCGTGATGTGCTGTGCTTCAAGCAGATGCTGTTGAGGAAAATCAAAAACTAATTCTGCAGGTTGAACATCTTGAACTCTTACATTATCAGCTTAAGTTCCAGGTTTTGGAGTGTGAAAGCATATTGTCTTCACTTCAGTCACAGTATACACAAGATTTGCCTGACCCAAACATTCAGGATGCAAGGGATGTGAGCCTACTCCTCTCACAAGTTAGAACTCTAACAACAGGTGATCGCACTCAGAAAATGCCATAGATGGCAATGTAAGAAAGGCAGAGAACATGTATTGCGGGATAATTCTTTAAGCAAAGTGTATGCTGTACCAACATTAACAATAACAATTTTTAGATGTCCCATCCTGTTGTGCTTCATACAATACCAATATTAAACTTTTGTTTGAATGAAAAAGTTTATTGAATGAAAAAGTTTAATATTGGTGCTAACAATAACAACGTTGAATTTTCTTACAGATTTTAATACAGGTCTTGAATATTAAATGTTACAGAAATTTGTGCAGCGGGAGCTGAGTTGAAACATGCGGATGAATGGACAGACATCACGAAGCTAATAGCTGCTTTTTGTGATTTTGCAAACACACCTAAAATTTCCTTACTGTGCGTTAGTTGTCATTTTTAAATCATATACAGAATTAATATTTGCCATGTTTAAAACAAATTTTAAGTTCATGAGGTAATACAGAATGATAGTCTCTGTTTTATAATTCATTAAATTGGCCTTCTGAAACAATTAATCAACTGTTGAAGGCACAGCTCCCCTCTACTGCAGAAGGCACAGCTCTTCTCCTGTCTTCAAGGGTTCCTTGTTCACATGTAGCAGATTAAACTTGTCATTATTTCATTTTCTTCATTACACTCCACAAAATTATTGTTCCTTGAGATTTGTGTATATGAGTAGTGTATGTGATGAACAACGTAAATTGAGTGATTAATTTACGTGTAGATTTAGCAGAGCACAGCC
Source organism: Coptotermes formosanus (assembly GCA_013340265.1). Taxonomy (NCBI): domain Eukaryota; kingdom Metazoa; phylum Arthropoda; class Insecta; order Blattodea; family Rhinotermitidae; genus Coptotermes; species Coptotermes formosanus. The sequence continues at coordinate 682,929 of BLKM01000707.1, forward strand.
CTTGCTGGCTAAGAATTAATTAAAGGTAAGCAACATTAAGTTGGGTGAACTGTAAATTGCATAACTGCTTAAATGTCATCCATGTCTCTCGGCCAGTTCTGGGACAGTAAGGATGGTTCTGTCAGATTTACGTGTACAAATATGACCAGTCTGTGATGCTCATTACTTCAGTTACTGATGAGGGGAAGTCTCCAAAATGTTGCAGTTTTGTTCTCCATTGACATGGTGGATTGCTTTAGAAGATTACGTTGTTATTGTGGGGACCTCTGTTGTCGTCTGGCCCAAGAGTGTATGTGCATGCTTAGAGAATGATTCTGTCATACTTGCTGTAGCTAAGGGTTCTCAATTTGTCCCTTGTGTGACATAATACAAGGTTCATAATGTGCACAGTCCCTCTGGTTGTTGGCAGTGGGTGTGGCTTTATTATCAGCATAGAGGGTAGGTGCTGATGCTCAATATTGCTGTCGTTTGATCCAAACGAGGATGTTAACCCAGATGAAAGCGCAGGTACCAACGTACACAACACGTGCCACAGGAGGCACAAAAACAAAGTTCAGTGTTTGTGCTGGTAACCAGAACATGCAGCTCATCTGAAACAGATAATAATTATGACTGTGTGTTGTTTGTGTTTGTAAGTTAGAAGTTGACTTTGGTACAGCAAGTACATCCTGGTGACAGATCTGAGAATTCCAGCTGTGGTCCAGGTTTATGATAACACGCTGGCTGGTCATGCATGTTGCGTATTGCAGGGGTATTGTGGGTGTTGAGTAAAGGGAACAGAGTGCCTGGAAGGCTAGGTGTAGAAAGGAGGACAATATTAAAATGGATGTTAGGCCAGTGGGAGGGGAGGGTGTAGACTGGATTCATGTGGCTGAGGATAGGGACCAGTGATGGACATGCTAATGAATCTTTTGGTCCCTGAATATGTGGGGTATTTCTTGACTAACTTCACATGATATTATTAGGGTGATCGAGTCACAAAGGGGTGGAATGTATGGCACACTTGGAGGAAAGAGAATGTACCTAAATCATTTTGGAAGGGAAACCTAAAATATAGAAAGAGCATTTGAGAGATTACAGTAGATGGAGACTAATATTAAAATGAATCTTTAGAGAAACAGGTTGTCAAACAGTATGTACAGACCTGCTCCATGATACAGTGCAGTTGTAGGCTTTTGTGGTGACACTGATGGCGTCCATGTGCCGTGACAGGTAAACTACTTGGCCAGGTGAATAATTATTAATTGTTCAGGGAAGAGCCTTCATCACAGAACTAATTGCTATGTAGATTTTTTTTGCTGTTGATGTGAATTTACCTGAAATGTTGGTATCATTTTTTTCCTGCATTCTTCAAATATGTCAGCTTTTCGCTCCATTGCACTCATAACTGGAGAAAGAAACAAAGAAAATCAGTGGTTAGCAAATTGATCTGCAGTCTGATGTAAAGAAACTGATTTCTTGAAGGATTCACATAAATTAGGAGTAAAATCATACTTGTGCCTTCATGAAATTGTAATTAATTCATTAACCTTTTAAAGCCTAGCGGTAACTGTACGTACCACCAGGTTTACCATTCACAAATTCTGTGTTCTGTCCACATTGCGTTTGTGTGTTTTGTACGGATCTCAGAACAAACAGAAACTTTTGCCTTATAAAACATTAAGAGACTTGTTTTTATAACCGAAGTGGAGAGTGTTTACAGTGCAGTATGCACCGAGTCCTTACATAAAACAGATACGCTTCGTCTTTAAAGGGTTAATAATGGAAGTTAACTAGCATAATGTGTTTTATTAACCCTTATTGCTGCCAAGACAAAGTTTTATTTGTAGGTTACCAACCCTCTGAAAATTAAACAAAAAACTCTGTAAACCTTGGTACGTTTGTTCTCACTTTGTTTCTTCACACCCTTGTCAAATACTGTATGTGCATGCTATATGGTTTGTGAACCCCAGAATTCTGTCACCAAATTCATACAGTATTAGTTGAAACTATTGTTGGTGGAGCTTTTCCTCCAAAATTACAGGTCACATCTACAATATTTGTGTCAAACTAAAAGTAGAATCTGGCATGAAACAGGTAAATGGTTAGCTTATTATCAGGCTGCTGGCTGTCCTTACCCAAGAGAAAGAACCCCTTGGTATCCATTTGACAGGATGCCAATTTAACTCCATAGCTAGTCTTGACATGGCAAAGAAAATTTTCCGTTCAATGCTGGGATTCAAATCCCATTCATGCAGCCTGTAACTGCTTGCTCCTGGTTCACCTGTCCCAGTTTGTGACATATCAATATTTGGAAAGAGTCTTGGTGAAGGATTTGTTGGTGTTTGAAAAGCGTGGCAAAAGAAAAGGTTACTGCATGATTAAAATGGTACCGACTTACTAATAAAAAAGGCACATAGGAGAGGTGGAGTTAGCACAAACTGATCTAGCAGCAACTTCTTGACGATCGTCTTTGTTGCGGTCCCCACATATCGGCTGTCCAACCATCTGTACCTGCATGACATTAAATACAGTGTTTTTATTTGTGATTTCTGACAGCCCTAGTGACAGCTGTATTGAAGTTAGCTTCATGCATTTTAACCTGTGGTGATCATAAATTTAAGAAAACGTGCAGTCTTTCCATTTGGATCTCCATTTTTATAAATGGTGAATATCGCAGATGTTCATTATCATGTACTGTCTCATATTTCATCTTACCAGTTGGGCATATACTTTGTTAGCATACTCGCATGCACATATCCATAGTTGATACATGGATTTTAACGTAAGTGCTTAAAATTATCCAAAAACTTCTGTATGTATCTCAGTTGCACTGCAGAAGTTGTTAAATCCCCACCTTTTCTGATCTGTCCCTGTTGGTACATTACATAGGGACAATATCTGTTGTCCATATATTGAGAGTTCTGACTTTCATTTGTTGTGTACTGGTTTGTATAGAGGATCGAGCCTTGTTGAACGTGAAGGATTACATTCATGGAAAATGGCCATATGAAAGTCCAAATTCAAGGACCACTATAATATGTTATTGTTTTGTAAAAACTGATCCATTTTGTATGGATTTATAGCTTGATATAAGATTCTGAATGACTGATACCATATGTATAAGACGTTAGGGTATATTAATGTCCCCATGATTGCATATCGGCCCAAGGATCCTGTGTCGATTGGCTCTTGGTGTGGGGGTTTCACCTGAAATCAAGGTCAGGGAATAGAAAAAAGTAACCAATAACATAAACGACTAACTAAAAGAAGGGAAATAAATAAAAATTGAACTCAAAATGGATATACTAAAATATATTATTGAAAAGAAACTGCTCTTATTTAGTGACACTTCGGCAATTTATTCCAGCAGTTACACATGTAGGAAAAAAACAGTGCAAATGCCATAAAGGACATTGAACTAGTATGCAACTGACCAAAAGCTTTTTTGTGACGGTTTGCTGAGTGAACTCTGCCCCCGTGATTAGCGTTCCGTATACCACAGCGTTGGAAGCCATAGGGTACTTCTTAAACAGTGCCTTCACTGCCGTGGACACCCTGTTGACCATGGATATGCTGTTGGCCATGTCCACCTGAAACTATATGAAGTTTTATGTCGGGTTGTGACAGTGGTGTTTCAGAAGTCAGAATCGTGCAGTTGCTGTACTGTGCCCATTATCGAATGTTAAAATACAAAAACTGCGCACAGTATTTCAGAAGTCAGTTTGCCAAAGGATCAAGTTTAGTTCTAATCTAGCTGGCTGAACTCAGTACCTGCCTTGCCACCTTTTCTGCCTCATGGCTTAGGTGCATCTTACTTGTGAAAGGTGTTCCGTTTTTGTGTTTTAAACACAGGATGATAGAAAAAATCAGAAGTGAGTCATTCTGAAGAATAAAAACATATTGTTCATGTCTGTAAGTATTCTTCAGGTGCAGTATGCTGTTTGTGTGTTATAAATATTCTTCAGGTGCAGTATGCTGTTTGTGTGTTATAAATATTCTTCAGGTGCAATATGCTGTTCCTTTTGACAGTTACAGTTTGCTTGAGCAATGAATGCTAAGACAGTGGACAAACAGGATTTTGCGTAATTAAGTCACTGACCAGTATATTCTTATGCACTTACGTGAACAATAATGTAACACTCTGTCCCGGTATAGCAGTATAGAGCAAACTTTTATTGCATGAGGGCCATTTGAAAATCTCCAAACGCCATACAGGCAGAAATCCGCTTGTTAAACAGTAAAAGTCTTAATTTCTGAAGGAAAATGTGTTTCAAACGAAGTGACTAAGAGACCCAAGATTACAGTTAATTAAACTAGCATTGTTGCAATGAAATTAATACAGTACTGAACTGCAGGCGAGATAGCGTGGTCAGTGGCGGATAGGCTACGGGCTGGATGGTCCGGGGTTCGAATCCCGGGAGGGGCAAGAGATTTAACACTTCACCAAAATGTCCAGACTCGTTGTGGGGCCCACCCGGTCTCCTATTAAATGGGCACCGCGAGGGGGTGTCCTTTCCAGAGGTAAAGCAGCCAAGGCATGAAGTTGGCCATTCACATCTAGTGCTGACTTTAAGAATGAGTGGAGCTACTCCTCCCCCCGTTTTTCTTCATGGCATGCATAGGGATCTCATTCTCTCTCTCTCTTTTTTTTTTAGTTATTGACCTCATATCCTTGTTTAACATGTGTTTATTATCCTTCTTTGCTTTTGGTCCAATTTTATAGCTACTGCACTTGTAACAATTTTATTTGTGGTTCTGCAAAAATTTTTTGAATGAGAAAGAATCCAAATTAAACTGGGGGAACACTGAAGTGTGCAGTCAGTGGAGCTGCATGAGCAGCAACAGATCATTAACCGCCTTCACCTTCATCTCCCCTAAATTATCGCTTTCAAAAAAGATTTGCCCTGTATAACATAGCAATTGACAGAGCATTAAAAATGCATGAATAAGAACTGTGAGTTTCTGTTGGTAACCAAGGAGGGGGCATGGTGGTGGGTGGTGGAGATTATCAGCTCAGGCTGCAAGTGCTGTTAAATTAAAGGGTTCTGTCACAGAAATTTGTGGCTTAAAAGTCACTCTTTTATTATTAATATTCTGGTTCATGACCTTGACTTGACCTTTTTCTCACTAGAAGGAAGACGTGAAAAAAGTGGGACATGAGAACGAACATTGAATAATGGGAATTCCCAGGGTGGGAGAACTTGAAATATACAGTGAGGTTGTACTCGGGATGATTCAGACTGGTGCAAGTCTGTTACAGGGATATGACATATCAGACCCTAGACGTACATGGCCAGCACTCGCTGCTTCGTAGTTGAGAGGTTCTGGGTTCGATTCTCTCTGAAGTATGGTTGTCTTTACTGAGCTCTTTTTGTAACAGCCAACAGTTACTTCCGGTAAATTCTTGGATATTTCCCTAATGTTTCATTTAAGATTATTCTTAACCCTTTTAAAGACTAAACGCATTCTGTCTAATATAAAGACTCAGTGCGTACCGCGCTGTAAACACCCTCCACCTCGGTTTAAAAAAGCAATCATTTGATGACGTGTAAGGTAAAAGTTGCAGATTGCTCCCAGATAAGTACAAAACACACAAACGCAATGTGAGCTCTATGGAGAATTGGCCGAAGTTAAGCCTGGTAGTACATAAAGTTAAAGCTTTAAAAGGTTAGTTAACCTTTTAAAGCCTAGCGGTAACTTTACGTACCACCAGGTTTAACATTCAAAAATTCTACGTGGTGCCCACATTGCGTTTATGTGTTTTGTACTGATCTCAGAACAAACAGCAACTTTTGCCTTATAAAACATTAACAGACTGGTTTGTATAACCGAAGTGGAGAGTGTTTACAGCGCGGTACGCACTGAGTCCTTACATAAAACAGACACGCTTCGTCTTTAAAGGGTTAATTCAGTCAAATACATAACCTGAGAGATGACGAATCGTCACATAACTTCTGTGATTGGAAGGTTAATTAGTCCAAGTGTACGTATACATATGCCTAGACGCAAGATGTCTGAAGTTCTGGTATCCCTACAGCGATAATGCGTCATGTGAACCATTATTTATAATAAACTGCTGATGTTATACAGGGTGTTCGCTTTTAATTTGCAGTACCTTCGAATTCCCTATCCACTACGCGAAAACTTCGGAACACTATGGGACTGGGTACTGGAAGTTCTCCGGAGTGTGCAACTGACAACTGCCACCTGACGCTGAGGTTAAGGGTAACGTGGAACTGTACCTCCACTCTGCTGCAGGCCTATGCCCTCATGGCGTGCACACATTTATCTGTCTGTGGCCAATATTGGAACTTCTTGGGTGTTTTGAAGTAGGTATCAAAAATGGCTGCTAGAATTACAATAAATCCCGTCAAAACACTGCAACTTATTCTATTTTCAACTACATGTTTCGGCCTAAAAGTCCATAACGTTGAACACAAGAATAAAAGAATGTATATATACAGTTTATGTTTTATTTTTGTGTTCAACCCGATAATGGCCTTTTGGGCCGAAACATGTAGTTGAAAATAATAAAAGAAATTGTTGCCTTTTGGTTGCATGTATCGCAATTCTAATTGTCAAAATGCGCAATGGGGATGTATTATCTTAGGATAAAAAATGACGCAGTTATTCGTGGAAACAGTTCAAATTGGCCGCGCAACATTATAACGTTTCCTGTCCGCTTATCTGTGGAAATGGAAACGACAGTCATACGGAATCGTGACAATAAGGAATCTGGTCTGAGCGACACTGCTCGTATCTGTTAGAGGTACTCCTGTGGTTCGTACTTGTACAGGGAGTTCAAGTGAAAAACGACCTCAGATGCACGGCACGGTTTAACGGCCTTACGTTTCTGCACAGAACAGAGTATATAAATTAATATAATTTGAGGCATATTTGAGTAGGTGTTGGAAATGACCTCCAACTCTCAGACATGCTTGATTTCGAAGGAACTGAACACCGTAAAACGGTACTCTAAACTTTCCACGACACTTATCGTACGGTTTCTTCCATACCTATAGGTTTCCACAGTAAGAAAATACATATAAACTGTACTGCCTATTCATGAGCAAAAGAGATGTACGTTACGTGCTTCACGCGCATTACAGCACATTAACCTGGACTCTGTGCCTAGTACGATGCAATGTACCGTATGCGCGACGGTAAGACGAGTCATGCAGCTGCCGTTAAACTTTCCGCGTAGTATCGGCAGTTTCCAAACTAGAACCTCGAAAAGTAATCAATAATCTGTTCATCACGTGTCAAGCATATGTGTGATCTGAAGGAGGTCATTTGCGACCTCTACTCTTAACATGCAGTATGTTACATATTTTGGATGAGGAAACGTAAGGTCATTGCTTGCCGTGCGTCTGGGTTCGCCTTTCAGTTGAACTCTTATTACTTGTTGCATGAATCAACTGAAGTTTTATCGTTGAAATCGTGGGTGGGACCATTGCCTCCGTCGGACCAGCACTTGGGCCATTGAACTTTCGCAAACGTTCGATCCCATAATATGCACGCGACATCTATAATCCAGTTCCTTTCCACTAAGTCAGTGTGTTGACCTTTCTTACGCTTTCAGTGATATGCAACAAAGGAATATAATGCGCGGTTGTAGGCGTTACGGTGATACAAATCACGTGGCACGGTGCGCCCTGAAGAGAATGCACCAAAAAGAAATAAAGACTTTTATGTGGCATTATCAGTCATACGTTATGGAAGCATGCAGTTGTGGGAAAAGAAACGAAGCCAGAGAAGACAAGGGTGCTATATAGCAAATGGAAAGTTTAACTATTTCTTAACTCTCACACGCACGCGATGTCGTTCCACATTAAAATTCACTTACAGCTTTAACATTTCGTGAGTAAATCAGAGGCTAAATATTTAGTCATTTTTTTTAGAACAAAAACACCATTTGCGAAGCGTTCAATGTAGGATGGTTGTTACACGTCAAATTCAGGGTACTGTGGTCTCGATGCTGCTGACATGAATTTAGCACTTTTACCCTCAGTTGACCTCATATTGGCCGATAAACTTACGCACGCACAAAACCACAATGGTCTCTGCCCTCTTTAAGACAATTTCGCTTTCAAAGAAAAGTTCAAATATTGACCTGGCAGTCATATATATATATATATATATATATATATATATATATATATATATAATTATGGTCAAACAGACCCTTCTTCTCTTTCTTCTTGCTCTTCCGGTTGCAGGTACCGCTCAGTTCTAACTGGTGTCATTTACCACGTGAGTTCCACAAGTGATATTGCAACGCCAGGCGCCTTCAGCAGAACGTCGACCCATCTCGAGGCCTGTGTCAGCGAGGGTAATGCAACGTAAAGGTAAATTTCACTTTATAACAGGTCATTAAGGCACAGAGGGGGGGGGGAGGTAGAGGTACAGCTCCACTCTTTCTTTAACCTCGGCACTAGATGGTGAGTTTTCAACCCACGCTCCGGCCGCTTTACCACCGGGAAAGAGACCCGGTACTCATTGTACAGGAGGCGGGGTGGACCCCAAGGCCGGTGTGGGAAATCTTGCCCCCACCGGGATTCGATCCCCGAACCGTCCAGACCGTTCAGTAGTCGCTATACTGACTAGCTACCCCTGCCCCGTCTAGCGAGAGTAACAACGGAAAACACGAGCGCCTATCATGCATTACGGGGAGATACAGAATTATAGCCACAAACTTTGTGCAGCCCAGCGTCTGCCTGTGTCACCGGAATCTGCCCAGGTGTTGTCACTAGCACGGTGTTAGCAAGTCCTGTGAAACACACCAAGCGAGTTGACTTGTCACTTACCACCCGATGTGAGACGGCGGTCACCAGCAAACCTTTCGCTATCAACTCTACACAACGTCTGCTTTCTCGCACGAGCGGCTGATACTGCTGCGAAGAGTAACCTTGGTGTTGGAATGATGCGTCACTGAACAAATCAAACGCCTGGAAAGTGAAGTCGAAGGCATATGCCACGCTTCCGTCGTAGCAACGTGTAAGTCTAGATTGGTTTCGCTTCCGGATGGTGTAATAAACAATCCTGCCAATTGCATTCTCACATTAACTGTGTCCCTTAGCAGGGACGAAATAGGGCCCGGCACTTACGGGGGCCCCACACTCGTGGGGGATTTGCGCGTTAGTAATTTTTAAAAATGACAAAAAATGGTCAATTTTAGTTTTTCATTCTAACTTACGTTAATATGCCAAAATGTTAGTCCTTTCTTTTGCTGTGCACAGTAACTTTTAAGGGTCCGCCACGAGGATCGCTGTCGGGCCCCGTGTTTGCTAAGGCTGGCACTGACCTTAGGACAGAGGCTAAGAACGTGTGGGGTTACCTATGTGCAGCATAACTGCACTTCCCAATACTGTACGTCCTCAGGGAAATTTAATATGGGAGAACAACTGCTTCACTTTTACACCGTGTCTTTTCACAGAGATAATGGTGATGCAATTTTTCTCATCACATTCATGTGGAGCGACTGAGGAAGATCACGAATATGGTATCACGAAATTTCGAATGGATTGTTATATTCCTGAAAGTGAGGCAGGAATTTAACCCTTCAACGACGCTGGGGGTTTCAATTCAAACTACTCTCCAAGACGGAGCAGTTGTGAGTATATAACACGCTAAAATGCATTGACGACCGTACGGTGCACCGAGAGGTGACATGTGAAGAATTAAAGGTCGGTACACTGCACGGAGGCCGCCATTGAAGGGTTCGATTTCAACCAGAAAGTGGTCTTTCCTCCATAGCCTATTCATTGCCACGAACAGTCTATCTACATATCTGGGTCAGCGGAAGTGACGTGAGGTCCTGATCATTGAATCTGGTGTGGGCAAATGCAATCTCTGTCATATCGACACTAATAAATAATTTGAGTATAATTTAGTTTATTTTTGACTTTCGCTCATTCGCAGAAGGAACATTTTGGACCTGAGATATGCGCTCTTCTGGGGTATTACGCAGCGTCGAATGGTAATCTTTTACCGATGTTTTGGTACGGCGTATCGGTCCCATCTTCAAGGGTCAAGAAGTCCAAGGAGAAGAAAGTCGGCAAGAAAATACGCGGCTTATATGGGGAAGGTGTGGGCGGTGGTACCTGGTAATGAATTGTCGCCACCAGTAGCAGCAGGGAAGGTCATGACCAGCTGAGTGCCAACTCTTCGGGCAAGCTCCTGCAGAAGGTAATCGGTTTATTTCGTTTAAAGCCTAGCGGTAACTTTACGTACCGCCAGGTTTAACATTAAAAAATTCTACGTGGTGCCCACATTGCGTTTATGTGTTTTGTACGGATCTCAGAACAAACAGCAACTTTTGCCTTATAAAACATTAAGAGACTGGTTTTTATAACCGAAGTGAAGAGTGTTTACAGTGCAGTACGCACTGAGTCCTTATATAAAACAGATACGCTTCGTCTTGAACCTTTTAGAGCCTAGCGGTAACTTTACGCACCACCAGTTTTAAAATTAGAAAATTCTACATGCCGCTCACATTGCGTTTATGTGTTCTGTACGGATCTCAGAACAAATAGTCACTTTTGCCTTATAAAACATTAAGAGACTGGTTTTTATAACCGAAGTGGAAAGTGTTTACAGCGCGGTACGCACTGAGTCCTTGCATAAGACAGATACGTTCCGTCTTTAAAGGGTTAAAGGGTCAAACATTCAACGTGTCGAAGAATGTTCCAGACTAAAACTGTTGCGCTCCACGAAGTCTGTAGCTCATGTCGTGATCCAAGTCTTTGAAGAAAGTCGCAAATTTAGATTTGTGCTTCTTGTAATGTTTTGGGCCAATAGGATGATGCAAAACTGTCCGTGTCCACGACATGAAGGTATACAGGTGGGGTTCTTTGAGGATCCACCGTTCTTAACCTCGGCGCCAGATAGAGGCGAGCGTCAGCTTCACGTCCCAGCCGCTTTATCTCCGGTATCAATTGAAGAGAAGGTTGGGTGAGCCCTGAAGCCGATCTGGACTTTTTGGATAACGGAAAACTCTTTTGTCCCTGTGAGAATCGAACCCCCTAACATGGATCAATGCAGGTCAAAATTAGAATAGCTTGACAAATTTTAGTGTATACGCTTAATACCAAATTTAATCACAATCTGTGGGATTGTATCAGAGCTGTAACACGCGGACGAACTGGTAAAACAGACATGGTTTCCGTATTATACATTCAGTTTATGGACGTTGTTCAAAAGAAGCGCGTAAATCAGCTATAGGTGTGACCCTGTCAGACGTGGTACGTCGTCGTCTGTCCGGTCAGGATTACAAATTCCGACATAATTACGTCTCCCATGCATAGGTTATATCCTGCTGGGCTGGAACCGAGGTGAATTGGAAGCATGCGGTATGGCTTCACCTCTCAAGCACATTCTGTGTCTCGTTCCAGGAGCGTTGGAAGTGTTCACTGGGTGGGGTGGAGGCAGATTGGCTGTATTGGATGTCACGGCCATATTCCGTGGTCCCTTAATTCTCGGGTAAAAACGTACGTCGGTTGAAGTAATGGAAGGTTTACAAATGTGGAGACTAGGAGGAAGAGAGAGGAAAACAGACACGCCCCCTCTCCCTTCCAAAAAAAAAAAAGGTCTATGTCAGTCAAAAATAAACCCTAATTCGTACGAAGTTGACACACAACTTGCTCGATTTGCTACACATAACGTAAAAGATACACAACATAAAGAGTTCAACTCACAAAGGAGACATTTTTGAGATGGTGAGCGTTTAATGCTAGGCTACAGTGCAAGCAAAATAATATTTGAGCCTAGAAAACGCGGGGATACGGATAGCGTAGTCGGTATAGCGACTGTCTACGAGTTATACCGTTCGGGGTTCGAACCCCGGTGGCGCAAGATATTTTCTCTTCGCCACACTCGTCCAGACCGGCCCTGGGGCCCACTCAGCCTCCTGTACAATGGGTACCGGGGTTCTCGCCCAGGGTTAAGGCAGCCGGGGCGTGATGGTGATCATTCACACCCACCTAGCGCCGAAGTTAAGTGTGAGTGGCTTTATACCTCTCCCCAGCTGCGCCTGTGTTAGTATGTAATGGGGCGACCTTTGCCTTTACCTAGAAAACGTAACGGAACTGAGTATGTGTACAGTTTTCTGATGAAGCAAAATGTAGGCGTATGCACTTACGTGTTTAAAAAGTAATTTATTTTGATAATTCAAACAGGGATAATATCAATTCGGTAATAACAAATTATTGCCGATCCCAGTGGCCGCGCAGTGAAAGGCGTGGGTCTGCGGCCGTTCGCTTGCTGGGATTGTGGGTTCGAATCCCGCGGGAAGCATGGATGTTTGTCTCTTGTGAGTGTTTGTGTGTTGTCAGGTAGAGGTCTCTGCGCGGGGCTGATCGCTCGTCCAGAGGAGTGCTACCGAGTGTGGTGTGTCTGAGTGTGATCGTGAAGCCTCGAAAATGAGGAGGCCCTGGCCCACTGGGGGCTGTTGCGCCACTGGGGGGAAAATAATAACAAAAATTATGTTTTACGAATGGCATTACAGTATCGGGACTGAAAGGTAAGAAAACTGAAGTTGTTGAAGTAAAGGAGTTTATCTGATTTCAGCGATATATAAAATACAATATTATATGTGTGAAGTTGCGCGTTTAACAGTAGGTACAATAAATAAATAGTCACAGTGCTGTCTTTTGTGACGTGACGCCGCGTAATGTGGGCAACACCTCCTCGAACACCGCGGTCTTAACATCAGGCGCTGCGAGGACCTGGCCTCTTACAAATCAGTTGCACGAACATAAATTGGAATCTACAGAACGTCAGCAATGCAGAACACAAAAGCAAATGACATGCATAAAATCTAAAGAAATGTATTTGCAAAATATTTGTGCTGCAAAGTTGAGTGCGTCTTTTTTTTACTCTTACTAAGTTACAGGATAAATATTGCCACTCGGAGTTGATAAGCATAAGGGTTACATAATATTTTGTTAGGCCTTCCTTCATTGGATGTAGACTGACTGTTGGAGTTCCCCCTCCTTTGCGTTATCTGTCGACAGCTGACGCGTTTGATGTATGAAGGGAGAAGGTAGAAGTTGAAAATTTCATAAGTTGTATATAAGTATGTTACAGCGTCGTTTCTGCATATTTAGGGATCAAATTTGTCTCGGTTTTCCCGAGACACTCCGGGACTTGTGGGTTTGAAAGGGTTATGTCCCGGTGTCCTGCAAACTTAAATTCCGGACACCAAATGTCCCCGGCTCTTCCAATTCATAAAAATATGACATTTCTGACAATGCATACGAATATCGTTGCTTTCTCATAGTGGGAGGAAGCGTCTATATGAGTAGGACAGCCATCAACCAATCGCTAGCAGGAAGGAATAGGAGAGGGAGAGGAGAATATGCAGATTAGTGATTGTAGAGCCTGGACTAAGACTGCGAAAGATGACGAACGGTTATGTAAAGAAATGTAATAGTTTTAATAGTTTTTATCTCAGTGATCTCGTAATAATATTAATAAATTACTCTGCTTTTATGTTGTGTAACAATTTAAATATTTTTTCTTCTATCCCCTTACCCCCCCACCCCCCCCCCCGCCACCTAAATATTATTAAGTGTACGGTTTTTTGGTTTTTTAAAAAAATGGGGCCCCCACACATGTTAGAAGTCCATGAATCGATACTGTTTTTGTACAGATTCATCCGGCGTGGTTTGCTAAACCGAAACGGAACAGAAGGATTTGTTAAGTCTCGCTGAATTAGCATGTTGGTCTCAAACCAACCGTGCAATCTCTCCCAAGCAGGAAAGAGCTATTCATAAACAGGCAAAATGAGTCAAAATGCAGACGGCGGAAAAAAAGATGGGGATTGCGTGGCAGGAATAGGCGTACATCATGCGTTGCGCCATGCTACAGCCGAACTGCATGTAACCACATTGTCTTATCCGTTGAGCAGCATTGTAGACGGATATCTGGCAAAGAGTAGTAACTGCAGTGACATTTTGTGCACCCCTGTTCTGCCATCAGACCTGTCTGTCTTACGTAAACTGATCCTGGTTCCACGTGTACCTCGTTTCGTTACGTTTGTCTCTCTTAGTACAATACTTTAGAATCTTGCTGTCTTATTGATTTGCATTACGCCACTTCCTCTCCCCTTTCGCATGTTTTGCTTCTATTCTGGGTAATTAATGTTTAAATCAGTCGTGTTTATGTATGTTTGAACACTCGTCCATGAAGCTCCACGCAGCAGGACGCACTTGAAAAGCCACTTAGAAAGTCCCCACATTTTACAGAAACAGCAGGGTCATAACCCCATTCACAAGAGCCCACCATTAGCCTGTGTCCTAATCCACACTTTTCGACCCCACATCCTCATGCTGTAATAATTTTTATGTTTATTGTTAACATTATATTACCATCTACTCTTAGGTTTTTCAAGTTTAGTGTTTCTTACGGGTTTTCCGACTAATATGTTACGCGTGTGTCTGTTGTATCATCATCATCATCACGCTTGCATGGTCTCAGGCCTCGCGTCTCGTTCCGGTCTCAATACAACAACAAACCAGAAGCCTCCTTAGTGGGCGTTCTGTGTTCCTTTTTCTTGCTGGGCGACATTTCATAACAGGTTGCACAAGGCTGGATACGTCGATTCGATGTACATGTTGTGTCCGTTTATTGTTATGGGTATTGGTCTGTACCAGAACGCGGTGTGTTTTTAAGTTCTTTCAAAAATACCTTCTGATCCAAGTCCACATCACACATCATTATTTAGTCACGCTAACAGCATTACAGCAGTGGCCGCGCGGTCTAAGGCGTGGGTCTGCGGCCGTTTGCCTCCTGGGACTGCGGGTTCGAATCACGCCGGCGGCATGGATATATGTCTCTTGTGAGTGTTGTTTGTTGTCAGGTAGACGTCTCTGCGTCGGACTGGTCGCTAGTCCAGAGGAGTCCGACCGAGTGTGTGTGTGTGTGTGTGTGTGTCTGAGTTTGATTGTGAAGCGTCAATAATGAGGAGACCCTGGCCTACTGGGGGCTGTTGCGCCATGGGGAGGGAGAAAAAAGCATTACATGAAGGGTACAAATTATGAAGTTCTTTATTTTAGGTAATTTAATTCCTTGTCCAGTAATTCGTTTCGTAGTCCTTACCTCTTCTACCTACCCACAGCAGGTGTCGAGGTTGTTTATTTTCACTTGATCACACTCAAACACACACCACACTCGGTGTAGGACTCCTCTGGATGGGGGATCGGCCCGTCGCAGAGAACTCTACCTGACGACACAAACACTCAACAAGAGACAAACATCCATGCCCCCGGTGAGACTCGAACCCACGATCCCAGCAAGCGCTCGGCTGCAGACCTACGCGTTAGACCGCGCGGCCACTGGGATCGGCTCCTCGTCCAGTAATAATTATCCAAAAGGCTTGAGAGACGCCTCAGTCTGCATAGCGACTCGCTGCGGGCTGGAGGTTTCGGGGTTCGAACCCCGGTGGTGGGCAAGAGATTTTCTCTTCTCCAAAACGTCCAGACCGACCAGCGTCCTGTGCATTGGGTACCGGGGCTCCTTACCGGCGGTAAAGTGGCCGGCGCGTGGCGTTGACCACCCAACCCCATCTAGCGCCGAGGGTAAGAATGAGTGGAACTATACGTCTACTCCCCCACTATGGCTCCATGGCATGTTACACGGAGATATTTACATTTATATGCAAATTCATACGGTGTCATATCCCAGACCGTGTTAAGTGGGTCCCTGTCAGCACGGCATGGCGCGTCCTCGGGTTGCGGATAGAATAGGGGCCTCCAGTTGTGGAGGTAGCTGCGAGTACATTGAATAAGCAGTCGCGGACAGCCGAAAGGAGTGGTCCTCCAGCTTGGGGGTTGGGCGAGGTGCTAACAACTCCTCACCGTAAAAAAGTTATGATGTTACGAAACAGCGTACAAAGCCTCGGACCTGATCTTCAAGAAGCGGGATGGGGGGGCATGGAATGGATTGAGCTGCCTCAGGATAGGGACAGGTGGCGGGCTGTTTTGAATGCGGTAATGAACCTCCGGGTTCCATAAAATGCCGATAATTTCTTGACTAGCTGAGAAACTGTTAGCTTCTCAAGAAGGCCTCTGCTCAATGGAGTGAGTTAGTTAGTTAGTTAGTTAGTCAGTTAGTTAGTAATATCCCAGAAGACTGTAGTCATTATTATTCCTGTGAGAACTGCACATGTCACAAATACCTGATTTTAAGCAGATTATTTTATTAGAAGGGACTACATTTTACAAGCTTTTCCTTGAGAGGGGCTATCTGAGCGTATTAAGAAGGCAAATTACGCAAAATGAGTTTACAGTTTTTTTACAGAACAACTGGAAGTTAGTTGTGTGTATACGGCAGGAATGCACCAGAGAAAGGGGGCAGTTAGGCATCGTGGGTGGCCAGGAAATAGGTGCAAATATGTGCGATCACAACGTAATGAAGGCTGTGCGAGGCACTGGCTAGCATAACCAGACCACAGACAGAGAGCTTTCTGAACGCAATCTTGAAAACAAGCAATGCGTAACTGGGTCGCTGGAAATAAAAATTCGATGTTTCATAACAATGTAATTTAGACGTAATTACACACATGTCGAGGTACACGAATTATCATCTAGTTTAGACCATAAATACTAATTCCTTTCTTGGCTTTACAGTGCAGTTCCAGACTTGGATTCCTCCTCTAGCGTAGACGTTTTCTACACGTTTATTCAGCTCGTTGGAGATTCAAATTTATCCACACCATATATAAAGATTCATTTCGTACCTCACAGAGAACACAGAGTGCTTCTATAATAGCTGTTTATTTTAAGAGCCAGGTCAACGCAGTCCACACACTCCCATTCCACTTCTTTAAGCACCGATTTAATATTATCTTCCCATCTGTGCCTAGGTCTTCCAAGTGGTGTCTTTTCCTTGGGTTTCTCCACGGCAAACACCTCTCCTCTTCCCCATACCTGTCACATGTCCCGTCCCCTTCATTCTTCTTGATTTGATCACCCGAATAATTGTGTAAATGCACTGTGTGGTAAAAAATTCGGAGTTTTTAGTGTTAACGAATTTATGTATGTATTACATGGTAGTGGTTAGGGCTAATATTAATGGGTGCGAACGTCTCTTGTTTTTTTTATCATTTTTGTGCCGAAATACGCGTCCACCTATGGATAATTCCAGTAGAATCGAAGGGACATTTTGCGAGGCCTTGTGATGTTTAGGTTTACTCTTTACGCAGTTCCTAGCACTTCCTGCCACATTCATATCGTCCTTTTGTGTTTCTTGTTCCCCCCACCCTCACCCTGCGGGTTCGTCATTCCGTCACGCCACAAACCGCGCATAGTCCTGTAGGCCTTCCCACTGCTTGGTTTGTTGGAAGCCAGTTATGATAGCCATTGCATCAGACTGCACGCACGCAATGTTCGTTACGCACCGGACTCAGTTGTCCAACTGACCGCTAGTGTGACAGGTGGGTCATCAAATGCGACGTTCTCTTGTTTTTGGCATACGTGACTCATATGGCTCATATTTTGATGTGTTATGTGAGGTTGTGCTGCAGTGAAGATCAGACTGGATACTGTTTTTAAGTGACGTCAATCAGTGGCGTCTTTGGTTCGCAGTGTTCCTGAATTGTGGTCGTATTTCAAGACTTAAAATCAGTTCAAAGTTACTTGCGGATGTTGGTGGTGTTTTGTTTCGGATTTACCACCCAGTGTGGCCAACTGTCACTGGTGATGAAAATATTTTACGGCGGCTCTTCGTGTGTTATTTGTTCGTTGTAAAGAGACGAAATTTTGCAGAAAGTGTGTCCGGTATACATAGAATAACTCGAATTAATAATGTGAATTTTTAATCTGTGCAGTCAAATTAGTATGTTAGGATTGTTCAATACATAAAAATTCAACAACTCAAAATAATAAAAAAAGAATTATATTTGCGACAGCTTCAGTGACATTCCTCTAAGTGACAAACATACTACAAGGTTAGAGCAACGGTTTTTTTGTTGCCTGTTGTATTTTGATTATCTCAGTCATAATTTTAACTTCAAGGAATAAGAAATCTGTTCATGCATCAAATATATTCGATCTTTAAATATATTCACGAAATAAAAACAGATAAACAGTAGATCAAAGTACCGTGCGCCTTACGCAGTGCATGTACCATCAGGAATGCAAAATAAAGTGCCCCGTTGAATGATCAGTTGCATGTTCACAGGTCATATGTTGCGACTGTGACATGGATCGATAGTTCTGGAGTGACATCGATGGATTATTAATCATCCGTGGCTGCTGTTTAGCTGCGGGACAGAATCAGTTAACTGCTGGCAAATGTATGTGCAACATGAATTGCAAGGGTTAACATCCCACCAGAAGAGCTTTCAGTTCACCTCCTGAAGGTAAGACATTCAGTAATAAAACTGAGCATTGTACATATGTTAGCCATTAAATCTAACGCTAACGTGATACCTGATTAGCTACACAGAGCTGCGGCCACAGCAATTGAAGCTTGAGGTAAAATATACCGTTGCCAGATATGGGAACTTGGCAGCGAGTCCGATGCCCCGCTCCTAAGCAAATGGCACCGGTGACATAGTAAGAAGCGTTCGTCTCACTTGGGAATGAGCAGAAAGTGAAGGAGTTTCGAGAAGTGTTAAATTCACACAAATAAAAATATATTATTTGCTTCACTGTTGTTTTTGGAAGTTATGTTAGGTACTGTTTTATGCTGCCCTTGTCCAGAATGTACCTTTGGTGGCGCAGAGCTGGAAAAAACGCGGGATCGGACTAAGCTTCAATTGCTGTGACCGCGACTGTAGACGGCATGTGTTCAAGGAATTCTGACTACTGCAGCGTTTGTAGTAAAATTCTCTTTAACCAACATAGAGACAGTCTGGTTTTGTAGGCCTATACCCCGACCCTCTGCGGGGATCGGTGTAGTTGGTATAGCGACTCGCTACGGGCTGGACTCTCCAGGGATCGAATTCCGGTGGGTGGGAGTTTTTCCGCACCCGTCCAAACCGGTCCTAGGGCCCACCTAGCATCCTATAAATGGGGTACAGGGTGTCTTTTCGGGGGGTAAAGCGGCAGGGATGTGATACTGACCACCCACCCCCATCTAGTGCCGAGGTTAAAGAAAGGGTAGAGCTATAACTGTACTGTTCGCCTGGGCCTTCACCATCTTTACCACTCTGTACGTCAGATATCTCGGACTGCGCGCATAAATGGTTGTATAATAACACAGAATGTTCTTTTAACCGAATTGATTTGTTTGGTAGTGAACTGAAGATACCCTTGCTTACTTTAGCGCTTGATATACAAACATATTGCAGCAAAACATGTCTAAAACTGAGCCTTTTCGGAAAATTTCTGACGTCCGATGAATACAGATCAGGGATCAAGAAACTTTGTAACTGCAGGGCCGGATTGGAGGTTGCAAGTGTTTTGGTGGCCCGGAAAGAGAGAAATGCAATACTATAAAATTATTTTAACAAGCAGAATATGATAATGTACCTAAACGTACGGGAGGCCGCGGTGAGGCACTGCGCTACAAACCGGCAGGTCGCGGGTTCGATTCCCGATGGTGTCAGTGGAATTTTTTCATTGGTCGGTCGCACTATGGCCCTGGGGTCGACTGAGCCTCTAACAGAAATGAGTACCAGGAATGCGGTCGGTGCGTAGGGCTGACAACCTTCAAATGCCGACTGTCTAGAAATCTGGGAGCGTCAACCTCCTGTCCAGGCCTGTAATGGAATTTCTTACCTAAATGTACGGGAAAAAGTGTCAGCAACCACAAAATCAGTGCGGCAGATGGCGCTGGATGCGGCCATTGGCAGCTTTCCAATATTTGGAATAAATATGTACGTTGTAACGAGTGAAACTGCACTTGAATATTCGTCTTGTCATTTATAACCTGATTGTGGATCTCGACTTTTGATTGGAGAGAAAGTTTGTTCACCAATGTAGGTGGATTCAAATATTGAGATTGCCTTCCTTCCGAAGTCCTTCAAATTACCGCATCTCAGCTTTCTTAACCACCAAAAGAATTCCACGAACCTCATGCAAATGAACATGTTCAGTTCTGTGTCACTCTGTGATACCATTCATTTCAGTTGAACGGTGTGTTGTGCCTTCTCGGCATGAAAGGAGAAAAGAGAAATCAACGTGTTAATGGCATTGTCTGCTTTTTCGAATGTCTGTGATCTATGACAGAATTCCACATGCACATTAACGGGGGTTATCACTGTGTTTATGGGCCCCAGCGAAGCATGAGCTAAAGGAAAATTAGTGCACGCATCCACTGCTTCACATTTTCTTTTGAAGACTCCCAAATACCTTGGGAGGGGGGGGGGCGGGAAGGAAGACACCTTGGACCGGATACGACACTGGGACAGTAGTTTCACATCGGTGACATTGAGTAATATCCAGTCTAAACTTAATTTATAAACCTCTTACCGTATTTTGTTTCCAGGACTGTACAACGTAATAAGGAATGTTTTTTTTAAGAATGAGGAGGAATGAAACCCGACAATCGAGGAAATTCAGTACTTAGTGGACCACTGGAAAAATGAAACCAGAAACATATTTTGGATCATAAATAGACAAAACATAGTGTGCATTTATTTATTTTTCCTAACGTAATGTGCATTTATTTATTTTGCCCATTTATAAGTTAACTGCGTACTAAATGGGAAGCTGTGTCAAAAATAACTCCTAAAATTCAGCTGTAAAGAAGTTATAGTGCAGACTGCTTTGTTCATTTATTTTTAGTCGCTTCCGCAAAATGCGAAAAACGACTATTAGCTTCGTGACGTCTGTATGTCCGTCCGTCCGCATTGAACAGCTCGGCGCCCACTGGACGAATTTTCATGAAATTTGATATTTGAGTATTTTCTAAAATATGTTGAGAAAATTAAATTTGGATTAAAATCTGACAAGAATAACGGGTACTTTACATGAAAACCTACGTACATGTATGATGGTATCTCGCTAAATTCTTCTTAGAATGAGAAATGTTTGAGAAAAAGTTGTACAAAAAATCAAAACACACATTTTATGTTGAATAACTTTGTTTCTGAAAATCGTGCCGTTTATGAGATAATGTGGAAAAATATGTTAGAGCTGGACAGGGAACAGATGAAAATACAATACGGCACATGCGCTTTGCATGCCGGGTAACCAAGGCTAGAAATACGCTCTCAGAATGCGTAATACGTGCTTATTGCTTTTCCACGGTAACAATGGTTAACACGAACGCGCCTGAGTGTTCGTTTATAAGCATATTGCCTGGCTTCGTTAATTCTGTTACCGGAAGAGAAGTCTACAGCTCTGTACATGCACAGTGTAAAGAACACTTACCTTTCAACAGAACTGTAGCAGACAAAGTGAAGGCGTTTGTCTGTTGCGGAGCCCCGACATATTCAGACAAAATTATTGTAGAATGAATCCATTTAAGAAGCAATTTCTGACTGCCTTGTCTTGTATTTGTGTATAAGTACTGCCTGTGATTTCAGTGCACACGGTTCGTACTTACCGATACCAGAAAAAAATTGACATTTCCTTAAACTTTATATTTATACGTTACGAATTTAATAATTGTGACAAAACTGAGATGTCGAATTTTAATAATATTATGCTCATAGCTGTACCTTTGCTCTTTACACAATGTTGTACAGCCTAAGGATCTCGTAATACGAGCCGAAACATGTAGCTGCAGTTAGGTGGTGATAAAAAAGTGTTCTATTTGACGGATCATATTGGTTTCTTTGTAAGTAAATCATTAAAAAAATCAGTTTGTAAATGGATGGCTTCAGAGAGTCCTCTTGACAAGTTTTGAATCTCGTTTCTTCATCTTGCCTTCCTTCAAAACAGAGCATAGGCAACCTCGTATGTAACAGTGAAGCGATAACAGACTGTACGCGCAAAGCTGTATTGTTTCGTAACTGCAACATTATTTTATTGTAAGAAAAGCTGATTACATCAGTACAAATCCTATTTCGTAAACAAACTGAATTACAGTCACTCATGTACATTGACGGCACGCCCTACACAAATGGCAGCTAATGTAATTGTTGTTGTTACGCGGATTAACAACTGACGCGTCTATTAACTAGGAATTATTTAACCTTTTAAAGCCTAGCGGTAATTTACATATGGCCAGGTTTAACGTTAAAAAGTTCTGCGTGGTGCCCACATTGCGTTTATGTGCTTTGTACGGATCTCAGAACAAACAGCAACTTTTGCCTTATAGAACATTAACAGACTGGTTTTTATAACCGAAGTGGAGAGTGTTTACAGCGCGGTACGCACTGAGTCCTTATATAAAACAGATACGCTTCGTCTTTAAAGGATTAAAAAACACGAACCTCGTTATACGGGCAGTAGGACTCGAATACCCGATCAGTCCAGGTATAAAAGGTGAAATTTGTACGTGTTCGACCATAATAAGAATGGAAGAAGAAAGGATCCAAAAAAAAAAAAAGGTTTTGAATGGGAAATTCCATAACACAAGACCAGTGGGAAGACCAAGAACCAGATGGACGGCTGCTGTCCAGAGGGACGCACTACAGATACTACGGATACGAGGATGGAGGAGAAGAGCTGCAAATAGGGACGAATGGAGGCATCTTTTGTGGGAGGCCAAGGCCCGGAAGGGGCTGTAGCGCCATACATGGATGGATTTGTACGTATTCGACACTCGGATGGAACTGATAATGTGCATTCAGTTGGTGCCATAAATTGAATGCACTGTACTAAAAAAAAAGCACAAAAAACTTATTGACAGTGTCACATGTCTACAGCGCCGATCCCAGTGGCCGCGCAGTCTAAGGCGTAGGTCTGCAACCGAGCGCTTGCTGGGATCGTGGGTTCGAATCCCACCGGGGGCGTGGATGTTTGTTTCTTGTACAGTGTTTGTTTTGTCAGGTAGAGGTCTCTGCGACGGGCCGATCCCTCGTCCAGAGGAGTCCTACCGACTGTGGTGTGTATCTGAGTGTGATCAAGTGAAAATAAACAACCTCGACACCTACTGTGAGTAGGTAGAAGAGGGAAAAACTACGAAATGAAAAGAAACATGTCTACAGCGTGTGCCGATTAACAGGATCTGGTCATGAAAGCTGGTTGTAGGGTAAGACTGACGGAAAGTCAGTTGCGAAGTGACTTGGACTTCGTCAAAGTATTATACCTGACAGAAGAAATACTGAATTTGCCCCAGCTCGTTGACACAGTATCGCCTGTTCATAAAGTCGAAGCAGGATAATGCGACGTTCAGACACGCTGTACGCTGAGCTGTCTGGCTAGATCACAAAGATATTGAATAGATGAACCGTGAAAGTTAACCCACAGAAATTAAATTAGCAAGTTCACCTTCACAGGGACCACATAATGATGTGTGAAATTGAAAGAAAAATTGTAACGAATGTAATGAAAGAGAAAGTTGAATTCATACAGAGGGAAATGGATTCAGCTGACGCCAACAGCCTGCAGGGCCCGGTTAATAAATTTTGTTGGCAGAGAAGTGTAATTACATATTGAGTAGTATGCAAAGGCCGTGGGTTTACGCGCTTTTTGTTTTGCGCGTTTTCGTGTGTCCGCAGTCGGGGGTTTATTAGCTACTGCCTACGTTTCATTGTAGTATATAGGTCTAAGGGGTGTTTTATCACATAAGTACGTACTTTGTGCCCTTCTTCCTTAACAAGAATGTACGAAAAGCAGGGAGTAATAATACCCTAATTAATTTTGAAAACGTGCATGAACCTGTTACAGGATACTGCTTGTGGTCCACGTCCCGTTTTATGCGTTTTGATACGCGTTACGAACAAATTTAGTCCTGGCAGTTCCGGTGCAGCTTTGTCTCTTTTCGACATGTTTTCAGAGCTGCCATGCGCGCTACGTTCTAACCCACGCTGATTGCTTGCTGTGCCTACAGCTCCTCACAGCAGGGTCTCGATTTTTTCGCACGTTTATTTTCAGTTCACTCACCGTCATAATCTGAAAGCGTATTAACCCTTTTAAAGTCTAAGATTAACTTGAATTATACGAGTATTTAAAACTTCGGTTTGTTCCGCGCATTGAGCACAATCTGTCTCTGCTATAAAAACCATTGGAAGTTAATGCTGTATAGAGAGATGAGCGGTGATTGTTTTGAGACACATAAAAAACACATAAGTGAACTCTGTAGGCAGAACAAAGAATTGTGAACCCGGTGGTACCTAAAGAAACCAGTATGATTTTTCTTTCTTTCTTTCTTTCTTTCTTTCTTTCTTTCTTTTCTTTTCTTTCTTTCTTTCTTTCTTTCTTTCTTTCTTTCTTTCTTTCTTTCTTTCTTTCTTTCTTCCTTTCTTTCTTTCTTTCTTTCTTTCCTTGTCTGACCTCTTCTACCTGCTCACTGTAGGTGCAGAGGGTTGTGATTGCACCTGATCACACACCAGTAAAATATTACAATGACGAACAATAAGCTGGCAACATAGTAAAGATAGATGGTTCTCGTATGCCCAAGAAAGTAATGGGAGGATGTTTCGGAGGAAGAAGATCCGTAGTAAAGCCTAGAGATAGATGGGAGAATGCTGTTAGGAGCGATGCCATACGCAAATGGACGGCGGCAGAAAGGGAGAGACAAGTTTGGATGAAGGAGATCGGGTAGGCCATGGCCCGAAAACGGGCTGAAACACCATACAAAATAAAAGAAGAAAATTTTGATGATAAGGGTGTATTTGCGTCTCAATTATTTTGGATAATATAAACTTTTCGCGAGCTCTAACTTACCTTTCGCGCACGGTTGGCGGTGCTAGCCAGCACGTTCAACGGTTCGGAACAAAACCGATGCTAATTGCGTCGTAGTGCGCCTCTTCACGTCCCTCAGCAGTTTTACTGGATAAAGTGAAGGCTTTCGTGTGTGAGAGTTGATAAGTTAATAATCGTGTGTAAGTCACACCAGGCTCACTGTAGAAAAAACTGTATAAAATCTTTAAAAACTAAGAATAATCTGAATTGTATGTAAAGATTCAGTCCGTACCGCGCAGTAAACTGTTCATCTTGTTTATAAAAACCAACAGTGAATCCTGTACAGGGGAATAATCGCAGATTTTAAGTGCGTTCGCAAAATTGCGAGAACTACTGTTAGCTTCGTCATGTCTGTCTGTCCACATGGAACAACTTGACTTTCACTGGACGGATTTTAATGAAATTTAATATTTGAGTATATTTCCAAAATATGTCGAGAAAATTCATGTTTTGTTAAAATCTGAGAAGAATAACAGGTACTTTACGTGAAGGTATATGTACATTTATGATAGTATCTCGCTGAATTATTCTTAGAATGAGAAATGT
The DNA here is from genome assembly GCA_013340265.1 of Coptotermes formosanus. Lineage (NCBI taxonomy): Eukaryota > Metazoa > Arthropoda > Insecta > Blattodea > Rhinotermitidae > Coptotermes > Coptotermes formosanus. The sequence continues at coordinate 708,200 of BLKM01000707.1, forward strand.
TTCGGACAAAAGTTGTAGAGAAAATCAAAACACACATTTTGTGTTCAATACGTTTTTTCCGAAAATCATACCGTTTATGAGATAATGTGGAAAAATGTGGTAGAGCCAGACAGGCCGCAGATGACAATATAATATGGCGCATGCGCATTGCATGCAAGATAACTAAGGCTACAGGCATACGCTTAGAATATGTAATACTTATTGCTTTTCCATGGCAACAGCGGTTACGCGAACGCGCCTCAGTGTAACGCTTGTACGTACATTCCATGTCTTGTTTTGATGTCAATACAAAAAATATAAATTCACTGTGTAGGCAGAATGTATGATTTTTGAGTCGTAAGCCTGGTGTTGCATGAAGTAATCACTAGGGTTTAGGGGTAAAGGGACTTTACGTGGAGAGGGTTAACGTACTTGCAAAGAGTACGGTGCACTTTTTTTTTGTAGTGGTGAAGGGTGCCGCAGCAGACGCTACGGACGTACCGCAGCTTTGAGGCTTCTTGTGCGACCCTGTGATGAAGATGACGATGATGATGATTATTATTTTTTGTCCTTTTCCTAGAAATGGAGCACCGGTGGAATGAAATTGACAGGGGAAAACCGAAGTACTCGGAGAAGAACTTGTCCCAGTGTCACTTTGTCCACCACAAACCCCACATGGACTGACCCGGGATCGAACCCGGGCCTCCGCGGTGGGATGCCGGCGGCTAACCGCTTGAGCCATGGCACGGCCTGCGGTGCACTTTTACGAATAACCTAGTTCCTCGTGTGACCCAAGGTTGTTTCTGATTGGCTGTTGAACAGTATATAATTCAGATGTAGGCTGTTTGCAGTTTTCGTGATTCCGGTCCATTAGTTCTGAAGTGAAGTTAGAACCCTGCGCGACTGAAGCGCCATTGCAGCTGGCCTACTTTCTAGCTCAACTAATCTGGCACATCTTCCATCCAGCCGTCAGATACATATTTGCCGGCGCGCTGACTCAGACGGGAAAAATTAGTGGAAATGTCAGACGCTGCGAGTGTAGTGTTTTGTTTCTGTCGAGTAAGTTGGCATGATTGCGATGAATCGCCGTGCTGTGTGTGATGTGTGTGAGACAGGAAAAGACTTCGCCTTGTTGTAAAAATGTTGCTCTAGACAGCACTGACTGAAATTCGTTTGTCAGAGTGAGGAAGAAACACCGGTAAGTAAATATTCTGCCTTAAAATGATATTGGGCGAACAGTCGCGTTAGATTTAAGACAGAACAAACATATCGGAGACCTGATCTATGTCGGCCACTAGGGAACAACGGTCATGATTATGCAAACTCAGCTGTTTTGCGGTTGATCGCGTGAAAGGGTTGTAATACATTTATTCCCCGTGAAAGCTCCACATCTTACACACACGTTAATCATTTGTGACATCCGTATATTTTGACGTGACTTGTGAATATGGCTATGAGTGATGAGTGAGTGTGGGTCGAGTCCTTACGGACCCGATGCACGTAGGCCTTGACAGGCCCTTTGTGCCCCCTCACTGGGTCCAAGTCACGAGAGTCCTGTCCTTCTGAAGAAGTTCCAGATTGCCCTTAGACTCAGACCTCTAACGTCCTCAGGGTCCCAAGAAAAAGGATCCCAGATAGATATGCCTGAGTGTCACCAAGGCTTCACACTCACAGCACATGGGCTGAGGTTTCCTCCCCAGCCCCACATTTCCTACACAAGGGAATATCCATCAGCCCAATTATGTGAAGATGTGTTCTCAGGGTGTTATGCCCGACGTGACATGTGACTAGGTTCAGATAATTTTGATTGTCAAAACATTTGACCTAACCTGACATAGTACTTCCGCTCACTTCCATATAATTTGACATAAAGCTTCGCCAGGTACAGACTAGTTTACGGAATGGAAGATCCGGGTTTGGAATCATGGCAAGAGCAAGAAATTGTTCTCTTCTACAAAACGTCCAGCCCGGGTCTGGGACCTACCCAGCCTCCTATTCAAAGGGTACTGGGTTTCTTTCCCGGGGGTAAAGTGTGAAGTTTACCACTGACCTCCATCTGATGCCGAGGTTGACAGTAAGTGGCGCTGTACCCCAGTTCACTGTGTGTGCTTTCGTGGCATGGACAGGGACGACTTTACCTTTAGGTTTACCTTTACGTTTACCCTACTACCTGACATGGGACCTCCAATGAGGCCCCATATATTTTGACATGACATCTAACCAGGTACAGATTTAATGTGTTCCATGTCCGTGCACTATATTATACAAAAAACATTAAACACCAACAAATGCACAAAGAGTTTTTTCGTTAATTATAACACACTCTTACATGTGCTGTTGACTGTGAACAGTCAACAGCACATTCTCGCGCGACTGTATAGTGCAACCTAGTGTAACGATAACGGAAAGTTTCTCCCTGAGGATGACCCAGCAGGGCCGAAACATGTAGGAGTGTGTTATAATTGACGAAAGAAACTCTTTGTGCATTTGTTGGTGTTTAATGTTTTTTCAGGTACAGATTATTTTGACTTTCAAAATTACCGCACCGAACCTCACAAAGGACGTCCACTGACCATTTATTTTGACATAAGTACTCAGTGAAGGCATCTGGTTAGATCTTGTATTAGTTTAAGTTCCTGGCATACGGGTTGTCTCACAAGGAACTTGAGGTCATTACAATGAGAAACGAATAGTTTTAGTTATTGCGCTGCGTTGGTAAAAATCACCGGCCCGGGGGTCGTACCTATTCCTCCGGAATCGTTATGTAATTTGGGAAATAAAGGAACGGAGCTAAGCGTCAAACTGCTGTCCTTATATATGTGGGCAGGAACGTAACTTGGAATGTGTGTCGCCGCTGCACTTTGCCTTCTAGATGTGTTGTTTTAGCGAACTGACTTTGATTTCAAGACAATGCGGCTACAGAAGGTTTTGTAAAACTACGTGGAATCATAAGAATTTTTTGTTGTATGTAAAAATGCGTAGAAACCCTTTCTGAGAATAGTCCGTCTGTGTTTCGGGACAAAGAGTCAAGTGGGCTCGCCAATACCTATTGTACAGGGTGTTCTTTTTATGACGCTGCGTAATCTCGGCATAAACGCTGAACTAGTCGAGGCCTCCTAGCTTTATAGAACATTTTCGGAGCGGCATAACTTGAAAACCCCACATTTCCCAGATTAGGCAGAGGATTATTTTTAGGAATATTTATTTTCTTTTAGTTTTCAATAATACAGGAAGAAAAAGTTTTTTCCTCATTTTTTCTTCTCCAGTTTCTCTATAGTGTAATACTGAAGTATTTCGGATTTCCAGGCATCTAAAACCGCATTTTTTTTTGCTTGCTTAAAAAAGAGAACTGTAGTAGTTAAGTAGGCCACGATAAGCTGTCCACCATCCAGCATCACGAGTAATTCGGGCCACCGATTCATATGCTAGGGACTTGAAAACGAAATTGATTTGCTAACTGCTTGCAGATTCTGCTGGTACCAGTATTTCATAAAACTGGCCTTATCTATAAGTGTGGAAACGCCAAGTGTTGACGTGACGCCGTGTAGCTTGTTACATAAGTATCGACGTTTCGGAGGGACTTCTGCGTTGAAGATGAAAGCAACGTGCTCCTCCCGTACTGTATACTAAGCTACACGGCGTCATATGCCAGAAGAAATGAATCTTCATAGTCGCTGTGAGAACCCGATGTCTCACCCCTTAATAATTCTTATGATACCCTGGAATTCTGAGACACTGGATGGCCATAATTTGAATCTATGACCACGCACTGAACGGCCCCAGCGTTCACCGAACTTCCTATAAGACAGTGTAGGAGGCACAAGCTTGGTGTCGTTTACGTGCGACCGCAGTGTGACATTTTCAGTGGCCTCTGTCCTTCGCATCGGTTAAAAATATACGAACCGCTTTCACTCCCACAGTAAACATTGACAGTGCCACGTCTAAGCGTAAGATTCAGTTTTCTGTAGGTTGCTTTTAAGAATTCCAAATTTTTCTGCAGCGTACTAGTGAGCTGTCAGGATTTGTGTTGATGAAATTTAAAAAATGTTTCGAGGTGACCTCCTGGAGTTGAAATTTAAACCCACGCCTTCCTGCATGTGAAGCAGGCGTGGCAACCAACACACTCCTGTGTTTACTTCTGCAACTTCTTTATTTGCAATTGGAAAATTTCGTACGGGGTTTTTTCAGGAGGAATCTAATGGGATACTGAGTACTGCGTATGAAGTTTTCCAGTTTTTGTGATTTTGCATACAGTTTCAAATCTAACAGCAGTATATGAATATTTTAGCCACATTCCTGCTATGTGACGGGCTAACATAGTCTCGCGCATTATTCCCCCGACCATTTCATCATTTTTTAATTCTTAATTGACTTCACCTTTCGCATTACTGCCATCTGGTTGTGCTGCGTTGTATTCCGTGCATGATGGTCAATTGTTTCATCAGCCTCAGCTCGTAACTTACAGAGAAGACAGTCGATGCTCAACTGTTTCTTCGGTCTCAAAGCAAATCTCACGAGAAGCATGGCAACCGTGGCGTGAGTTGCTGAAAACAAGGGTATCAGATTAGGGAAACCACTTATAATGTTGTAAGAAATTATTTGTCTTCGTATTTTGTTAGAAATTCACAGTGTCGATGTAGAGTTAAGATGAACTTCTTCCGTTAGGAAAACGCGAAGTTTGATTTGAGCAAAAAATTCCCAAAACTGTTGGCGCCAGTTCAAGGTTCTAGGCGCCACAAAGCTGACATGAAGCCAGTTCCATAGTGAGGATCCACATCATTAGGCGCCACCCTACAAAATTAATTGCTACGGCAACTTAGCGCCCGGGATTTGTGCACTCCTAGTTGGAGCAGTATTAACCAAATTTAAATTCGCCCACGATTCCAAATGGTAGCAACAAAATTTTGTAGTATTCCGTTCAGTGATCAATGAATTGAAATATTCCGACGGACGGATTGAGAAAATGTCCGCAGTGTCATTCGAGTGAATTGTAAGGACCGAGTGTAAGACATGCGTACAGTGTTTCGTACGCGGCTACCTGTGGCGTATTTCCATTGCTATTAACAGCCATGACTGGGAGTCAGTGCTGGCGAGAGAAAGCAAATAACGAGAGTTCTCTCTTTTTATTGAGTAAAGGTGTTTGTAGACATTACGTGGGAAGAGCTGAACTGCTGCAGCGAAAGATGTCGGTCATCGTAATCATTTATGTTGCGTTGCTGTGCGAACTGTGTCGCTAGTTGTAACCTCAATAGTCTGTGTGGGTGAGATTTACAAATGGAATGAGACGGTCTAACGCAAAGCACGTGGCCGTGTTTTATTTTACCGGCGCATTTATAAAAATATTAAAATGCATGGGCATAGGACTACATCCATATTGTGAACTCACAACATTCAGTCCAACAAAATGGACTGTGTTTTTCCCAGATATTTTATATTTCAGTATCACGTTGAACACTGCTACATGTTTCGATCCCTTATGGGATCATAATCAGGGCATCACATTAAAGTAACACTTCACAAAAGCGAACCAACAATCCATGCCCACAATACAAGGATTTTAAAAAGTCAACTAGTTACAATGTTGACTGTTTTACACCTTTTTATCGTAGCTTCCGGGTTGGAAATGGCATGGAAAGAGATCACGTGGAGAAGTATACGGTTTGGACTATAGGGTTCGATGTCTCTTGCACTGTTTAACGGCGCTGTTCCAAATGAAGAGTTGATGTGTCATCAGACGATTATAAATGGTGAGCAAGTAGGGATGTGCGGGGTGGCGGCTTGTTTCATTCGCCGGGATAACTCAGTCAATGTAGTGACTAGTCTGCTGGATGGATGATTAAGGAATCGTGTTTGATTTGCAGAGGAGGAAGGAGATTTTTCCTTTCCAAAACATCCAGACCTGCTTTAGCGACCACCCAGTCTCCTTTTCGGTGGGTACCGGGGTTACTTCCCCCCGTGTGAAGTCGCTGGGGCGTGAAGCTGACTGATCACGTCCGTCTGGTGTCAAGGTAAAGAATGAGTGGAGATATCCCTATGCACCCCCATACGTGTTCATGGCGTGATGCTTAATTAAATGGAGGACAACATTACCTTTATTTTTGACAAAGATTAAGGGGCAACCGAGTTAAGATTGAAACGGAGTACAGCCAGAATATAAATGTGGATTCTTACTGCTACGTTAATCTGCTCAGCGACTGGGCACGTGTTAACAATAGACCTAACACTAAAAAGAACCCAGCGAAGTATATTGACATCATGGCTGCGGCGTAGTGAGCTTGCTTGTTACGAGTGTGAGTTGTTTTTTTTTTGATGAGTCAAGTCATCTGTGTTGTTCTGCCATGTCGGCTGGTAAACAATTACCGACGTTTCGACGGATTTTAAAGCCTTCATCGTCTGGGTCAAGTAAAGAAGAGTTTGTGTGATGACGATGATGCACGTTTGGTTTGCATAACAACAGCAAATTTGCTGATGCTAAGAATAACTGTGTGTACTGTGGAACCGATATGCTGGTAACACGTGAGAGAGATTTCTGACATGTTGACAGCGGCGGTGTGGGCTGAGGAAGAGGAAACACTTTCTATGCACTTTTCATGCTTATGGTTCTTTTTTTTTGCGCCATACGAGACAGAAAGTTGATTTGCTACTCTGTAATTAGTCAGAAATAAATGGCTACAACTCGGAAAGCCGTTTTACACAGCTGTTGATAGTGACAGGTTTTTAACACGATATTGAGAAATGAACTTCACTTGGAATAAAACATCATATATGGAATGTTGTTTGAGGAAGGAAAGACTTGGAATAGTGTGGTTGCTGGGGGAGGTGTGGCAATTGAAGGGAATAAGAAGAAACACGGACAAAGGAAGATGCTTTTTGTGTTCAGGTGAAGGGGATGTCAAACAAATATTTATGGATTGCTTAGAAGCTAGAAATTGGAGGTGAAATTTTTAGATGAAAACTAGTTAAATGCGACTAAAGAGGTAGCTTGTAGGAAAATATTAAGATGCAGTAATAAAGATCAGATAAGAAATTTATGCAGACATTTAGACAAAGTCAAGTATAAATAGTCTTAATAAAACATAAGAGTTGTATATATGTAAGTGTCAAATGGGGATGGGCTACCACAGTGACAGCCCAGTGTTAATGGGCAAGTGTACGAATGCCTCAAGAAGTGTACGAACTGAACTCACGTGGTGCTACAGTTGGTTGAGGCACTGCGCTGCAAACCGGCAGGTCTGGGTTTCAATTCCCGATGGTGTCCTTGGAATTTTTCATTGACTTAATCCTTCCAGTCGCACTATGGCCCTGGGGTCGACTTAGCCTCTAACAGAAATGAGTATGAGAAATGCTTCCTGGGAAGTAAAGGCGGCCGGTGTGTAAGGCTGACAACCTTACCACCTTCATGTGCAGATTGTCTAGAAATCTGGGAGCCTGAACTTCCTGGAACCCTCAGGGCCTGTCCAGGCCTGTAATGGGACTGCTTTGCGTTTGCCGTAGAGCGTGTTGAGAATGATCTGAAATGGATAGGTGTCAGGAGAAAGCAGAGGACAGATGTGTATGGGCGATCATTCTGAAGGAGTTACCGGTTGAACTGTAAGGACCGCATGCCAAAGAAGAAGAATGGCATAGGTGTATAACACATCCTGCTGTGAATGAGTTTGCTACAGCTGTTCAATTATAGGAACGTGACTGGGAGCCCAGGTGCGACTGGTTATGAAACGCACGTTCAGTTCTGAGAATATGAACGCTCATTGCGTCACCACCGGGCTAATGATGCAGTAGACATTTGTTGCTTGCAATGTATATCCTAAGAAATTGCTTCCGCCAAAACCCCATGTAAAAAGCAATCCCATTACAGGCCTGGACAGGCCCACAGGGTTCCAGGAGGCTGAGTCTCCCATATTTCTAGACAGTCGGCACATGAAGGTGGTAAGGTTGTCAGCCGTACGCACCGGCCGCCTTTACCCCCCAGGAAATATCCTTGGTACTCATTTCTGTTAGAGGCTGAGTCGAACCCAGGCCCATATTGCGGCCGGAAGGATTAAGTCAATGAAAAATTCCAGTGACACCATCGAGAATCGAACCCGCCACCTTCCGGTTCGTAGCGCAGTGCCTCAACCAACTGCGCCACCGCGTGCCCCGAAAATGCGCATGTTTATGTATAATTTTTTTATTTTCGTACTTTAGAGGACATATTGCCTTTAGTGGCTTCGCTGTCTTCTTCTCACCATTTCCTTGGCCTTCCTGCTTCCCTTTGTCGTGTAAGTTCGTCTGTCGGCCCGCCCGTGGTCTGGCCACTCTACTGATTGAACTAACCCCCCCTCCCCCCGCATCTGATCTTCCCATTAAGTTACCAAGCCAAAATTCTGGCTTGTTTCTTGTTTTGTCCATTCCTGTTAATGCATGGTTCATCTGAAGGAGCCACAAGAACAATGCCATAAAAATTCGAAGAACAGACAGGCTACAAATATGTTTGTTTCAGGTCGTGACGTCAGAAAAACCGCCATTGCGTAACGATGGTGCTGCCCGGACAACGTGATGCCTGCTACAATGCCTTCGGTGACGTCACATCCGGAGTCTGACCAAAACCGGACGTGGACAATTAACCGGCATCAGTTGCGGACCGTCTTCGCACTCTGCGACCCTGAAGGTACTGGGTTCGTGTCTCTGGAGCACTTGCTACAACTGGGACGCGCGCACTGCGGCGGAAGTGACACAAAGGTATGTGTCTTCGTTGTTGAAGTTAGTCTTGCACCTCCCGTGTATTCAGTGGCGAGTCGGCTGCGGGTCCAGTGTTTTAGTTTGCTGTATACCAACAAGAAGTTCTGGGAAGAACTAGTGATGCCGTACGAGGAAAAGTTTTACAACCATATTTACGTCCCCAGCAACTTCTGAAATACGGGAAACAAAACTTTTCGTAAGCTCTGCCCTCTTTTGGGATCCCAGAAGGGCGCATATCTCATCAACATGGCGGCGGAAGCCTGAAACCAAGCAAAGCGTTTAGTAGGTTGATCCGCTTGACAATATACTGTACATATCATCATCATCAGCAGCAGCAGCACTACAGCCCTTGGTGGGCTTTGGCTACCTTCACAACTCTTCTCCAGCCTGTTCTGTCCTCTGCTTTTCCTCTTCAACCTCTGACCCCCATCACCACATTGTCCAACCGTCTTGTACGCGGTCGTTCCTTCTTTTTCTGGAGAATAATCTCCCCTTCAGCATTTTTTTAGGCATACTGTACACGTGCCAGGAGAAAATCCCTGTGGGGGGGGGGGGGGGCCTGGTGCGGTGCTGGGGAGTGTGGACTCTAGGATGAATATTGGCTGATATTGGTGAGACCGAGTGGTACAGGGTGGGGCATAAACTATTAGACGGTTTATAATTTTAAAAAGAACAATTTAAATAACGTGAAAATACTGAGTACTTGCCTAGACGCAAGCTAAAAAGGAAAGCATTATATTGTATGGTCACTTCTTGAAAATGGTCTCACTTAGATGAGCTTCACCGGATCCCGGACACACGTCGTGCCTCGTTTCGGAGACAAAGCGTGGCCTCCGCGATCACCGGATTTATCAGCATGCCACTTTTTCATATGGGGTTATTTGAAGCAAAAGTGTATGTGAAGAGACCCAACACTCTCCAGGATTTGAACGATAGCATTCGAGCTGGTATTGCCCTAATTCCACAGGACACGTTGCGGAAAGTGATACACAGTGTTAGACGGCGTGTTGAGTTTCGCCCGGAATCCGGTGGAGCTCATCGAAGTGACACTACTTTCAAAAAGTGACCATATGACAATGCTTTTCTTTGTAGCTTGCTTTTATGTAAGTACTCAATATTTTAATTTTAACGAAAATGTTCTTTTTAAAATTATAAATCGTCTAATAGTTTCTGCCGCACCCTGTATAAACTCATTCGCCATAAATCTTGCGCATGCGTACTTGTCGCATTCCTAACAGGGATTCTATCCTGGCCAGTGTGCTGTAACAAATGCAACTTTAGTCCTCTGCAAGCCAGTTATGAAATGCAATTGCTGTCAGTTGTATTGTGTGTTTAACCCTGGTGTTGTTACGTTTCCAGTTTGCATTTTACATGCATTGACATACACAAGTTCCGGCCGCTACCCTACCACGTCTTCTGCAGTAATGAAACAGGACGTGTCATTTCCGGTTTGGGCCGAACACTGGCCGGTACAGTGATCACCAGTGGCTGAAAACTGTGATCATGATCACGAAAATATGCGGATTGGCCAGTAAACATTACTGTATTTAGGAGTGTCACGCTGTGTGGTTTGGTAGAGAGATAAGCAACGTGTCTGGGGAACATGATACTGACATCTTCAGTTTTGACTCTGAAGATGGAAGGAGCATGTTCTTCAAAACGCAGTCACCTCTGTATGTAACTACACGGCGTCACGTTCCAAAACGCAGTCACCTCTGTATGTAACTACACGGCGTCACGTTCCAAAACGCAGTCACCTCTGTATGTAACTACATGACGTCACGTTCCAAAACGCAGTAAGTTTCTTCAAAACGCAGTCACCTCTGTATGTAACTACACGGCGTCACTTTCCAAAACGCAGTAAGTTTCTTCAAAACGCAGTCACCTCTGTATGTAACTACACGGCGTCACGTTCCAAACGCAGTAGTTTTCATAGTAAGAGCTGTGAGGATCTCCAATCTCACACCAAATAACCAAGTTCCTTTCCCTTCGGCGTCATATACTAAGGCCGCCGAAAGAAGTCCCCGTAGACCTATCGCCTCCAGATCTCCCTGGAGCTGGAGTACCCTCCAGCATACTTCCGATATTTCCCTCCAGTCCTGTAGCCATTCATTTCACAGAAATGTTGGTGGTGGTAATCACGTGACGACATCCGCTATCGACAAAGCGTTTTGGGCTGGTTTATAGAGGCGCGAGGGTACTGAAGGGGTAAAATGTGTACAATATCCTCGAGCTGAAGCATATCTACCATCTATGGGGCTTCTTTCTGTGACCTCAGGCAATAGTGAGTCGTTTGGTACTTGAGTATCAAACGACTCCGTTGCCTCGTCCTGTGACGAGGGTGATAATGTTGACGACGATACGATATAGCATGATCATTGCAAATATAACATGGACTATCATGGGATTGAACCTGAGCCTCTTGCCTTTAGAAACCGGCCACTAAGTACATAACCTGTGGCATGGCCAGCAAATATAGGGCTGTATCTTGTGACTAGATGGAGTGTACCTCCATAGCAGGCAACATAGCGGCTCTGAACCAGCCGTTTATACACCTTTTGAGATTAAGTTCTCTCTTCCCTCAAGTAACTTCTATTATGCTTTTAAGGTCTTCAAACAAATATTTTATTAATTTTCAATTTATTTATTTATCTGCTGTCTGATTTTCAAGTTTACATTGCGTTGTAGAATACAAGAAAAATACGAAGAAAGAAGCTAGAGAATAGAGATAATATCAATTAAAATAAAATTGTTATTTTGAATGATTAATGCGATGCTTGCAATTGCTTAGAGTTTTAGTGTTGTTCGACGTTTCGAAAGAACGTAGTGCCTTCATTTTCGAGGGTTGTGGGGTCCAGGAGGGCACAACATCACACTTGAATCCAAAAAGTCGTTTGTTGTATCCTTTTCGTGGTATTTTGTGCTTTACACTGCATAGTGTTGAAAAGTCACTTAACTGTGAATGCTTAAGAGGTGGCTAGACACTGTCATGTCACCAGTCTGCTCAGACACCAACAGAAGAGGCAGTACTTCTAAATGTGAGGTTTGGTGCGCAGCATGGAACTGGTTTAACCCTTTAAAGACGAAACGTAATCTGCTTTATATAAAGACTCAGTGCGTACCGCGCCGTAAACACTCTCCACTTCGGTTATAAAAACCAGTCTGTTAATGTTTTATAAGGCAAAATTGCTGTTTGTTCTGAGATCCGTACAAAACACATAAATGTTATTTGAGCACTATGGAGAATTAATTATTGTTGAACCTGGTGGTACGTAAATTTACCGCTAGGCTTTAAAAGGTTAAACATAAAATACTCATGCAGATGCATTAAGTTTGTATGCGACGCAGTTGTTATTGTAAATCACTAGACAGATCAGAATCGCGTCGTGTAGTTGAGACTTTAACTGGATTTTTACCGTTCGTGGCCCATAAACGAAAGGGGAGTGGAAGCACCCAACGGGCCAGTGCAGGTTGCCCACGGTAACGCGGTAACAAACGAAGAGCCGAAGGCCGTTGACCGGCCGTGAGGTCGGAAGTAAACTATTGTATTGTAATGGCAACTCGCGTCATAATCGATCCTCGAATTGGTGGTTCGAGGAACGTCTGTCCGGAATGTGAAACCAGGTAACACGCGTATCGAGCAGGTTAGTGTCGCGGTAGGGTCGTAGACTCGCGTGCCGTAACTACGAGGTTCGGATATCGGCCGGGCTGCTGGCCAGCGTGCCTGACTTCTTTGGAATCTGTTGACCGATCCTTCTTCGAAATATCGTTATTTTTTCATTGTTATTTCTGTCCTTTTATTTTGTCTCATTTCTCCTGTACATTTTCCTTCCTTCTCTCCCTTCTTCATTTCGTGTTTTATTCGTTTCCTTTCTGACACCTTCGCAAAGCTGCCAAAATTGCGCCACATAGTTTTGCTACTTCCGTCTTTCCACATGTAGCAATTCGGGAATTATTGCATTATCATGAACTCTCCAACAGAAAAGAACTGGACTGACGTTGTAGGAAAACTTTGTGCCTGTCGTGCTGTTTTCCTAGTCATACAGTACGCGTGTGTTTCTTGCTGTGTTTCTGCATTTCATGAGTTTGCATTCTTGCGTTGTCATTTTGTCTTGTGTTTTCCTTTCTTATTATTTATTTATTTCTTGTTTGCTTCATATTTTTCATCTCTTCCCTTGTTCGTCTTTCTTCATTTCTCTTCTTCCCTGCCTTTGTACGTTTGTTTCATTTATATTTCTGTATGCCTTCCTTTATTTTAATATGTTTGCCTGTTTCTTTTTATGTATCTTGCTTTGTTTACTTTTTTGTTTATTTTTTCATTTCTTCCTTCCCATCGTACTGTTTCCCTCCCTTAGCTTGTCTTCCTCTTTGTCCGTTGCTCTTCCTTCCGGCCTGGCTGCCAGTCTGTATGGAGTTTTATTGTTGACAGGATGTAGAGCGGGTGCTACGCCAGCTTGACCCAGAGCGCAGGGGTGTGCTGGGGTACCCTGACTTCTGTCGAGGTGTTTTCTCGATACTTCGGACGCAGCGCCAGCACCAGAAGCAAGAACAGCAGCGACGATATGGTAAGCCACCTTACCTGGCGCGGAACTCTGTACTGACATTTCTACATACGTGACGTTTCTTATACCACTAAATGTGCTCTTTTGTTTTCTTATAGGCACTTTACGTTTCTTAATTTCAGCGTATTGCTATTAACAATAGCATTTGCGTCACATTGTGCCTTTATATTTTAACTGCTGCTGTCGCCTTATTCTGTAGTTATTGTAATAGCAGGGCTGTGGAGTCGGAGTCGGAGTCGTGGAGTCGGAGTCGGAAGGAATTTTACGTGGAGTCGGAGTCGGAAGGAATTTTACGTTGAGTCGGAGTCGGAAGGAATTTTACGTGGAGTCGGAGTCGGAAGGAATTTTTAGGTGGAGTCGGAGTCGGTAAAAATGTACCGACTCCGAATCCGACCCCAGTCTAAAAGCTTAACTAGATACTCCCAACTCCAGAGCCCTGATCGCTACAGTAACCATTAGACTTATACTTAAGTATAGGTTGTAAGTCTAAAAAGTAGCCTGATGATTCACGTAGTGTTGATGAAATGTCTTATAGGTTTACCGTTATTAATACATATTGAGCTTTTATGAAGGAGTCGGAGTCGGAAGTTTTAAAAATCGAGAAGTCGGAGTCGGAGCTTTTGTGTACCGACTGCACAACCCTGTGTAACAGGACCTTATATTTAACCACCCCCCAGACAGAATACATTATTTATGGTTTATGCGCATCGTCAGTAGCACAGACTATATAGTAGGGGTGGCCAAGACGCGAGTACCGTAGGTCATTGATGCGTCTCGCGCCAAGTGCCTGTCGACATTCTGCAGTCTGTCTCACGACAGGTCCGCAGCCTCTTCCAAGGCGAGTTCTCCACAGAGTGCGATCTAGTGCTTCCTCCTTCAAATTCCAGTATCTTCGCTATTAAATTAATGTCATCCATAGGCGCTTTCATGTTCTTGCTTGTCTTCTATTTCCTTCTTTGTTTCCTTCAATAACGTGTTTTCAGTCTCTAGGCAAGATGTGACCCACCCAGCTACCCTTCTTTCTTTTTATTTTATGTAGGGTGTTTCTTTCCTACCTGGCACTTTGTGATACTCCTTCATTTATTACACCATCCGTCCAACTGATCTTCTCCATCCTTCTGCAGTACCACATATCAAAATTTTCAATATACTCGTACTTCTGATCTACTTTCCGAAGTGTCTAAGATTCTGCACCATACAAAGGTATGCTCCAAATGTAGCATTTCATTAGCTTCTTCTTTAGATTTGAATCCAATTACTGGCGAGGGAAAATAATAAGAAAGTAGGTGGTGCGAACACGACGCTGACCGTGAACGGCGTTTTCAAAGATTTTGTAAAGAAAGGAGACTCATAACCAACTGAAACTAACCTGTTGTAGTTGGATGAACAGAAACAAGAAGCTATCAAAATACGGAAAAAATATTTTATTTTGTTAACTCATGGCTCTTGCCAAAGTTGCCTCTTCAATTTCGGCTCTCGAAGCATGCCTGGCTTGCCACCCCTCATATAATATTGAATAGTAGAGTAATTATACAGAACTATAATTTTACCTGTTGTTTTGTACGGGTGTGAAACTTGGTCTCTCACACTGAGGGAGGAACAAAGACTGAGGGTGTTCGAGACTATGGTGCTGAGGAGGATATTTGGGCCCAAGAGGGACGAGGCGACAGGGGAGTGAAGAAGACTGCATAACGAGGAACTTAATGACCTGTACTCATCACTAAATCAAATCGAGAAGAATGACATGGGCGGGGCATGTAGCACGTATGGAGGAAAAGAGAGATGCATACAGGATTTTGGTGGGGAGACCTGAGGGAAGGCGACCACTTGGGAGATCCAAGCGTAGACGGGAGGATAATATTAAAATTGATCTTCAAGAAGTGGGATGGGGCATGGACTGGATTGAGCTGGCTCAGGATAGGGACAGGTGGCGGGCTCTTGTGAATGCGGTAAAGAACTTCCGGGTTGCATAAAATGCGGGGAATTTCTTGACTAGCTGAGAAACTGTTAGCTTCTCAAGAAGGCCTCTGCTCCATGGAGTTAGTTAATTAGTTAGTTAGTTAGTTGGTTGGTTAGTTAGTTGGTTGGTTGGTTGGTTGGTTGGTTGGTTAGTTAGTTAGTTAGTTAGTTAGTTAGTTAGTTAGTTAGTTAGTTAGTAGAATGGTGAACAATGAATTGGGAGGGCCATGGAAGGAAGGGGTCGCGTCCTAATTTGGAGTAGGTATTGTCCCAGCATTTGCTGGAAGAACACACCCTTAACAACTCTCAGCCTTTCGAATACAAGCCCAGTGTTCGAGCCAACTTGTTTCATGCCTAAGAAGGGTGGCCCTGTGCCCAGGATGTTTTGCCCTGTGTCCCATTTACAAAATTCAAAGCATGTGATTCTGATTACGTAGCGACTTGTCTGTCTTGTGAAGAGTACCGGGTTCACATCCCAACTCGTACGCTGACTACCCTCATGTCGGCCTTATTGTCTTCGCAGCCAAATTCTGGCCTACTATTTCAGACGATGCTACAACAACTTCGTCACATTTTGAGTTTGTTTTTCATTAATCGTCTGATAATTGGCACTGTGTTATGTGGGCTGTTGAAAAATCTCTGAAATAAACGAAAAGTATGCAAACAATGAAAAATACATGACAGCGGTGTTGAATTTTGAAATTTTGGTGGGTGTATTTGGAAATATTGTCAGTCAAGTTCACTGTACATAAGGGAGCCGTTCCGGGTCAGATTTATTACCAGCGATTTTTAAATAGATTCGAGTACCGGTACTAAGTTACTTGTGGATGGCAGTAACGAGGGAATTGATTTTTATTATCAGAGTGAGTACATGAATATGTCGGGAAATTTGTTCATAACATTTTTATCTACCCCTGCCCTGTTAATAAAACAAATTTTACATGGATTCTAACGGGTTTTGGCGATGGTATAGTTCTCTTTGTTTACAGCGTCTCTGGGCTTTTTCTAACATCTAGTATTTCTAACTGGCCCTGTTTAATTTTGAGAGAAGAACGGCAGGTAAAATTTTGTTTTTAACTTGCAACAATGATTTTCCTCGATGACTGCTAGTTTTATCACTGTTATTGTACCCTTAAAGGCCGGACATTGCTGCCATCTGGTGGTGCTATGGTAAGGCGGGGTGGGATTTGCACAATTACTGTATAGATGTCTCTGTGTGTACTAGGTACGTGGACTTTGACATTATTGATTTTTTAACGTAATGTAATCTTTTACTGTATTCTGCTGCCATCTGGTAAAGGGCCGAGGTTCCAGTTCAAACGTTCGGTTGGCTGGTGTGGGTTGGAAAGCAGGAGAGTCACAAATGTCAGGCAGTGGTGACCGATTGTGCGCTTATTTTAAAATGATGAACCCCGTATGTATATCAGAATGCTGATGCCGTTTTTGACTTAGTTTCATCCATTATTACTTATAGTCCGTTTGTTTTGGTGACACATAAGACAACTTGTACTTTCCTTTTTATGGTTTTTGTATTCTTACACAAAAAATTAAGTTAGTTGTCATGATTTATTTACTAAACGTGGCAGCAGCGGAAAGAGAGTCAGCTTGTCTCAAGCGGGAAAACACTGGAGGCTAGGGTGCTGTGCTGTGTGCATCTATACGCCTATAAGCGGGCGCAAATTTGGTGCCAGAATTAGACTGCGCATAAATTCAAAAAGTAATTTGAATGCAAATTTGGCGGATGTGTTGCATAGGAAGTCAGTGCTCGGACTAGAATTTCCTCGTATGTGGAATATTTTTGGATATATGCGGTATAGCAGAGGTCGGCCCCCAACTCCCCCCCCCCCCCCCGCCCCCTTCGCGACTCCGTAATTCGTGGCCCGCCATAATTATTAGAGAACTTACTCCCAGCTCTGTCAGAATACATCTTTCTGTTACAAGGACGGAATTCAGTCAGCATGAACCCACAACAAATTTTAGTACCTTGTACGTTTTGGGGGGAGGGGGGGTTCTGATACGCGCGGTACCCCGCGCCACCGTGTCATCGGGGGCCTCATCTACGCCGCTGTTGTGGAGTCTGTTGAAGTAATATGCCTATGGTCAGTAAAGGTTAACTGTGTATATAAAACGAAGTAATAATTCTATATACGAGTATGTTTGGATTGTTACGTACAAAGCAATCCCATTACAGGCCTGGACTGGCCCCCTTAGGGTTCCAGGAGGTCGAGGCTCCCAGATTTCACGCCAATCAGCACATGAATGTTGTCAGCCCTACGCACCGGCCGCCTTTAGCTGTCAGGCAATATTCCTGGCACTCATTTCTGTTAGAGGCTGAGTTGACCCCAGGGCCATAGTAGCTATTGTCAGCTTATTGAGTGACCATGATCAGGATGCTATTTGATTCAGTGCTATAAAAACCCTGGACTTGAAAAAGTGCGTTAAACTTTTCCAATAACACAACTCTCAACTCATTATCTTCTTCAAAATATTACCGGGGTGACCAAATTAGGAAGAATGAAATGGCTGGTGAATGTGACACGTATGGGACAGAGAACATGTGCGTACAGGGTTTCGTGGTGATATCTGAAGGAGAGGACACCACTTGGAAGACCTAGGCATACATGAAAGGATAATATTAAAATCAGTATTTAAGAAATCGCTTCTGCGGGCGTGGAATGGGTTGATCTGGCCTAGGATATAAGGTTGCGGGCTGTTGTGAACGCGGTAATGAAACTTCGGGTTCCATGAAATGCTGGGAATTTGTTGACTGGCTGAGGAACTGTTAGCTTCTCAAGAAGGACTCTGCTGTGTGGAGTTAGTTAGTTAGTTAGTTAGTTAGTTAGTTGGATATGATCTTCCATTTTCAGTCGATCTATGCAGTTTATAAATCTGCTATACTGTACATAATGTACGAACAAACTGCGTTGCTAGAACGTAGCGGTCGAGTGTGTAGCGCCCTGCTTCGTAACTTGGAAGTCCGGGGTTCGAGATGTCTGCCATGAGGCAGCTGTCCTCACCGAGTTCATTCATGTTATCCTTCAGTTCCTCCAGGGATGTACTGGGATGTTATCTCAAAGCCGGACATGACAGCTTCCTGTCATATCCATTCACTCCATTAAACAGCCCACCATTCTCCTCCTTTGCATGTAGTCCGAACGTTGATTTAATGTAACGCAATAACTGCAGTGCAGCTGAAAAATATATGTTGGCTATATTAAACCGATTGTCTTGATTTGGCAGTTCCTCCCTCTCAGTCCGACTTCGTGCAGTGTTTTACTTAAAACGTTGATATTCTTCACCCCCCGCCTTCCCCAAGGGAAGAAGTCTTTGTTTTCTTACTGGAAGGGGTTTTTTACTGCTTGTAAGAAACTTCTTTTCAACGTAAATGCCAAGTGTCGGTTCGTAGACCACAAATGAGAATTTCCAAGGATTATATTTCTTTCAGTTTTTTACGCTGGTTGTTTCTTTGGTCTGTGTGGAGAGTTTCTTTTATTTGGCCCTGTGTTCTTCTCTGGAATCTATTTGACTCTTGTGTCTGATATGCGTACGATAACTGTTGGATGTCCTTGTGTCCGCTCGACTGACCGACAACATCGGACTTTTATTCGTCCACTTCTTGTTCATTGGAGATTAACATGCATTATAATTTCTCTAGCTTCGCGGTGAATGATTTTACCCTTCATTCCACTGCTGGCAACTGTCAGCTTTTCATTTTATAACACGAAGGAACCTGAAGTCAACCTTATGCACAGATCTGTCCAGTTTGAACACCACTGGAAATGACGGAATCAACGCTCAGACACACGAAATGTGACTGCACTTCAGCTCAGAATCCCCCCCCCCCCCCCGCTCCCAAAGGGGCTGCATGTGACCATGAACAGTTCTTGCAGCCTGCATCTGTGCGCCGTTTGCCAAGGTTATAGATTTCCTCACACGACGCTGCAAGTGATAAGAAGCACCCGATAATTGGCAAGGTATTTGTGTGGATATAACAGCCTACTTATGTGCAGTGTTAAGACGAAGGGTGATTTTTTGGGGACATTTTTTTCAGGAAAACAAGCGTTATGAGACGCGAAATACGGTAATCATGTGGTATGGTTTTGTTACTGGAAGGTGAAGAAAATATGCTATCTACACCGCTGGGGAAGCATAAAATCTCGCATATTGCGATATATTTCGTGAGGTTAGGGGTTCTCGCAATAATTGCTGTGCGGAATACAGTCTTCGCAGATCTTCAGCGTTGGTAGCCGCCGATAAAGACATACAGCGTCGTAACTCAGCCGACGAGTAACAGTACTTGATGTACAAATTGTTTAAAAATTGTAGGAAATTTTCGGATGATTTTAGGGCAGTGGAAATTTTAAATAATCGAACTAATCCGCGAGACGGAGGACAAGAACCACGTCTTTCTGCATAGCGGCCCGTAAAAGAAAAATTCCAACATTTTCACCTACTTGCCATCTCTTTCTTTCCTCCCACTCGCCACAGCTGACAGTGCTACCAACGTGACGGAGTCGCGCAGCTGACCGTGTCGCTTTGCGGAGTTCAGTTGTTCTGCAAGCTATCAGGTGAGCGGAAGTGTGAACAGAAGAGTGGCGATTTGCGTTCCACAGCACCGCATTCCTAGACTTGCTGTGTTTGTTGCTGTTCTGTCTGGCACGGCTTTGCGTCGTGAGATGTGTGGAGTACACTAAGCATACAGGTGTTGTGTTATATGTGTCTGTTGTGTAGTGTTCCTCGCCATACGTGAACACAGTCTGCTTTTTTTTTATTTGTGACGGTATAAGGTTACGTTGTGAAGAAGACTGCGTTTGGATCACTTAGAAGAACAATACACATTAGTAAAGGTATGTCTTATCTTATTTGACTTACCGTCTGTGCAAAAATGACTTAGCACAGAGCGAAGCCTGGTTGTCTTCATATTGCAATAGAAAGAAAACGGGCTACTGTCTGTTGTAACCTCACCTTCAGTTTTGGGTTCAGATCGAAAGGAAGCGGTCGACGTTCACTCTTCATTGTAAATGGTGTGTCATTAAGCAAACAAGGAATAAATGCGGGTAGTAAGTGAAGTATAAGTAGTAATGGGACTTAACCTGTGCTTTCTGATTTCCAAGAAGGGAGGCTTGGTGCAGGGGCTGTCACACCAGCTTTATTTTTAATTGACGCCCGAGGCTAAAACCTCGTGTGTTTTCTTGGTTTCCATGAGATTGTGTGGAAGTTACTGGCGAGCGAAGGCTGAGATAACACCTCAAAGCAGGCGATTTCAACAACAGAAAGCAGTAACTCGTACAACGTGGTGCTCTTTGTCGTGTGATGCATCAACAATTTTACGTAAATAAATGATAAATTATTCAGTCTGAGGTTGTAGTTGGGCTATACCCAACTCGAATCTCAGCTGGGACGCATATCTGTCCCTGCAAGGAAGTACGTATCGGAGTATAGTTTGTAAACAGGCCACCACCACTTCCTGCGGTTTACCACTGCAGAGTACAAGTTCTAAATCGACGCGTAGTAACATCTGCAGTTGAATTTTTGCTAGATAAGCGACGAATTAAAACCATAATTGGGTCTTATATCCAGACTTCTCATGTATACATGGATAGTCCTCTGGAGTAGGCAACGATCATATACAACTCCTTACCTGTTCGTAATGGATCATGCATCGCTAAGTAACCCACTAACTAAGTGACATTTGAAAACATTTCGTTATAGAACTTAATTCCTCAGTAACATAACTTCATTGTCTGGGTCAGGGGTCCACAAATTTTTCAACATATAGGAGCCATCTCCAAATTTTAGGCGCCAGAAGGGTGACATGACTGAAGTTCTATACTGGGGACCCACAATTCTGGAATGACGTGTGAACCACAGTGTTATCTGGTGCTTTCTTCTCGGCGCATGTGTACTGATACAGATTTCTGTGTGTAGGGAGAAAGGTCTGCAGTAATTTTGCTGACAGTATTAGGCGCCAGCGTACGAAATCTAGTCATCGGGGTGACCACGCGTCCGGGATTTGTGCCCATTTTACGTAGGCCTTACACAAACCTTCGTGCGGCAATATATAGGCCTATAGGCCTAATAAATCATGTGGCACCAATGTCGGTGTATAGTGGCACCTTTGTCACCCCTACGTCATCACCCTTTAATGATTCCCCTTCAGCAATTAGCGATGCCCCGTTACATGCCACTTGTCGCCATAGTAACTTTTCGATCGATTTTTACCCTACAATTCCTACAGAAGCAACATTTCCTGTACACCGCATGTTTCTTGTTACAAGTAAATTACCGATTTTATTCATTAAATCGTATTTATTTGTGACTAAATGAATAAACAGGGTGAGGCGGAATGTCGGAGTCGGTATGGGACTAGGCTGCAGGCTGGACGATCCTGGGTTCGAATCGTATTAGGGACAAGAGACTTTTCTCCAAAACGTTCAGACCGGTTGTGGGGCCCACCTGACCTCCTATTCGATGGGCATCGGGGGCTCTTTCTCTGGAGGTAAAGCAGCCGGGGCTGACCGCTGCCATATGCCTTAATGGCGTGGTGCTTAATTAAGCACAGTGACAAAACCTTATCTCTCTTACCATATCTGAACGATTCGGGTTTCCATTCCCTGCAGCGGTAAGACATTTTTGTGTTCTCCGAAACGTCCTGACCGGCATTAGGGCCCACCCAGTCTCCTTTTCAATGGGTACTGGGGTTATTTTTTGGGAGTAAAGTGGCCGGGGCGTGAAGTTGACCACTCCCATCTAGTTCCGAGGTTAAGAATGAGTGGAGCTGTACCGCTGTTTCTCCTGTATGCCTTCATGGCATGTGCAGGGACAACGTTATGTCTACCATGAATAAACAGGAGCCGGGGTAGCCCATTGTAGTCACAAGGGCAAGGCTTGGACAGTCTGTGCTTTCACGAATCTGAGTTAAATTTGGCGTCGTGAAATTAACAAAATAGAAAATGGAATAGTACTTATATAAAGTAATGTCCGGATGCATTGATCGTAATTCGTATATAAATTTATGTGAATTATAATATATTTTAAATTATATATTATACTATGAAATTTGTATATGGAAGTTATAGACAGATCAACAATCCTACTAGAATATGCTTTTCCGATAGCAAGAGATGGAGACATGAATGTTCACTTTCGTGGAAACCACAGCTGTCATTTTTAATTAAAGAAATACATATGAAAGCCATCAGAATTTACATGGTCGCCACCCACCGGTCGAGGAACAGGTGTAGCGCAGTTGCAGCGAACAGGGAATACGTACTCCCAAATACATGCCAGAAACTGACCTTTTAAATTTATTTTCATACGTGCCGCCCCTCTTCTGGGATGTTACGCAGCGTATATCCGGGGTCAGGGTGAGAGAAAGAGCGGCCTTTTTTTTGGCGGTTGAATTGCATGACCCTTGGAATGGGACCAATAGGCTGTCCCGAAACGTCACCTTACGCTGCGTAACATCCCAGAAAAACAAGGACCTGAACTACAAAGCAGCGGAAGCCTGGAGTCTCGGTTATTGTCCTCGATTTAAATTATTCGTCTAGCAGCAATGCAGAACGCAATTAAAACGACACAATGGGAAGTTCATCCAGTGCAATTGTATAATTATACAAATGGAGAAAGGAATTCGTAACGTGTAAATGCTGCGGTAAAGAAACTTTTCGAGGAAATGTTTGTTTAGTGAAAGGCGGCGGCAGGAGCAGCAGCAGCTGCATCCAGCCTAATCTTATGGCAATATTGGCGTTTTTTCTCCATTACACGGTAGCCGTATGCCAGCTAATTGCACGTGTTTGAATGAGACAGAACGTAACCAGGCTGGGGAAATCGAGTTTGTGTTATCGTGCAGAAATTTAAGCCGTTGGTCGGTCGTACCGCTCATTAAATACTTCAACTGTACTGTATGAAAGGAATTTCATTTCTGCAACTTCTATCTCAAACATTCCTCATTCTAAGAAGAATTCAGCGAAATGCTGTCATAAATGGACATACGTCTACGTGTAAAGTAGCCTTATTCTTGTCAGATTTGAATCTAATTTTCTCGAAAGGTTTTCGAAAAATCCTCATATCAAATTTCATGAAAATCCGTCCAGTGGGAGCCGAGTTGCATGTGAACAGACAGACATGACAAAGCTAACAGTCGCTTTTCGCAGTTTTGTACACGCGCTTAGAAACGTTTCTTGGTGCCGATTTTTACTGTGACTTTGAGAACATTTCCATGCCGATGTTAAAAATAGGCTAAACTGGGGTACAAAGACGTAAGCAATAGTAGAACAGCATGCGAATGGGAAAGTTGCGGGAGTAGTGTGTCCACAGTGGGGGGGGGGGGGGGGGCGTTCGGAAAAAAAAAAAACTTCCAAAGTTTCCAGGGTTTGACCACTCATCCTTCTGATACGACTGGCATGAAAATGCATACTTTAGTGGTGAGAAGTAGTGGTTGGGGAGAAGAGCGGAGAATTTTGAATTAATGATTGGTGTTAAAGTGCATAATTTGAAAACAAATTAATGATCTTTGGTTTTGATGAATGTGAATCGGGAGGACTTAGTGAGAAGCAAGGGGTAACAACTTGAAGCTTGGGTAGCATTTCGTATTGCTCTTGCTAACATATGTTAGAATGTTCAAGCCGTGGTTAAAATCGTACTACAGTAACGGACAATAAAAGGTTTTGACGATGGTGTATAATATTGTGTGGTGATGGGTTTATGGACGTTATCCATCGTCCGAAGAGTAAAATATTAAAAATATTAAAAAATTAAAATCACAACGTTTCGGAATCTGTCGCTGCTTCCGTTCTCAGGTTGGGTCCAATGATGGAGGCTAGCTCTGTGTAAGGGGCCCAACAGAGTAGTTGTTATTCTCTTCTCCCCCTCCATTCACCTGAGGACGGAAGCAGAGCCAGCTTCCGAAACGTTGTGATTTTAATTTTTTAATATTTTTAATATTTTACTCTTCGGACGATGGATGAAGTCCATAAACCCGTCACCACACAGTAACAGACATCTTATATGGAGATGTGCGTGCGTGTCTGGAATGTAACGTGCATCTCTATTTACCGGAGTGAAAAATGCTTGGAGCTAGAGCTGCGGCGGGAACTGTCTCGCCACCAGCTGCGAGGCAAGGGTTCGGGCAGGTATGTCATGACGCAGACGGACGAGTCAAGTCAGTTCGCTGATGACGAGGACAGAGATGGTTCTCGTAACGTTGGGTTTACTCGCCATTTAACCGCATGACGCGGCTGCTAGCCTGAGAAGGTGTTGCTGACACAAGCAGATTACGTCAAGTACGCCGTATGTATGTTCCCGTTCTAGAGGTAATGTGAACGGTGCGCTGATTTTGATCAAACTTTATCTTGAACGTCTTTGTGTAACTATCGAAGGCTCCAGAATTATTACGTAAATTTTCTGTTGCCATTTGCAATGACCGACTGCAATAAATAAATGATACGTTGATGTATTTTGGGCGTCACAGATCGAGCAAATAATGAAGGGAGCTTCTGTGACAGAACTGAACAAACTGGCAGCCGTTATTCTGGCTGCAGGTGACAGTTTACCAATAGGCATAGTCTGTCACTCTTAACCTTTTAAAGCCTAGCGGTAACTTTACGTACCACCAGGTTTAACATTAAAAAATTCTACGTGGTGCCCACATTGTGTTTATGTGTTTTGTACGGATCTCAGAACAAACAGCAACTTTTGCCTTATAAAACATTAAGAGACTGGTTTTTATGACCGAATTGGAGAGTGTTTACAGCGCGGTACGCACCGAGTCCTTATATAAAACAGATACGCTTCGTCTTTAAAGGGTTAATATAGACCTTTTAAAAGGAAGCGACTAGGTTATGGGCTGGGCGATCGGGGGTTCGAATCCCGATAGGGTAAAGGGATTTATCTCTTCTGCAAATCGTCCAGGCCAGCTGTGGGGCCCACCCAGTCTCATATTGAATAGGTACCGGGGTTCTTTCCAGGGGGTAAAGCGGGCGGGGCGTGAAGTTGACCACTCACCTCCATCTAGTGCCGAGGTTAGGAATGAGTGGAGCTGTACCTCTGCTTCCTCTAGATGCCTAGATGGCGTGGACAGGAATTTGCGTGATTTCAGGCTTCCGCCGCGATGAAGATGAGATATGCGTTCTTCAGGGATATTACTCAACGCTGCGTGATATCCCAGAAGAGCCCAGATCTCGGGAACGGAATTTTGTCACTACATCGAAGCCACGGAATGAAGTCCGATGAATGGCAATGACGAACTCCGTGGTGCCTCCTCCAAGTGCCTACCGTCGTATTCTTCTCCAGCCCCCTGCAATACAAGTCAAGCAGCCCAAAGTGCTTTTCACTGGCGAAGGCTATCACTACCAAGTTACTGTCTGTAGAATGGCTAAGCGATTTTGGGGGGGGGGGGGGATGTAGTTATTCATTAATACAGGGTGAATCGTCCCAGGTTTTTGACATCCCTTTTTTTCAAGGTACGACACTAAAGCAAGGGTGCACAAATTTTTGAAAAATTTAGGAATCACCTGACAAAGCTAGGCCTCAGGATGGTGACGTGAAACTCATTTCATACTGAGGCCCCCCAGATATTAGGCGCCACCCTACAAATAACAGAGAAAAGATCAGGGCTCTGGAGTCGGAGTTGGAAGGAATTTTGGGTGAATTCGGAGTCGGTAAAAATGTATCGACTCCGACCTCAATCTGAAACCTTAACTACATACTCGAACTCCAGAGCTCTGACAGTTACAATAACTATTAGACATACACAAATATAGGCTTTAAGTGAAAACGTAGCCTGATGATTCGCGTGGTGGCGATGAACTGTCTTATAGGTTTACGGTTATTAATAAATATTGAGCTTTTATGAAGGAGTCGGAGTGGGAGTTTTAAAGATTGAGCAGTTGGAGTCGGAGGTTTTGTGTGCCGACTCCACAGCCCTGGAAAAGACACCGTCGGGCACAACTCAGAGTGTTTATGATATGTATGAGAAATTTGCATACAACATGTTTCGGCCGAAACGGGGCATCGTCAGGTAATACAAAATTTGGTCGCCCTGACGACCTGGCTGCAGGTATTTGTGCACCCCGGCTGTGAACTCGCCGCGAAATGAGGCATGCTCTACAGTTCTGACGGTTGTCACCTCGCATCAGAAAAGCGCGCAAGTAGAGCGGCCGTGGGTGTGAGGCGGGAGGGCATGTGGGACGAGGATGTGTCTGTGATTGTTGAGAGAAAGTTTCTCAACAGACGGATGGCATGTTCATAAATGTCTCTTTTTCGTTTTAGTCATCTTAGAGAAAGGCTTGGAATTATTAACAGTTCAGATGAGATGGTTTTCGTTGGCGTGTTAACGGAAACCATCTCTTTCTTCGTCCTCATTTCAGTAGCTTGGTTTGTAACTAATTCCAGACGTACATTCTGTCATTTGCAGTCAATGTTACTGTCAGTAATTGATCTGAGAGGCGCGTGCTTTTTTTTTTAATCAGGGGGCCGGTATAGCGTATTCAGTAAAGCGACTCGCTACGGGCTTGAGGGTTTGGGGCACGAGCCCCAATTGGGGCGAGATTTTCGGGACATATGACCGGCCCCGCGGCCCACCCAGGCTCCTGTACAATGAATACTGTGCCTCCTTCCCCGGGGGTGAAGCGGCCGGGGCGTGGCGCTGACCCACACCCCATTTAGCGCTGGGGTGGAGAATGGGTAGGGCTATACGTCGGCCTACTGTCTGTTTCTGCTTAGCATGTAACGTAACATCTTTGCTTTTTGAGGTTTTTTCACCAACAAATTTATCGTTTCTTGTCACAATGCCAGTTCTGTGCCCACAACGTCACTAGAAGAACCCTTCCTTCCCGTATCAGCCGTAAGCAAGCATTCCTTGGTCAGTATTCTGTCCGTAAACATGCAGAGTGCAGCTGCAGCGTTACAGATTTGTTCTCGATATCGATTCTCGAATGCGTATAAATGAACTTCGTTTGACCATATATAACTGTCTGGTGACGTGTAGATAGAGCGTCTGAATGCACAGGCTGCCGTTCCCCTAGTAACATAAAAAATGTGTCACAAACACTGGCAAAATGTGTAACTTGAAAGGTTTAACCTTTTAAAGTGTATTGGTTATTTTATGTACGTACCACGAAGTTGAAGTTGAACGCATGACATTCCAATCTTCCCACGCAGTGTATTTATGGGCTCTTGTTTGGTTCTTAGAACAAGCCGCGATTACTTCCTTTTACAGCATTAACCAGGTTATAACCGAGACTGAGTTTACTGCGCCGTATGGGCTGGATCTTTAAATATAATTTAGTCAAAGCTGTGCCTTAGAAAGTTCCCAGGCTTCGCCCATTTGTCGTTCTGGTAAGCGTAACGTATGGGTATATATTAATGTGGAGCATTGGCGAAAGGATACTGGTAGGCGAAAACTTTGTGGTGCGGACAGACACAACGTCAGATTTTTATTTTCCCCCTTTCTTCCAGATCCTCAGGTACTTTAGTCGTTTGTGTAGCGATGCGTGTCCATTACTATATCGTTTCTGAGTAAGCGTGAAATGCATAATGCATAAAGCGATCGAAATTTGACGCCAGGGGCTAAATAGTGTAAGAAGGTGCCATGTCACACACTTTTGATTTTTAAACTCCGAATTTAATTACAACAAATAATTATATTTAATTTTATCAGGCCGGCGTATGTGAAGCAACAAAAGATGATTAACCCTTTAAAGACGAAGCGTATCTGTTTTATGTAAGGACTCAGTGCGTACCGCGCTGTAAACACTCTCCACTTCGGTTATAAAAGCCAGTCTCTTAATGTTTTATAAGGCAAAAGTTGCTGTTTGTTCTGAGATCCGTACAGAACACATAAACGCAATGTGGGCACCACGTAGAATTTTTTAACGTTAAACCTGGTGATACGTAAAGTTACCGCTAGGCTTTAAAAGGTTAAATTGTGGCACGTAGAGAAAGTCATGAAGGCGCCTGTGTGTGCATGTGTTTGGTGTGCATGGGGAAACTGTGTAGCTGAGTGCAGATAACTGGCAAGGCCTTGCTTGTGGTGGCTGTCAGCGCAAAGCAGTACCAGTCTTACGTAATGGTGAGAAAGGCTCTTTTTATGCTGAGGAATGAGCTACAAGGGAATAAACCGCAGTTCTTTTGTTCTATGCGTGACACGTTTGTAGCTACACAAAGTGAACCGGGCGGTGAGTTAGCCAGCGAAATCCCTCTCCCGAAAGTTCAGTACCATATTCACAAAAGCCTGAATTAATTCTAATAAGGCAGTGTTCTGCGATCTAACACCAAGGAGCTGACCAGGGATATCGTAGTCGGTATAGCGCCTTGCTAGAGGCAAGCGCTACTAGCCGGAAGGTCGCGGCTTCGATTCCCGATGGTGTCATTGGAATTTTTCATTGACTTCATCCTTCCGGCCACACTATGGCCGTGGGGTCGACTTAGCTTCTAGCAGAAATGAGTACCAGGGGTGTTTCCTGGGGGCTAAAGGCGGCCGGTGCGTAGGGCTGACAACCTTACCACCTTCATGTGGCGACTGTCGAGAAATTTTGGGAACCTTAACCTCCTGGAACCCTCACGGCCTGTACAGGGATTGCTTGCTTTATAGCCCCTTACTAGGGACTGGACGGTCCTGGGCTGCGACGCCGTTGGGGCCAAGGGATTTTCTCTTCTCCACACCCGCCCAGATCGCCCTCAGGGCCCACCCAGCCTCTTGTAAAATTGTTGCCGTGTCTTTCCCTGGGGGGTAAAGCGGCCGGGGTGTGGTGTTGACTACCCACCCCCATGTAGCTCCGAGATGACGCATAGATGGTGCTGTACCTCTGCTCTTCCCTCTGTGCCTCCAATCGGATGTTACGGGGTGACCTTTACCTTTTTAATAACATCGGGACAGGATCATTCAGAAGCTGTTAGTTCTTCAGCCAGTCCAGAAATTCCCAACGTTTTATGAAACCCGAAGTGTCGTTTTCTTTTTCACGACGGCCCAACACTTGTCCCCATTATGAGACACATCAATACAGTCTACATCCATACTATTTCTTGAGTGCTCATTTTATTATTACTCTTGCATCTACGTCTAGGTCTTCCAAGCGGCATCTTTCGTTCGGGATTTCCCACCAGAACGCTGTTTGTGTTCGTCGTTTCCATTAAGTTATATATTCCCCACCCATTTCTTCCTTGATTTCATCACCCTAATAACATTTGACAAGGAAGGTCTTTATTATGCATTGAGTTGTGAAGTTTTCTCCACTTTTGTGGTGTCAGAGACGAAATGTTTGCTGGAAACTTTCAGTATTTTGGGGATGGTTACTGCGAGTTTTCTCACATTCGGGGGCAGCAAGAAGCTCTGTTGATTGAGTTACTTGAAGAATTTGATAAATCAGTTTGGATTTGTGCTCGAATTCTTGAGCATGATTGACCGCTGCAGTTCATGGAGACTACGTATGGTGTACTCTGTTCCAAGCGCACCTGTAGCCACCAGATCGTGTTCCTGGCTGCGGTGTAACTGTAATTCGACAGCACATTTCAAGAGGGCATCAGAAACAGTTATGTGACACCCGTAACGCTGTGTCCCTCCTGCCACATCCAGCGCCTGGTTTGATTTTCTCATTAAACAGTTTCATACTGGAATACATAACTGTGTATATTAAGGTTTTAAAGCCCAGTGGTGACTTTATGTATCGGTCGTGGTTAATATTTGAAGATCCTACGTTCTCCCCACGTGGTCAATTTATGTGTTTTGTGTGGATCTCAGAACAAACCGCGATTATTTCACTATGCAGCATTAACTGACCTTTTATAACACAAACGTGGTGTGTTTACTGCGAGGTACGAAATGAATCTTTAAATATAGTGCAGGTTAATTTTTTTTTATTGTTAGCCGTCGTCGTGGCTGAGGCGATTAGACGCCAGTCTCTCACCGCGGAGGCCCGGATTCGATTCCAGGTCAGTCCAAGGCGGGATTTTTGATGAACAAAGTGGCATTGGGACAGGGTTTTCTCCGAGTGCTTCTGTTTTCCCCTGTCAGTATCATTACGTCAATGCTCCATATTCATCTTCATCTACATGTTGCTGTTACCAGGCGGGCAAATGGGCGAAACCTGGGAACCTTCCCAAAAGCAGCGCTATTTCGGAACTTGGGGAGTATTCGATACAATGTTTTCACTTTTTTATCGATGATACTTTTTAAGCATTTCAGCACTGTTTTTTGTTTACAGTATCCATATTCTGTGATAAAGGAATCGGGATAGCTCAGTCGGTACATTGAATGGGCTACGAACCGAAGGGTTCGGGGTTCAAATCTGGGAAGGGGCAAGAGATTCTTTGCTTTACCAAAACATCCCTTTCGGCTTTGGGGCCCACCCAACCTCACAGGGAAGGGGTGTTGGGGCTCTTTGCCTGGCGATAGAGTGGCCGAAGCGCAAGGCTGACCACTCCCATCTACTGTCGATGTTAAGATTGAGCGGAGTCATACCTCCACTCATCCTATATGCCTTCATGGTGTGTACAGTGAAAATGTTACCATTTTATTATGGTATTCCATATTAACATATAATTTATATTTGTAATTAGTTTAAACTGTTGGGACAGAGAAACGGTTCTTTTACTGACCGAAATACACAAACGAATCTTAACTTCTTGTTATTTTCTTGCTTTATGTTTGGAGCTTTTGTTTTTAGAATAACACAATGGACAGCGTGTTACAGTGAGACATGTCTTGCAGTTAAAAGCTAATGAGTGGGAAGATAATATTGAAATGTGCCGTAGGGCAGGGGTGCACAAGTTTTGCAAAAATCTACGAGCCACCTCAAAATTCAAGGCGCAAGAAGGGTGAAATTAAACAAGTTTCATATTGAAAATGAGAAGATATTTGGCGCCACCGTAAAAAAATTGTAGTCGAAATTGCGACCTGGCGCCCGGGATTTGTGCACCCCTGTCTCAGGGATATGGGCTGTGTAGAAGTGAACCCAATGTCTGGTGGCGAGTTACGGGGAAGGCAATGTCAAGTGTTAAATTACTGTAGCTGTAGGTGTAATTAATAACGTTTGTTAATTTGGTAGCTGTAGTGCTGGGCTTTAGTAATGCTGTCGAGTTGAGACTTTATGTTGCCAGGGACTAAATTAATTATTAAAGGTAAAGGTTACCTTATAACTTGTCATGAAGGCACACAGGATAGGCAGAGGTATAGCTCGCCGATCCCAGTGGCCGCGCGGCCTAAGGCGTGGGCCTTCGGTCGAGCGCTTGCTGGGATCGTGGGTTCGAATCCCACGGGGAGCAGGGTGTCTGTCTCTTGTGAATGTTGCGTGTTGTCAGGTAGAGGTCTCTGCGACGGGCTGATCACTTGTCTAGAGGAGTCCTACCGAGTGTGGTGTGTCTGAGTGTGATCTAGAAACCTCCAAAAG
Organism: Coptotermes formosanus; assembly: GCA_013340265.1. NCBI lineage: Eukaryota > Metazoa > Arthropoda > Insecta > Blattodea > Rhinotermitidae > Coptotermes > Coptotermes formosanus. Next base: position 739,806 of record BLKM01000707.1, read on the forward strand.
GAGGCGGCCTAGTCCAGATTGTGGCTGTTGCGCCACAGGAAATGAAAAAGAGATGTAGCCCTACCCATACTGAACCGCGGTCTGGAAGGGGTGGATTGTCAACTCCACGCCCCCTCCCGCCGTTTTATTGGGTGCCCATTGTATAGGAGGCTGCTCAGGAAGGACTTTGCTCCATGTAATTATCGTAGTACGTTCGTCGATTATGGTATCTTTGGCCGGATTTTTGGATTGTGCGGTATGGCTTTTGGACTTCGTGTTTCGGTTTTTGTTACATAAGACATGGCCATTTTGTTCGATGACGTGTTGGCCTTTCAACAGAAGTGGCCAAGTCGTAGTGACGTGAGCAAGGTAAAAGTTGTTCACCCAGTACGCGAAGCAGTCGGATTGCGGCCAGGGGGTGGGGGAGGATTGCTGCTGGACCGGCTACAGTGGGCGGGTGACCTTCGGGAACCCATGTTTCGAAGTATTCGTGTGCCGTCTGGTACAGGAGTGGCCCAGACGCGGCTCTCGCAAGTTGTTTCTTAAAGACAGTAATTGAAATTTCAGGTAAAAGAAGACTCTAGTACATACCAGTTGCGCGTCCAGTGGTTGCCGGAGCAAGCGGGCGGCGGTGCCACAATCAATCCGCTAAAAATCGAGGACAAGCACTGCACGTAATTTTAAAAGCATCTTTGTGAAACTCGGTCAGGTATATTTCACAGTTTCCGGAAGGGAAGGGTCTTAAAAAAAAACCGGGCGAAAACTCGAGGGCGTAGCCCCTCAGTATGTGTTAACCCTTTAAAGACGAATCGTATCTGCTTTATATAAGGACTCAGTGCGTGCTGCGCAGTAAACACTCTCCACTTCGGTTATAAAAACCAGTCTTTTAATGTTTTATTAGGCAAAAGTTGCTGTTTGTTCTGAGATCCGTACAAAACACATAAACGCAATGTGGGCACCACGTAGAATTTTTTAATGTTAAACCTGGCGGTATGTAAAGTTACCGCTAGGCTTTAAAAGGTTAAAAGGTTAAGAAAGACACGCTCAACGCGCAGGTCGCGGGTACCTTGTTGCGTTGCCTGCGGGAGACGTTTTTAATGGGAGGACGTCTTTTAACTCTTACCCTATTAAAGCCAAGGTAGAATGCCGAAGCATTAAAAAAAACATACGGGATGTTTATTTGTGGACACATACATTACATTACCAATTCATTTTTGTAAAAATGTGCTCAAACGTGTGACACCTTAGCCTAGATTGCGAACTGCATTTTTATAAACTTTTTCCTTTATCGTCAGTGTATTTTTATTGCACGTGACGTACAGAAATGTCCACTCAGGTACAACTGTACATGTAAGTATGCGTATACTTAGTCGTCCTTATTTCTGTGTACTGAATTTCGTGTTGCCTGCGTTCAGACCATATTTTGCCGACGTTGCTGGCACCAGATAAAAGCTTCAACAGGTCTGACGTTATCGATGTTAATAAAACAGGCAATATAGTGTAACATAACATTGAAGCGCATTCGCGAAAACATTGTTGCCGTGGAAAGCAATAGTATTACGTATTTGGAGTGTGTGTCTGTAGCCTTTAGCTGCTGAGTCGTCCGTGGCCTGCCTGACTCCATCATATCTTTACGCATTATTTGATAAACGGCAGGATTTTGTGAAAAAAGGTTATTGAACACAAAATGTGTGTTTTGATTTTCTCTACAATTTTGTCTGAAACATTTCTCTTTTTAAGAAGATTTCAGCAAGGTATTTTCATAAATATACGTAGATCTTCACGTAAAGTATTCGGCATTCTTGCCAGATTTTAATAAAACCTGAATTTTCTGGACAGATTTGCGAAATATACTCGAATACCCAGTTTCATGAAAATCGGTCCAGCGGGAGCCGAGTTGTTCCATGCCGACAAAAGGACAGACGGACGGACGGACGGACATGACGAGGCTAGTAGTCGCTTTTTGCAATTTTGCGAACGCACAGAAAACCGCTGCTTGTGAGGCGCAACAAGAACGCGTCAAAATTTGAAGAAGAAGAATGTTTTGTTTTCTGTTTTATACTGATGCGTGTTCGTTCTGTGTCTGAAGGCTAAAAGCGACGGCGTTATTTTATTGCCAATTTGCTGGTGTATCGTAGTTTCGGTAGCAGTGACGTGTTTTGGCATCGTTTCTCCTTACAGCTGCTGGTGGGCCAGCAGACTGCAGCCTGACCCATCGAGATGCTACAGATGCAGACCCCCCCCACCTTCACTCGACCTATTGAAGGTGTGTGAGATTTATGCAGGAATGCTTTGCTTTTGCGGTATCTTAGTGCTGGTCAGCCGACTCTGAAGGTAGCTTGGGATGAGCAATTGGGGAAATACAATTTTGTAAACGTTCGGATACGCTAGTACTTAGAGTAGGGGGGAAGCCGTCAATCGGCTTTGTTCCTCGGTCAGACTCGTCGGTGTGCTCGATTCGACTCGACTGTGTTCGCCGTTAAACAGGTTACAACGTAACAGCTAGTCACCGGTGCAAGGTATCCGCTGGTTCGTGTAGAAGCGTCAGCGTGTAACAATAAAAGTAAGCGTACTTATTCTGTGGAAGGAATGCTTTTTTTTTAGTGGTGAAGGGCCCCGTAGCAGACGCTACGGACGCACCGCAGCGTTGAGGTTTATTGTGCAACCCTATGATGAAGATGATTATTATTTTTTGTCCTGGAATGAAATTGACAGGGGAAAAACCGAAGTACTCGGGGAAAAACCTGTCCCAGTGCCAGTTTGTCCACCACATATCCCACATGGACTGACCCGGGATCGAACCCGGGCCACCGCGGTGGGAGGCCGGCGGCTAACGGCCTGAGTCATGGCACGGCCAAGAAATGCCTTACGGGTACACCAGACGTGCACAAATCTCTGGTGCCAGGTCGCCCGGACGATGAAATGTTTACGATGGCGCCTAATGTTTGCGGGTCCGCTGTAGTGTGCCTGCCATTCCGTTTGTTGCATATCACTCAGCTGGTGCTTGCGTAATACTTAAGGTGGATCCACACCTCCACTTCTTCCTATGCCTTCATGGCGTGTACAGTGACATCTTTATATTAATTAATGTGGCGCTTTAACTACACTTCCACATTTGCCTTCATGGTGCGCACAGGGACTTTACAGTTACTTAAACTAAGTTTTCTGTAAGGTAAAGCTAAGGTAAGGAAATGTCCCCTTGTTTGATTAACCCTTTAAAGACGAAGCGTATCTGTTTTATATAAGGACTCAGTGCGTACCGCGCTGTAAACACTCTCCACTTCGGTTATAAAAACCAGTCTGTTAATGTTTTATAAGGCAAAAGTTGCTGTTTGTTCTGAGATCCACACAAAACACATAAACGCAATGTGGGCACCACGTAGAATTTTTTAACGTTAAACCTGGTGGTATGTAAAGTTACCGCTAGGCTTTAAAAGGTTAAGCGCCGTTCCGTGGGGTGTACAAGAGAGTGGAGGTGTAGTATGCTTAACCTAGGCATTAGATGGGGTAAGTGATCAGCTTAACTCCTCGGCCGCTTTATTTCGGGGGGAAGAGTCTCGTGGGGTTGCTGGGTATGGGGCTAGATGGCTGATCTTGCTGCTGTGTTTGTGACGGGGATGGGACCCCAGGAATTGTGCAGTGATAGATACGTAATTTACTGACTAGTTTGTGTGTACAGTGTCGACGACGCCACTTGTCCACTATTTGCTGCGTATAAAGAGGCTGTGTATAAACTTATACTGCTTGTAGTCATATAGGTGTATTACGATGTTGCAATATCATTATTAGGCTATTACTGACACTAGAGGGAAAGATAAAACTTGGAAGAGCCAGGCGTAGAGGGAGGGATAATATTAAAATGGATCTTCGAGAAGCAGGATAGGGGCAGGGGCTGATTGATCTGGCTCAGGGTAAGGACAGGTGGCGGGTTCGTGTGAATGCGGTAATGAACCATAGGGTTCCACAAAATGCGGGGAACTTGTTGACTAGTTGAGGAGCTGTTGGCTTCTGAAGAAGGAATCTGCTCCATGGAGTTAGTTAAAGGGAGAAGGTAAATATTTTTATATAAGTGAATGTTTCGGTCAGTAAACACAACATATATTCAGTAAGAATAAGGCGGCATGTTTCGGCTGAAAGCAGAACAAGTAACAGCAATGTAACACCGCAAAACGAGATTAAAGAATTGAAGCTAGTCCTGCTTTATACGCACTTTTCCACAACTTTGATGATTTGCCTGCAATATATACATGTCACTTCCAGGAATATTATGCCCGCTAGCGTACGGCATATTATGCTGTTTCGTATTTGTAACTTTTTATAAACCTCAAGTTATATACATTCAGGCATTCTATAATTTAATGTCTTTTACACTATATTTATATTTTAATTTGTAAAAGCTGAGATCTCAGACCTGCAAAACATTTGTAAAATCCTTCCCCCCCCGGTCATTCCTTGTAGGTGGGCCTGATAATGTCTAATCATTTGTAGCCGAAACACGTAGTTCTTCTTACTGAATGTACATTGTGTCGACTGATTGGAACATTTATTTATATTTAATAACGCAACGGTAATGTGCCACTTTAGTTAAGTACTTTTGTACTTTGGTTTGTAATAGCGAAGTTTTGAATCTTTGAACTCTGCTCCGTATACATTCTGCATGCGCTCATTAGATGACATTTAATTTGGAAGTTTACGAAGTGAGAGGCGGCTTTACAAACGATATTTTTAGAAAAGTTAGTACAGTCACTAGCTTGCAAAACAGCCACAACACAAGAAAGTGAACAATCTATTCAGCATGAACCTTGTTTCTACACGTAATATTTTGGAATCCAAACCGCCGCTGATATTTACCTGGATATTTGAGCTTCCTGCTAGGGAACCGGTGTGTCATAATGCTGAGACGTTTGAGGGAGTACTGGATTTTGGGCGGAATTGTCATTAGCTTCATTATACCTGTCAAGGTATTGTGCAGACAACAAATTCGTTTACTTACACGCCGTCAGCACGTCAGCACAGCTTTGTTGTTACTAATAATTTGTCACTTTACGTCTAGAAACATGTTTCGACTTTAATAAGTAATCTGTAGGATAACCTGGTGAGTATAAAAATGGGAAAAAATTGTCAACCTGCGTAAATTATAAACGCCTCGTTCGAAAATTGACACGTGACATTTTATAATTTTGTAATTTGTACAAAACTTCTGAAATTGTATAACTTATACAAGTCTCGTTCCACAGTTGGCGTACCATATTTTATAATGTTATACTTTATACAACTTTAGAATTTTTGCATTTTATCCTTACCAGATTAGTCTGAAGATGACGTTTTAGTCAAAAAGGTTTTGCTAGAGGCATTGTGGCTAGTTATTTATTAGTAATAAAAAAGGTGTGTTCACGGTGTGTGCGTAATGTGCGTACTGTTTAGTATTATATGTTTACGTAACAAAACGGGGCGACAAACACGCAAATTAAAACACATTCTTTTCTTCAATACTTTTACAAATTTCTTGTTAACAACCATGTTCGTGGGTTTACCGCTACAGTACAGTAAAGTGCTAGTTTACGCCATGTACAGTATGCCTCTACTTCTTTCTGCATTTCAAAATCACTGAAATGTTTTTATTTTATATCCTCTCCATCACAGTTCTCTCACCTACATTCTTTCTCGGCTGTGTTTCTCTCCCACATAATTAACGTGCTGGTAATGTGAGACACGCATGTGCCGTATTATTTGTTGTACAGCAAGTGACCCCGTTACACCTCCGCAACAAGTTAACGCTCGTATTGCGCCTTGCAAAACTTCATTTTGTAACCGCTTGTGAGTCAGTTGTAAACGTCTAAGCGAATGGTAATTCTATTTTAGGGTTTTTATACCGCGTGGGAATGGACTATTGCCGACGTTTCGTAGGAAAACGCAGTCTTCGTCGTCAGTGTTGGTAAAAGTCGGAGGGGGGAGGAAGCATAATCCTCAGAAACGTCGAGAACACCACTCACCTTTACACAGTGCCCAATCTTCCAAACAGGACCGATATTAACAGTGAATCACCGTGAAAGCTTAATCAGTTCTTGTATATTTTCTCCAAAGTGACCAGACAAGCTCTGATAGTGGTTACATTGGTCTCTCCCTTCTGGGGTCAAGCGGCCGGTACGTGAAATTCATCACTCACATCAGTCTAGTGACGAGGTTAAGGATCGTGAGGTTATGCCTGCATTTCCCCATATGCCTTCATGGCATGCTGCATAATGAGACACAGGGACAAATTAACTGGAACACCTTGTTCGAGTAGAAACGTGATTGTAACGATTTGGTGGGGTTTGTACGGGCAAAAGCACATCCTTGCGGGAGACCAGGACGGAGTGAAATGGCAGCACCATTGGCTTCTTCAAAAACTACAGTAACGGTTACAACACAATGAAGGATGTTCTTGTGCAACTTCGGGCATTCCAAGCGCATCGAAAGAACTGCCAAAGCACTCTTGCCAACTGCATCACAAAGTGCGTGACCTGGAAGCTGTTCTTAGCCCACATTCCTCACTTTCTAAGGCGAAATCAGCTTACGGTATCATTGCCGCGTGTATTTGCTTGTTTTTCCCTAATGGCTTGTGAGCCACTTGCCTTAATTTAATGAACGTTATGGTTCTAAAGACCACTTCCTACATCTTTAACTATCAAATTCTTACAATCAGTAGAGTCATATAAAATTATTATTTGTTAACATCTGAGGTGAGGGGACGCTAATGTAAATTAATGCAGGGCACAAAATCTTATATGCTTGTAGGTAGAGTATATATATGCATATATATGTATATGCCTGAATTTACAAGGGCACGTTTATTAAAAAAGTACAGCAATCTCTGGACAGGCCCTTAGGGCTCCAGGAGGTTGAGGCTCCCAGAATTTCTAGACAGTCGGCACATGAAAGTGGTAGGGATGTCACCCCTACTCACCGGCCGCCTTTACCGCCAGGAAATATCCCTGACACTCATTTCTGTTAGAGGTCGAGTCGACCCCAGCGCCACTGTGCGGCCAGAAGGGTTATGCCAATGAAACATCCTAATGACGCGATCGGGAATCGAACCCGCACCCTTCCAGCTTGTACCGAAATGACGTTTGTTGATAAGGTGTGACATAATCATTTGCGGTTTGAAAACCTCTAAGGTGGAGCGACACTCTCAGCACTTAACGTTTAATGCACGGTCTTGAAATTAATGCTAATAGATCTAAAAAATTATATGCCTGTTTTGTCAAGGCCGCATTTCGCACAGTGTAACAGCACAGTGCTATGACGTCTGCGCGAAGTCTATATCTGTAGGTGTAGCCTATATCTGTATTTAGCTTCGCATTTGGCAGAAATAACAGATGCAGCTGGGAACTTCCTATGGGGATGGCTCACATTAAAAATTAAAATTTTGCGACAGACAGAATTGCTGAAGTTCAGTTTTATATATTTCGTATAGGAGGGTTTGTTACTAACAAGAGGCAATCGACAGTACCCGAGTTTTAAGCTTATCGCGGTGTCATAAACAGTAGCAATTCCAGGCACTGTAGTTGATAGCCGTGACTAATGTTTTCGGCATTGTCTATTGTCTTGCCCTTACTTATACCATTAAGTTTTAGAGAAATGATGTGTTTCCATCTTCAGATGGAACTGGGGGGTACGGAGTCCCGTGTGTTTCTAATGGACGTGCCATAACAACATCCCCACTACCCCGCCTTCAACCTGGTGACGGAGATGGGTCATGTCTGAAATTTAATGGCACAAGTAAATATAGACGACAATGCCCAGAACAGCTGTGAAGCAAACATATTGCAATACGCGACCGTCAGAATCGTTTAAAGTTGACGCTGTAGTTAAATAGTGAAATTTGTTCTGTAACTGGAAGGAAAATAATTATTTTGCGGCGGATTGCACATTTTCCTTTAGATAAGTGTACCGCATTTTAGGATTACAGACCGTGAAATAACGTAATCTTTGTGTGATGCTTGACCTACTTAAGTTTAGTGGCTGTAGATGTTATGTAGGGTGTGAAACTTTGTCTCTCACACTGAGGGAACAAAGACTGAGGGTGTTCGAGACTATGGTGCTCAGGAGGATATTTGGGCCCAAGAGGGACGAGGCGACAGGAGAGTGGAGAAGACTACATAACGAGGAACTTAATGACCTGTACTCATCACCAAATGTTATTCGGGTAATCAAATCGAGAAGAATGAGATGGGCGGGGCATGTAGCACGTATGGGGGAAAAGAGGGGTGCATACAGGATTTTGGTGGGGGGACCTGAGAGAAAGCGACCACTTGGGAGACCCAGGCGTAGATGGGAGCATAATATTAAAATGGATCTTGAAGAAGTGGGATGGGGCATGGATTAGATTGAGCTGGCTCAGGATAGGGACAGGTGGCGGGCTGTTGTGAATGCGGTGATGAACCTCCGGGTTGCATAAAATGCGGGGAATTTCTTGACTAACTGAGAAACTGTTAGCTTCACAAGAAGGCCTCTGCTCCGTGGAGTTAGATGTTATGTAGCAGTTCGGCTACATTTTGTGTGTCGGTTGATGGACAAGCAAATGTACTTTCCTTTGCTGATGACTGTGTGATTGGCGCAAGATACTGCAGCAGCGATCGGATTCAACTACGCAAGACGTGCGAAGACCACATCGAACCTTGGGAAACAGGCGAGTGTGATGTAATTACAGTCATCCTCTTAACGGCGTTTCCTCATTTGTTCTGCGAGTGAATGGATAACCTGTTCAAGACTTGAAAGCAAACAAATGAAAGAATTCTGCTGTCTCACCTTCATGTTGCGCGGCCGAGGGCCACGGTTGAGTGGTTACCACTTCAGCTTCATAATCGGTAGGTCTCGAATGCGATTGGTTTCTGCTTCGGCTTGGTAATGGATGGGTCTCGAATATGATTGAGTGGTTTCTGTATCAGCTTCATAATCGATAGGTTTTGAATGCGATTGAGTGGTTTCTGCGTCAGCTTCATATAGACAGGGCTCGAATGCGATTGAGTGGATTCCGCTTCAGCCGTCGCGAATGCGATTGAGTGGTTCCCACTCCTGCTTCATAGTCAATAGGCCTCGAATGCGATTGAGTGGTGCCTACTTCAGCTTCGTATTCATGATTGAGTGGTTTCTGCGTTAGCTTCCTAATTGACAGGCTCGACACAATTCTCGGCACTGTTGTCGATTGTCTGTGAAGTTTTCTTTAGGCGTTTGGATTGCAGCAGCGGAGCCCCAGTAGGAGGCTAGAAGACACTGTGAACCGTTCAAAGTCCAGTATAACTGCGTGCGCTACGTGCTGTAACACCAGTAAACTTTGCAGTTTTCACCGTACAGCGTGTTAATGTGTTTCTTATTGTGAATAAATGCCGAGTATTTCCATAAACAGCGTTAAGTGATTGTTTTTATAGTGGAGATAGAATGTGATTCTGTGAGGTTTGGAACAGAAGTTTTATATATAATTTAGATGAATGTTAGTCTTCGAAGGGTTAAAGCGTGCGCCAGTAGTGTACGTCGATAGGGTTATGACGAGGCATGTTATATTTAGCATGCTTCAGTTTTTGGACTTTTTCCGTCATCAGTGTTTTTAACCTTTTAAAGCCTAGCGGTAACTTTACATACCACCATGTTTAACATTAAAAAATTCTACGTGGTGCCCACATTGTGTTTATGAGTTTTGTACGGATCTCAGAACAAACAGCAACTTTTGCCTTATAAAACATTAAGAAACTGGTTTTTATAACCGAAGTGGAGGGTGTTTACAGCGCGGTACGAGCTGAGTCCTTATATAAAACAGATACGCTTCGTCTTTAAAGGGTTAAGCACCGAACGATGGGTAGGATCCAAAAAACTGGATTGATCCTAAGTTAGAGGAGTACGTTTCGATGATGTGTACTGGATGTACAGCGTCTCGAGCCGCGGTTTTGAGCCACGGATTCTATTACAAGGGTCTGTTGAAGTGATATCGATCATGAACGAGGCGTAGGGCAAAATTTCCCAAAATTTCTGAGATGTTTACCATTCCGACACAATGCGATACGGGGAACAATTTGTAATGAATTGAGAGTAGACTGTAACTGGGGCCTTCCGTTCAAATTACAGCACCGACTGCTACAATATTTGATTGTGGCTGTTTTATCCCCGGCGTTATCACGTATGGTGTAATTTGATAGGCTGAGTAGGCCCATATAAGCCCGTCCGGCAGCAAGAAGTGAGCAAGATCACACAACACGCCAGATGGAATTCGAAACACGGGCGTCCAGCTACCGCGTCTCGCGTCCAGAGATGTAGACTGGTACATCTGTAACACTGAATTAAATTGGATGGAACTGAATAACTGAAGCCTTTTTTTTTATTTGGCACTCGGATCTGATATAATGATCTTAGAAGAAGTGGCTAGCAAAATTGAGCACAGTTCGAGTGATCTGTCTGGAAGCCTCTCGACTGAATGGCAAAAGTAGTTCACCCAAACTTCTGAACCGTATATAAGTAAGTAGCGTCTTATTGTTTACTGTGTGCTGAATTTTTGCTGAACTTTCTCCAGAGTTTATGGTATATGATTTTCAACTTGGTCTCCTTTTAAAATTATAGGCGATGAAGACAATCCAGTTTGTGCCTAGTGGGGGGACCTTTTTAGCAATGACGAGTTCTGTATGTGTGACCTGTAACTGGGCAGTTACAAAGCATTTCGTTCATAGGTCTGCGTGCGTGTAGTGAAAAAATGATATTAGCTTTATTGGTTTTGCAGTGCGTTGAGGAAGTTTACGGGCCTAAGAATGGGCATTGTTTTACATGGCAAATGCATTTAGCATATAGATTATTCGTAAGGATATGCCCAGGAATTTTTAAGTGATATCGTACGGGGTTTTCGAATTATGACGCAACTAACATGTTGGTAATAGCAAACCGGTCTAGACTACTTCAGCTTTTAGGCCTTTCTTACTCATTGTTGTTGAATGAAACCCACATGTAACCTTACTCACAAATGACACACTGTACACACACGACCTTTATGTAAAGTGTTACCCTGTGTTGTTCAGAAATATGGAAATTAGGTAAAAATCAGGTTTTGCTGATTGTTTTAAAGCAGGGGTGCACAAATCGCGGGGCTGAAAGTCGTCCAGGTGACATATAGTGTTTTTGGTGGTGCTTGCATCATGTCAGCCTTCCGCCGGCTGGAATTCTGGGGTGGCTCCTAGATTTTCGGAAAATTTGTTTACCCCTGTTGTAAAGAGTTTTAAAACTTGAGGTCTCTGTTCTGCTGGGACGTGATGTGTCGTCACATCCCACCCACACCACCGTGAGACTTGGATCTTCATTGTGAGGCAGGGTGGAGTTTGCTTGTGAACACGGCAGGAGGAGAGTATTTGGAAGTACTGAACAGGAAGCGACGGGAGGCTGGGGAGAAGTACGTGATGGGGAACTGTATAATTTGTACTCTTCACGTTGTGAGCTGGTATTAGACTGATCAACTGAAGGAGAATGAGCTGGGTAAATTTGGTAAAGATTAGAAATGAACGTAAAAATTTAATTTGGTAAACCTGAAGAGGAGCCACCGTATGTGGGGTTTGCTTGTACATGAGAAAATTGTGTTTAAATCCTTTAAAGATTACGTGAAAGTACTTTTCTATCCCATGCTCCCCCATTTCCGAAAAATCATTGTTTTTAGGAAAGTTCCCAGGCCTCACCCGTTTGCCCTTCCGGTAAGAGCAACATAAAGATGAGTGTGGAGCACTGGTGGAATGATACTGACAGAGGGAAGGAATGATACTGACAGAGGGAAGGAATGATACTGACAGAGGGAAAGCCGACTTATCGTTCTCCTTACTCATTCGTCTGTCATCCAGGGTGTGGCCAAAGAGGAAAGTAGATACACAGAAGCCCAATGTCACCCCCACCGTAACAAAATACAGAAAATAAGAGAAATCTTGTATGGGCTGAAGTAGTCGGGTTTAGTACACGTTGTGAATTTCTGGTGGCGTTATTGGCTTAAGGGCGAAGGTGGATTGAACTGGCTTTTCATCGTCTTCAGTTTCGGTATTTGGTATTACATATTCAGAATCTCTGGGTTGTTTTAATAATAATAATAATAATAATAATAATAATGGTAATAATAATAATATCATAATTGTTTTGTCAGTTACCGAAAAGGCTGTGTCAGGAGTATTTGGTACTGACATAAATAAAAGAAAAGATGGAGTTACATAATGATGAGCGTCATTATTTATGTCATCATACGCTATTGGTGCGATTTAAGCAAGGAAGATGAAATGGGATGGTCGTGTAGCAGGCAGAGGGCAGATAAGTTTTGTAGAAAATTTTAAGTTGGGAATCATGTGAAAGGAAGGCACAGGCGTGGCTGAGAGGATAATGTTGCAATTAATATTACGGGAGCAGGGTATAGATAATGCAGACTGGATGCAACTGGGGCAGGAAAGGGGCCGGGGGCGGGCTGTTTTGAAAATGGTACTTAACCTTTTAAAGCTTAGCGATAACTTTACGCACCGCCAGGTTTAACATTAAAAAATTCTACGTGGTGCCCACATTGCGTTTATGTGTTTTGTACGGATCTCAAAACAAACAGCAACTTTTGCCTTATAAAACATTAAGAGATTGATTTTTATAGCCGAAGTGGAGAGTGTTTACAGCGCGGTACGCACTGAGTCCTTATATAAAACAGATACGCTTCGTCTTTAAAGGGTTAATTTCCTGCTTGCAGAAAAGACATTGAGTTGTTAACTAGCTGAACGAGTGTCAGCTTCTCAGGGTGGATTCTACTGGAGGGAATCGTTATCTACACTGTAGAGACTACAGTATACATTTCTTAACTTTCTTTTAGTGTTTTATTTAATGATGATGTCAGTTGTTAAGATTATATTGCGTTGATGGTGGATGAATGAATATGAGTGTGGAGCATCGGTGGAATAGTAGCGACAGGAAAAACACCGAAGTACTCGGCGAGAAACCTGTCCAACTGTCACTTTATGTACCACAAATCCCACATGGGGTATGGAACACTGCTGGTCAAAATAACATGTCATGACAGCTTGTGGCTGCGATTTGCTTCGTCATCTTTGTTTGACGTAACGTCCAGTTTGGCGACTTTGAAGTTAGCGATCGAGTGAAAATGCTGGCCGGTATCCCACAACTCTGCTATACTGCGGCCACGGAGAGATGTCCCGTGGACAAACCCCTCTGCCCCTGCCTCTGTTGCGATCGATGTGTTTTCTGATCACTTTTATTTATGACACGCGTTTTGTGCTGGTGTATATACGCGATAGTGTTGGGCTGGTGAGGAATACAACAGTAGGCAGAACGCGGTAAGCTTCAAGCACCGTTAATCCCTCTGTCCATAAGACTTCTTTCTGTGTCCTCAGTACAACAGAATTCCTATGAACTGAATGGTTGGGAAAATGGTAGCGAATTTAGGGAGTATGTTGAAGGTAGTGGGCAATGTATGGGTTTGGAAACACCAGAACAAAGCAGACCGGAGTAGACACACTGGCCAGACAGACTTCCTGCCAGTGGCAGTTAAAACCGTCCAATAAAACCAGTCGCTGAGACAAGTATAGTGCTACGTTTCTGTCACCGTGGTTGTGTTTTAACTATTTCAAGACTGAATTTAACCCTAAACACGGTGGTCCCTCGGGAATTCGGAGCCGGTAATTCGGATCTTCTGACGGTTCGGACAATTTTTGGCCAGCTGTAGCCCAGTATTTCCCATTTAAGTTATTATTACAGTATATTATTATTATTATTATTATTATTATTATTATATTGTGTACAGTATTTCCGCTTTAAGGAGTTTTACTTTGGTACTGAGTGATGATTTGTTTTATGTTACGTATACCACGGAGTTTCCCCTCGGTGGTCCGGATTACCAGGTAAAGGACCACTCCCCCTCACATGTTCCGGATGACAGAGGGATTTGTCAGTATGAATGTGCCGTAGCTGTTTGCGGACTGGATTTAACCCAAAAAATATAGAAATTAATTCGCACCGCACAGTAAACTCATTTCGTCTCGATTATAAGAACCATTCGTTTAATGTTGTTAACCCTTAAAAGACGAAGCGTATCTGTTTTATATAAGGACTCAGTGCGTACCGCGCTGTAAACACTCTCCACTTCGGTTATAAAAACCAATCTCTTAGTGTTTTATAAGGCAAAAGCTGCTGTGTGTTCTGAGATCCGTACAAAACACATAAACGCAATGTGGGCACCACGTAGAATTTTTTAATGTTAAACCTGGTGGTATGTAAAGTTATCGCTAGGCTTTGAAAGGTTAAGGGAAGTAATCGCCGTTTTATTTCTGAGATTCATACAAAACTCATAAATGCACTGTGTGGGTGTAGTGTAGAATTTATGAATGACAAGCGTTGTGGCGCATACAGTAACCACTAGGCTTTAGTGGGGTTAACCAGCATTTTATTGCACAGTTTCTGAATACAGCATTGCTTTCAGATACCCATATAATAGTATGCAGCCATTCACAACAGGTTTTGTTCCTATTAGAACCCTTTGGAAATATTTTTGCCTAGTTCTTGTTATACAGTGCTCTTGATGTTGGACAGAAATTAAGAGACGTTCCTTTTCTCTGTTGTGACTGTTCATTGGCTGTGGCCTCGTCTGATCTGCTCCGGTCTGCTTCTGTGTGTCCATCGCTAAACAGTTGGACGGTTGTGTGGAAGTTGTGGATCCATGCGACTCCTTCTAGTGGCTTGCCGTCACTGCGTGCCGCGTCTGCTTAATTCAGACAGCTGTCAGTTACAGACGCTCTTCAACTGTTCACTTCTGCACATTCCCTAGGGCCCAGCTGATCTCAGCGCTGGTGAAACACCATACGAGGTGATGGGATCCAAACTAGTTCGGTAGATTGTATCGGAGTTGTAGTTTGAAACAAGAGAACACAAGTTTCTCTCCTTCCTTCATTCCTCTCCTTTTCTCTAATTTCCGCTAAGTACAGCTGTTCGTTGCAGTTTTTCACGTTTATCCGTTACACAGTTACCTTTTATCGAAAGATGTACTGTGTAAGCCAGAGTCTAAGGCCGCTCCGAATGTGAGTCGACGACCCCTTCTTATTGGGGTATTTAGAGAGAAATTCAATTTAGAAAGTGTAATAAAAACATGAATACAGTATCAGAGATGCAGGTATAAAACGAGAACATGTGAGTGACGTACTGAGTGAGAAAGGACAGTGCTGTAGCGTGCCCTATGAGTCACGTGACGTGTCCCTGAGGTGTTACTGGCAAACGATGTAAGGCCTAGATTATAAGGCGACCCCTACTTTTCTGTGCGGCTGTTTTCGGAAAGAATCTCACGTTATATTCGGACTTACACGGTAACTGACAGTAGGACTCTGCCTGAAATTCTACGTTTGTGATAACTTTAAATGCTGTAGTTTTGGTTTGATATCGTATAGTCTGGTGGATGCTTAGCTATTTTTCACGAAACGTTCTGCCTTCATGCTGGAGGCAGAGTTGAACATGGAAATAACGTTTCTGCAAATTGTTGGTAACGGCCTGCTGCTGTCTAGTTCTGGTATTTTGAAACTCGCGGAGCAAGGAAGGGGGGGAAAGGAACAAGCAAAAGAGGAGAAGCAAGGTGTGAGGCTGGTATCTGTTTTATGGCACTAGGTGTCGGTGAAAAATACTTAACTAACTAACCAACCAACCAACCAACCAACCAACCGACCAACCAACCAACCAACTAACTAACTAACTAACTAACTAACTAACTAACTAACTAACTAACTAACTAACTAACTAACTAACTAACTAACTAACTCCATGGAGCAGAGGCCTTCTTGAGAAGCTAACAGTTTCTCAGCTAGGCAAGACACTCCCCGCATTTTATGGAACCCGGAGGTTCATTACCGCATTCACAAGAGCCCCCCACCTGTCCGTATCCTGAGCCAGATCAATCCAGTCCATGCCCCCATCCCACGTCTTGAAGATCCTTTTTAATATTATCCTCCCATCTACGCCTGGGTCTCCCAAGTGGTCGCATCGGTGAAAAATACCAGTCGCAAATACATCGGCCACTGAGAATATTTGGAGCTGGTGCAGTCACTCGAATGTAAGTGATAAATGTTTTTGCACAGACAGTAGTTGCTGAGTCATATGCCTTCGCCAGGCAAATACCCACCCCATGTTATCCGCATTCCTTAAATCCTTGTCAAGTCTCAATGTACCAGAACTACGCAGTGCTTTACGCGGTGCCAATCCTCAGTGTACAGTAGAATTCTACCTGCAGAGCAGTATGAATCATTTGCTTTGTGTATTTAATTAAAATTTAAAATATCTGAACTCCTTTCAATTGATTTTCAAGGCTCCGCCACCATGTTATGATATCTGCGCTCTTCTGGGGTGTTGCGCAGCGTTGAGTGGTAATCCTTTACCGACGTTTCGGGACAAAGTATCGGTTCCATATTCAAGGGACAACATATCTGTCCCATCTGGACTTACTGACAGTTGAAGATGGGACCGATACGTTGTCCCGAAACGTCGGTGAAGGATTACCACTTGACGCTGCGTAACACCCCAGAAGACCGCAGACCTCTTCTTTCAAGTTACATTTGCAGATATAAGTGAATTGTTAGGATTTACGATCGACTGACACGCACATCTGACATAACCCTTTTTTTGTACCTTGTCCATCGTCTAGTTTTTTTTAATGAAGAACGACGCTTCGGAGGCCGGCACTGCTTCCATCTTCAGGCAAGGAAAGCACCTGATCTGGTGGACCCCTTAGACAGAACTGTTCTCAGTCACTGGCACAGTCCAAGAAAAGATTATGTCACTGAGTCACATACCATCGTCAGAACCGTGTATTCGGGAGGCCCTAGGATCAGATACAGCCATGGATCGAAGCTATTCGTATTCAGCTTTTCATATTTTTCTGGTAGTCCTTCCAGATAAATTCTGGTATAATACTGTAAACTATGCCACACCCACTTCCTTCCGCATCCTCTCCAATGCAGCTGCCGGCTGTAAATAAAACGTAGCGATGCGAGATTTGAGGTTCTCACTGCGGTGCTGCTGAAGGCTCGAGTTTTCTGCGAGGGGCACGCGGTGGTGCAGTTGGTTGAGGCATTGCGCTACAAACCGGAGGGTCGCGGGTTCGATTCCTGATGGTGTCATTGGAATGTTTCATTGACATAATCCTTTCAGTTGCATTATGGCCATGGGATCGACTCAGCCTCAAACAGAAATGAATACCAGGAATATTTCCTGGGGGGTAAAGGCGGCCGGTACGTAGGACTGACGACCTTACCACCTTCAGGTGCAGATTGTCTAGAAATCTGGGAGCCTGAACGTCCTGGAACCCTAGGGGCCTGTCCAGGCACGTAATGGGATTGCTTTACCTTTTCGAGTGTTCTGGGATGTTACACCATGTCGACGATTGGGAAGGACCTAGTGACCTCCTCTTCAGGATGTTTTATCCTGAATGTGAAGGCACTAGTATCCTTCAAGACTTCGGTAACAGCTTACGCAACAAGAAAGCCTAACGTTCGAGGAAACTCAAGTTTTTAGTACGTGATGTTTGCATTTCATATCTTGTTTTCCCTAGGATGCATCACCGTATCCGTTCAATTACAGTAGCATTGCTAGGCAAATACTAGGCGTTGTGGTGATACAGTTCAGTCATGGCAGAGCCGGTCTCTCATTTGGACATAGCAAAATTGCGGAAACATTTGTGTGAGTTTGTTCCATTGTGTTGTGGTTTCATTGCCAGTGAAGGTAAACACTGCACATCTATACAGAACAGTTGTCAGTTCGCTGCGAAAGGGATCAAATGACCCTGACATACTAACAGAAAACTGGACATCATTTGTAGGCAAAGCCCACTCAACCTTGAATGCTTGCTATTCATATTTTTTAAAACATGGAAGTGGTATTCTGATGTTGCCACTCTGTTTCAGGAATGACCCTGCCTTATGTTTATTTTAAACTGTTTGTCTTTACCTGTATGTGCATGCAAGTAGCAAAATATCTGTGACGCGGTAGACATAACAGAATGGGTGACGCTAACGTCCTGTCTGTTTTACAAGGTAACAACAGGACACTTTAATCTGACAGGCAGCTTCATGCTGTCATGTGCAGCACTATGTGACGTCAAATATGGAGTAAGCCATGGGCAATTAACTAATTATTTGGCACCATGCGCGGGTTTTGGAGGTGCGTGTTTTAGAACGTTTATACCAGTATCTTATGCGTATGTTGTAATTGTGCGTAAAATTCACTAAGTTCTAGTAATAAAATTAAGTACAAAATTTAAACTGAAGAAACAAAATTTAGAATCCATAATATTACAGCTAAAGCGGTCTTAAAGTTTTGTAGTGAAGCCTGGATACTGAAGAAACGAGATGAACAAACACTGGAAGCAGCACGAATGAAATTTTTAAGATTTATTAGGAATTACTAAGTTAGACAGGGAAAGAAATCAATCCATCAGGGAGAAACATGGAATGCAGAACTCTGTTTCGGAAATACAACAATACCAACGAGAGTGGCTGTAATACGTAGAGAGAATGGGCACAGACTTGATACCCAAACAGGCGCTGAAGTAGGCCAAAGGGGAAGAGAAGCATCGGACGTACGAGGAAAAGATGGAAGGACCAGCTTCGCCTTGACGGATAAAGAACAAGCACGACGCCTAACTATTCACACCTGATGATGATGATGATGATGATGATAATGATAAGATTTAAACCTTTAAAAGCCTGACATTCGTCTAGATATAATGTACAAATGTATCGAGATAATGTGCATATATTCTTCTCAATAACGCAGAATATAAATTCTGTTCCTGTCTCACTGTAGACACGCCCCTTCTCCCTGCAAACACCAGTCTGTTTAAATGGACAGTCATTCGTATAAAAATCATGTGAAACACACAAATACATTTTGTGAGCAAAGTGCAGATATTTTAAATTCTAGAGCAGGCAGTATTGTACAGGGTTAACATACTCCATGCCCTACATGTATTGGAGAAAACTTAGCGCAGGATATATCCGTGGTAACATGCGTATATTGGTCAGAAAAGAACGTTACGCTGCGGTGCGGTGCGGTGCGGTGATTCGTGTTTTTGCGCTTTGGTTGGACTCGTTTATTTCACTGATACTCTCAACCATAACGTAGTCTAAACTGTCTCTATTTAAGAGCCATTTCTTAAAAAAAAATACAGTGAAACTTGGTTATAACGGCATAAAGGGGACAGCATATTTTGTGTCGCTATAAAGGAGCGTCGTTATAACCGAGGAGTACAATGTTATGGCTAACAGTGACGATTTAATTGGTACCACAGAGTATCTGACGCTATAGGCGAGGTGTCGTATAAACCGATGTCGTTATAACCGGGTTCGACTGTATATTTTTATCGTGCCGCGGTGAGTGCCTGTTACCAGGACGTGGCGCTCCTCGGGTTGTGGCTGGAGGAGACGGTGTCCAGATAACGGAGGGTAGCCGCGAATAAAGTCAATAAGCAGTCGCGGACAGCCGACAAGGGGTGGTCCTTCCGTTTGGGGGTTGGGCGAGGGGCTAGGAACTCATGGCCGTGAACACTTAACATGTTGCGAAATATTTCATAAACCCTTGCACTCTGATTGGTCCTTTCTAACGATGTAAGCAGCGGACAATGGCAAAGGTGAAGGCAACATTGTTCCTGGCCATGCCATGAAGGCGTGTGTGGGGATTAGAGGTATAGCTGCACTCTTTCTTAACCTCAGCACTAGATGGTGGTGAGTGGTCAACATAACGCCCCGGCCACTTTACCCCCGGGAAAGAACCGCGGTACCTACTGGAGGCTGGCTGGTGCCCACAGACGGTTCGGGTGTTTTAGAGACGAGAAAAATCCCTTTCCACTTCCGGGATTGGACGTGAGATTTATCTGGCTGCGGAAGGGCCAAGGGGCAGGCTGTTGTGGAAGCGGCGGTGAACCTACGTGTTCCATAAAGTGTGTGGGATTTCTCGACTAGCTGTAGAACCCTTAGCTTCTCAAGGACTGCTGCATGGAGTCAATTAGCCCTTTAAAGACGAAGCGTATCTGTTTTATACAAGGACTCAGTGCGTACCGCGCTGTAAACACTCTCCACTTCGGTTATAAAAACCAGTCTCTTAATGTTTTATAAGGCAAAAGTTGCTGTTTGTTCTGAGATCCGTACAAAACACATAAACGCAATGTGGGCACCACGTAGAATTTTTTAATGTTAAACCTGGTCATATGTAAAGTTACCGCTAGGCTTTAAAAGGTCAGTCAGTCAGTCAGTCAGTGGGCTGTGAGTTCCTTCTGCTGCTGCTGCGGCTGCCGCTGCCAGGAACAGAGATAATCCGCAGCCAGAAATGAGCTGTGTTTGCAATTCTGCACATCTGTGATGCTTTGTTTATGTGGATATTTCAGTTTCTGGTCGCAGATGGCCGGCTGAAGGTCGGTCGGTGAGTGTGTGTGAGTAGGGGGCAGATACTGTTGACCCTGTGGTACCAGGCGGTTGCAGGGCGTCTGTTTGTACAGGATGTGTCATCAGTGTGACTGACTCATAAGGCGATAAACCAAATGACGTTCATCATACGCCCAATTTCACATTCAGCGCTTAAAGCATTTTCCATTCCATCTAACAGATTTCGTTCAAATTTCGTATTGCAGATCAACTCCGAAGCCTTGTCGAATGAATTTTTTTGCCAAATACAAAAATTGGCTAACTAATGCGCTATATTATAATGTCTTTACATTACAGCATTTACAATAGTTATTAGTCCTACATGTTTTGATCCCATAGCATCGTCCTCAGGGAGTCATCAACTGCAACACTGTTAATGCTGTTTGTGTCACTTTTAATTTTTAATTTTGAATGAGTCCGTCACGATGGTACTACAGGATGGAAATATGTAGGACTAATATATAAATATTGTAATATAAATACATTAGAATATAGTGCATTGGTTGGACAAATATTGTATGTGACTGGTGATCATGCACGGTATGAGCAATATAGAATTTTGTGCCTTTACAAAATTTAGGCTAAAGACTTGAAGGGAAAAGGGAGCTTGGAAGACTGACATGTGAAGCGGAGTTTGATATTACAGTGAATCCTAAGGCACGTTCCTGCGACTCTTGTATTTGACAAATGAGCCAATAATTGTGCATTGTGCAGGGAGCCAAGCAAATGGTTGTCACACTTCCCACGGCTGTCAGGTACTGCCTACCAGGCGGCTAACGCAGTGAAACACACAACCTTTTAGAACAGTCATTCTCACGACATTGGTCATTATTTCTTTCACTTTTACCGGCAGAGGGTGGGGGACACAGAGAAGTGGCCAGTATTTGTTGTACAAGTGCATCGTTCCCACGACGTGGCAACCATATGAATGTGACAGATGTTTGTTAGATATACCAGTTGTGGGAACCTGGCTTAAGAGAAAGATTGTGGGAGGGCGTGAACTGGAGTCATGTGACTCAGTCAGAATAGCGTCTTGCTACGGGCTGGACGGTCCGGGGATAGAATCTTGGTGGAGGCGAATTTTTCCCCCATTCTCACGACATTGGTCATTATTTCTTTCACTTTTACCGACAGAAGGTGGGGGACACGGAGAAATGGCCAGTATTTGTTGTACAAGTGCATCGTTCCCACGACGTGGCAACCATATGAATGTGACAGATGTTTGTTAGATATACCAGTTGTGGGAACCTGGCTTTAGGGGAAAGATTGTGGGAGGGCGTGAACTGGAGTCATGTGACTAAGTCAGTATAGCGTCTGGCTACGGGCTGGACAGTCCGGGGGTAGGATCTTGGCGGAGGCGAAATTTTCCGCACCCGTCCACACCGGACCTGGGGCTCACTCAGCCTCCTGTACAATGGGTACCGGGTTTCTTTTCCAGGGTTAAAGCGGCCGCGGCTGGTGTTAATCACCCATCTGTATCTAGCGCCGACGTTAAAGAAAGTACAGCTATACGTTTACCTCCCCTCTGTGCCTTCATGGCATGTTACAGGGTGAACCTCACCTTTATTCCAGCCATACAAAGGTATTATGAAATAACCGACTCTGTAATGCCGACTGAGGCATAGGTACCCCTTGATTGCTTCATAACGACGACTGCCATCTGGCGTAACTACGAACTAATCACTCACGCGCTCACAAACCAAATACATTATATAAGGCAGATAATTAAGCACCGAAACCAATCTAAACAGAGCAAATTTGAACGATTGAAAATACTGTAATATAGTTTGTGTTTTGGTAAAAAGAGATCAGTTTTGAGGGCAGTAACCTATGCTTGGAACTTCAGTGATTTGCACTGAAAGTCGCTGAGCGTATGGACGTAGGCTTTTGGTAGCTGATATACGATGGCCCATACGAACAGATTATCCAGATGCCTGTGTATCTGCGTCTGGCAGCTGCCAACGTGTACTTCCTGCGCTTGTCAGATAGCAGACCTAACTCGGCAGTTTCAAAATTAGACAACTCCATTAGGCGCATGTCAGTGTTGCAGCTGTTGTGTGCATATCCAGGTATGTCCTGTCAACAGCTACACTGAGATGTGCACAAAACGAGTAGGTCTACGGTTGTCTTTTTTCCTTTCTTTGCATTTTTTTTGCGTTGGTGGCACGAACTTCCCTCGAGTTGACGTCATGACACTGATTCACCCCACTAACAAAAGAGCGTCGTCATCTTTCACCGAAGCCCTGCCGTGGCGACTGTACCTGTTATGCTTCCTGCAGTGCGTAGTACAGGCGTGTGTTTTGAGATGGGTTACCTTTGTGACGAAGACGGCTCTGACCCAATGTCGATTTCTGAGCGCACGCCGTCTGTAAATGCGTTTTCCACAATTTTGTGTCTCTAGCCGTACAGCCTTTATCTTCTTATTGCAGATAATATTTTTGTTTTTTTTTTAAACTGGCCGATACTCGCCCAGTGCATCGAGGTTCTTGTCGTTGCTTAGCGCCCAGACAGTTTTGAGGCCCACTCAACCTAATTTTATGGCTACCGGAGCCCCATTCCGCGGGATTGGATAGGTCTGTGCGTGAAGCTGACCACGTACCGCCATTTAGTGCCGCGGATAAGAAACAGTGGAGTTGTGCCTCCGTTCCATATGCAGTGGGGAATCCTGATCTGGAGTTCAGGTCTAGCGGAAGGGCACAAAACGCCTTCCAGTTACACTTCCGCTAGACCTGAACTCTGGACCATATGCCTTTGTGGTGTTTTCAAGCGCAGTTTCGCCTTTTTTACTTTTTGCTTTTATACGTGACACCGACTCGAATATTTTATACAAGTTAGTAGAGCTGAACGATTTGTAGTTTTTAGCGTGTATTATATTGTTGTACACTTAACCCTTGAAAGACGAAGCATATCTGTTTTATATAAGGACTCAGTGCGTACCGCGCTGTAAACACTCTCCACTTCGGTTATAAAAACCAGTCTCTTAATGTTTTATAAGGCAAAAGGTGCTGTTTGTTCTGAGATCCGTACAAAACACATAAACGCAATGTGGGCACCACGTAGAATTTTTTAATGTTAAACCTGGTGGTATGTAAAGTTACCGCTAGGCTTTAAAAGGTTAAAGGCGTGTATTAATTGTCTTTATGTTAAGACGTATACGGTGCGTTTTGTTTATTTATTTATTTATTTATTTATGGTTTAACGATGCTGTCACCTGTTTGGTCTGTGTAACATCTGACGGCTGGCTCACTATTCGTCCTTATTGCTCCAAAGAGAAGCATAGGTACCTAATGGTAGGTTAGTTCTTATTCATTCACTTCTAATGACTGCTGTTCCAACTTGCGTACCATATTGAACATTGAATATGATGTGTGACGCATGTAGCTGGCAGAGCGTCATTAGGGAAAACAAAAGTAGTGGCCCTTGGTCAGAAAAGGGGTACGTGATATAAAATGAAGACTTTATTAACGCGTGCAACGTGAGCCGGGATACCTCAGTCGGTATAGCGACTCGCTACAGGCTGGGCGGTCTGTTGATTGAATCCCAGTGGGGGGGGGGGACAAGATTTTCTGCACCCGTCCAGACCGGCCCTGGGGCCCCACCCAGTCGCCTGTACAACGGGTACCGGGTCTTTCCCGGGGGTAAAGCGGCTGTTGCGTGGCGTTGACCACCCACTCCGATCTGGTGTCGAGTTTAGTGAGAGAGTATTGTTATACCTGTATCCCCCTCTGTGCCGTAATGGTATGTTATAAGGTGAACTTTAACCCTTTAAGGACCAACTGGGGTCTGTTTTATTTAAAGACCCAGTTCGTACCGCGCCGTATACACTCGTCTCGATTATAAACAACGTATCAGTCAATTTTGTACAGGGCAAAACTCGCTGTTTGTTCTGAGATCTTTACACGACATATAAATACACTGTATGGGCAGAAAGTAGCATTTTTGAGTGTTAAATCTTGTGGTACATGCAGTAACCGCTAGGCCTTGGAAGGTTAATTTGAACATTTCCGCGATATGGAGAATATTTAAAGAGATAAGTGAAGCACGATTTCTAACTGTGCAATAGTGTAGTGCGATTGGTTTCAGTGGACCCCCAGGGTCGAAGAGTTACGCGACATTGCTAATTAACACATTTAATGATAGAGAACAAATTACAGTCGCGGTCAGAGCAACTGAAGCTTGAGACAAAACGTAGCGTTGCCAGGTACTGAATCTAGACAGCAAGGTGCAGGCGTCACTGCTCAACAAATGGTATGGTCATTGATGTCACTTTGCGCGGTTTATTGCGTTTCTCTCTTTCGGGAGTGAAAAATATTGAAAAAACTGTTTCGAGCAGTGTAAACGATCTGTGTTTTTTTGATCTCTTTAATTGTTGTTTAAGGTCTGTTCTTAGGCCGTGCCGTGGCTCAGGCGGTTAGTTACTGGTCTCTCACCGCGGAGGCCCGGGTTCGATCCCGGATCAGTCCATGTGGGATTTGTGGTGGATAAAGTGGTACTAGGACAGGTTTTTTCCCTGTCAGTTTCATTCCACCGGTGCTCCGTTACATGAAATAACGAAAAAAAAAACTAATCATCTTCATCACACTGTTACACAGTAAGCCTCAAGACTGCGGTGGGGCCATGGCATCTGCTGCAGAGCCCTTCACCACAAAAATAAATTCTGTTCTCTACTGTTTGACGCGTTCTATTTGCGTTCCACACTGTAGGCGCGAACCTTGTGAATGTATGTGAAATCAAAGGCGAAAGCTGAAGTGTGAAGGAGCCTTGTAACGTTATAAGCATGGCACCTGAACCAGTCCCTTTCTTTGCGATGTGGCCTTGTGGTACCCGTACCGTGTGGCGAGTGACTGAGTGTGAAAACACGTATTGTGCATTGGTATTTGACGTTACAGTTGTGTATAGCACACAAACAAGTACTAATTATATGCGGTTCGTTAAACTTGAGTGTTCATAGGACCCCGTAATAATCTAAAGGCACCCGTTAATTACTGCTGTGAATCACATGCATTACGCTGGGAACTCCAATACACAACGCGTTTCGAAAGCTCTTTATATAGCACAGCTTTGAATGACGTTAATGTATATACGCCAGATAGTACGGTACACGAAACTGTGGGAAAAGTTAAATTGTAGCTGTTTAAATTTTGTTTAACCAGGAAAACTCATTGAAAACAAGCTACCAAATGTACGCATAGCGCAATTGTAGCGTGTCGGCTCATTTTCGTTAATTTATCTCGAAAATCTTAAGACTTAACGAAGAAGTGTTTTGGGTTTGCAACACCTGTTTCAGTTTAGGGCATACAACATGTTTCACTTTTGGGCATACAAGATGGGCTTACAACACCTGTTTCAGTTTTGGGCATACAGTACGTGTTTCAGTTTAGGGCATATAAGATGGGCTTGCAACACCTGTTTCAGTTTAAGGCATACAACGTGTTTCAGTTGTGGGCATACAAGATGGGCTTGCAACACCTGTTTCAGTTTAGGGCATACAGCGTGTTTCAGTTTTGGGCATACAAGATGGGCTTGCAACACCTGTTTCAGTTTAGGGCATACAACATGTTTCAGTTTTGGGCATACAAGATGTATTTCAGTTTTGGGCGTACAACGTGTATTTCAGTTTTCGCTGCTGCTCTTGTTCGAAACATTTTTTGCACAAAGCCTGTAGGGCGTCACGTAAATTGTCCGTCATTGTTGTCCGACTTTAACCAAAATTGGACTATGTCGGCAGATTTCAGTAGAATTCCCCAGTGTGAAATTTCATGAAAATTGGTATAGTGTTTCTGGAGGTGTTACGTGAGGAAAGACGGACGCAGGTAGGATAGACGTTTTCGTGAGTGGCTGCATAACTACCGACTGCCCAAGGAAGGCACAGTACCCTGAAGATTGCCTGAAACAGAAAGAATTTTGAGATGTTACGTGGGGTTACTTTTAGGAAGAGGCCTGTTTATCGCCATGTGTTTGCGATAAATCAAACACCAAGTCAGGCGGCGCATGCATTTAACGAACACCGCTACAGAGGTAGGTGTCAGGGGTCAAGACAGCATCTGGCGTGGTGTAAGAAACACGCCCGCCTCCTGCAGTATAGGAAACATACGACCTACTTAACACGGCTTTAGATGGCTTTGCATTCCAAATGGTCCCTTTAATGAGTGTACCAGTGTGTCAGTTTGAGTGACGAATGATTGAACGATTGTTGTAACGAATTTAAAAATAACGCACCCCACTCCTGAGCCACATGATGCGAGCGCACGCTCTCCCATCCTATCCCTTGAAGATCCGTTTTAACCTTTTAAAGCCTAGCGGTAACTTTACATACCACCAGGTTTAACATTAAAAAATTCTACGTGGTGCCCACATTGCGTTTATGTGTTTTGTACGGATCTCAAAACAAACAGCAACTTTTGCCTTATAAAACATTAAGAGATTGGTTTTTAAAACCGAGGTGGAGAGTTTACAGCGCGGTACGCACTGAGTCTTTATATAAAACAGACACATTTCTTCTTAAAAGGGTTACTATCCCATCTAGACGTAGGTTTTACAAGACGTCTCTTTCACTCGGGTTTCTCTAACAAATGTCTGCATTTCTGTTTTCACCGTGCTTAACACGTTCCCCTTCGTCATTTAATCGCCGTTTAATCGTAACACAAGAACATATGTGAATATATCGTACCACAAAGGTATAAAGAAGGCGTGATATAATGAGCCAAAAATAATTAATAAGCCAGTTCATTCTGTAGACTGTCGCTAAGTGAGGCATCATGGTTCGCATTTGTTCATGTGTTTTTCATGTTCTGAATTGACACATGGGTCATCTATAATTCGGATTAATTCCGAAACGCCCGACTAATTTTCGTAGCGGTGCCGTACTTGCTTATTTAGGTCCCAAGCGGGTTTCGGTCCTTGAATCGCCATGTACTGCAGCCGTCTAAGACGGTCAGACGCGCACTACACCGTACCTAATACAGGGTTTTATTGAACTTTCCCTGATTAGTATTGGTGTCAGTGTTTTTCTGTTATCGGTTTTTGTTGTCTCCAGCTTTCCCAAATCAAGGGTCAGCAAAATTCGCCAGACCAGACGAAGTTCTGCGATGAAACACGTCAGTTTGCGCCACCTGTACCGTACGTTTTAATTAGATCCACCTAGATGATTCTGTCGTGTGTTCGCCCACGGCACGTTTCAGTCTGAAAGGTCTGGGAAGAGGAAGGCCGTGATGCGTGCTGCATGAATCACGCTTCGTGGGTTGACGGAACTTGCTGTGGGCCCGGGTGATAAACTGTGTAACTGTGTTTCTAGGGAACTGGCTGAAAAGGTGGTAAATTCTACAGAAGTACACGTGGCAGCAGCGGTAGCATTATGTATTCGGAGGTAGAGTGCGATTGAGATGTGATGGCACACGGCGACGCGTGGGAGGGGAAATGAAGGGGCAACAGGAGAATGGAGGGGGTATCCAGCATGCCTCACAAGACCGCGGAGCATAGCCTCTCCAGCACAATTCAAATGCCACCAGCTGACCCGCACACCTCGGTTGCCAGTAGTCGATTGAACTGTCACCCCCGCCGAGTCACATGGACTTGTCCGTTCCGCCGAAAGACGAAATCTGGTTTCTGCGCATGTGCCATCTAATCTTAACTGCACTGTACCCCATGTCAACATCGGAAGGGCTACCGTGTACCGTGACAGGTTCCTCACGGTTCCTGTCATTTCCTTTTAGTTGAAATAATGTCTGTGAATAACGAGAAATCAATAAATTTAAACTTTAACCTTATGCTATAAAATTCTTTATGCATTATTTTAAAACTGCCGGTAGGTTGACATGTCTCTAATTCTAAACCGGCCTGCAGATTTTACTTGAATATAGTATGGAAAATCTCAACCGAACATAGTATCGTGGATTTAATTTTAACTTCATCAGAAGTCTCATGAACCGTTCAGGTACGCACAGTTCCTGAACGAGTATTAAAGTAACTGCAATTATCTGTAACAGTTTGTTGCGAGAAAGCAGTTAACATTATGCAGGCCTTTGTGTTTGAAGAAATACGACGAACACGGTTGAAATGTTTTCCACTGTCATTGGAGCAAAAAATAAATAAATAGATGTATGTATATGTTTTTGCAGTTTGCAGCGAGACAATGATGGCTCCGAGCGTGTATGAACCGCAGCAGCACGAACAGTTACTGGCGCCCAGCGTGGGGAAGCAGCAGTCGCCACTACCGCCACCTAGTTTTGTGCTAACATCTAGTAGCAGAGAGGAGGAATCTCCAGGCAGTCCTCATAGTCTCATTACGACTGATGATGTGGATTCTGCTTTAGGTGATAGTGCATCTCCGGACATAAATGGAAAGAGGTAATGCAGGTGCATCATGTCTGTTTTCATTACAGGAGATTCACCTTGCTGCTTGGGCCAAGTTTGCATGGCGATGTTTCGCGTTCCGTTTATGAATATGTCAAAAACAGCGGTTTGCAATGTTACCTGCACTAGTTTTACAGATGATACATGATCGTTCGGTGGGTGTATATATAATAATATGCACCGTGTGGAGAATACGTCGTTCTTTATTTTTTCATTATGATTACACTTTGACATGTTGCAGTGACCTTTGTTGGTAATTTTCAGGCATTTGTGATGTAACTGTCGGGAAATAACGTGGAACGTACATGTCAGAGCCAATCCATATTTAGTCACCGTCATTAAAGCATCTCATACATGCGAAAAGTTTTCTGTTTAAGATAGTTATTAAGGCTTTCCTGTATGTGCGTGCGTGTGCGTGTGTGTGTGTGTGTATGTATGTATGTATGTATGTATGTATGTATGTGTGTATGTATATACGTACGTACGTATGTATCTATGTATGTATGGGTATGTATGTGTGTGTATGTATGTATCTATGTACGTATGTATGTGTGTATGTATATACTGTATTTACCCCAATACAAAACCAGGAACAGTAATTTCTATATGCAGTGTAATATGAGTGCCATTGGCGGTGCAATGCAGAATCTAATTGATATTTGCTAATAGCATTGTCTTCATCGGGTTTGGTTGTGTAATGAATAGGAATGAAGAGTGTCATGGATGAGAAATGTCAAGCAAGGAGACGTGAAGTGTATATAAGAGTTTGATTGGAAACGGCTAATTGGAAGACGAGATGTGTGTGGAAGGATATTAAGATCACCGTGAAGAAAGTGGGTTGTCCAGCTGTAGGTGCAGGGACTGGCATGCAGTCATGTTCAGTGGCTAGAGACGCCGAGCCATCGGGTTTTCTCTGCTACAGTGGGGTTTCTGTAGAGGTACTGAAATTGGCACGACCATCCAGGCGTAAGTGCTGCCCTACGGAGCCCAACGACGCCACTCTCCAGAGAAATATTGGTGTATAAATTGGGGTAGCTCTTCCCACTTTTGTTTTATCATGTGTCATGTTGGCTGTTAATGACAAAGCAATATTTTCTTGATTTCTTTGATAATGAACGTCCAATTTCACGTATTGAAATCTACATTTATTTACTGTGACTGTTCGTTAAGTCAGTGTGCTACGTATCAGCTTTTGTGTTTTGTAGCAGTTTGTATGTTTGTTGTTTGCATGGTGCAGCCAGTGTTCCAGCATGTCCGATGGTGAAAACTATGAATGTTACGGCGAGGGAGTGGAACTGGACTTGGAAGACACGGCAGTAAATATCGGGTAAGTCGTCTTGAATTAAACAAGCTAGTTTTCGAGTATGATAAATGACATCATGTTGTGTTTTATAGATAGTTGTTGATTGGGAACATCGTTAAACACACGTATACTTAATGGTGGCCCAAAAGGGCTATTACACTTATCGTGTTGTTGTAAACAAGACATTGCTTTGCAATAAATCCGTTATTTGACGGTGCTTGTTTTAGTCATAAGCGAGACTTCGTTCAGTCCCGGACATACGGCAGTTCTCTGCATCTCTTGAGCCACATTCCGACTAATGTGGATAAAACAGGATGTTTGTAATTTGTAACTGGGAGAAAGGAAATCTGAGGGAGCTGGACAGAATTGTGTAATGATAACTCATGTAAAATTAGGATTATTTTTGTGGCTTTCTTAAATTTTCTGACAAAGTCTGTTTTATCAGCTGCGAAGTGGGTAAATAATATTAAACGTAACATACGGTGGTTCACCGTCTCAGGGATTTTCATCTCCTCTTTGTATACTCTACGTTTTTATATCTTTGTCTCCTTTCTTTCTGTCCCATCCCATCCTTTTCATTTACTTTTCTTGTATCTTTTTTTTCCTCTTATTCTTTTCGTCTTTAGTTCTTTTCCTTGCTTCTCATCTGTTCGTTTATTTCTTATTTTTCCGTTTGCATCTTCCTTTCATCCCGCCCTTGTTTTGTTTTCCACCCTTTTTGCACTCCTTGCTGTCTCTTTTCTTCTTCCCATATTACCGTTCGTCTCGCGTACTTTACATTTCTTCTGTCCCGCGTATCCATGTCAATACTGAGGCTATCCAATGGGGTTTCATTAAAATCGCGAGGATGTCGGCTCGAGACACTTTTCATACTCTGCTTACTGTTGTGTCCCCTTTCAAGGCCGTTTGTCAAATGTCAACCAGCCAAAAGCGCATGTCGTAAGCAAAGTTTCGCACCTAAGTATCGCCATCTACATTCGTATGACATAATGGCAAGACGACTGGACGGGAATATGTGGAGGTGTTATGGAGGGGAAGTGGGCCGTCCCTGGTGCTTATTTCCGTGACCTCAGTACGAGTATAGTCTGTGCGTAAGGTCGGTGAGTTGGTGGTACCATAGGAAGGCCCTCTGCTACACAGCGTTTTGACTCTTTCAGGGACGGAGCCCGCAGTAGCTGCCGCAGTCCGACGTCGCAGCTGGGTCTGACACGTAACACTTGGCTTCGAACCAGCCTGCGAAGGAATCCGTCCAGGTAATGAGATACAGTAACAGCTGACAGTCTGTGTTGGTCAGGTCGTTTCTGTTTTCCCGCTCGACCTGTGGACCGCGACCAAAATTCGCGAAGCACTCCGAGTGAGTCGCGAAACGTAAAGCTGTTCGTTACGTTACGTCGGTAAGTCTACTAAAAGCAGCGTTTTTAGACGTGTTGGCAAAATTACGAAAAGCGGCTACTAGCTTCATCATGCCTGCCTGTCCGCGTGGAACAACTCGGCTCCCACTGGACGGGTTTTCACGAAATTTGGTATTTGAGGATTTTTCGAAAATATGTCGAAAATTTTAAGTTTCATTAATATCTGACAAGAATAACAGGTACTTTGCATGAAGACATATACATTTGTGATAATATCCTGCTGGATTCTTCTTAGAATGGGAGATGGTGGAGACAACAGTTGTCGAGAAAATCAAGACACACAATTTGTGTTCAATAACTTTTTCCGAAAATTGTACTGTTTGTGAGATAATGTGGAAAAAATATGGTGAAGCCAGACAGGCCGCAGATGGCGATATAACGCGGCGCAGAAAAGGTGCAATTTACTTGCGTAATAACGGAGGCAAGAATGCAGACACACACCCATAATATGTAATACTTATTGCTCCGTAATAGAGTAATTCCGTCTGACCTCGTAAAATGTTTTACGGGAGCACTTAACAAAAACTGTGAAATTGCGCAACGGTTATCTGTCATTACGATCTGTTTAGACAAAACTGTACGTCTAAAGAAGACAATGAGCTAACGAACATTTTTTTTTGTTTCAATGCAGAATAGGGCACTTTACATGAAGACCTACGTACATTCTATTGTTGCCGGCTACAAATTTGCCTAGAAAGCATTGTTGTGCAACACTAATGTTTTATATAGTTGACAATAACACGTAGCTAAACAGCACATACAGTTTTCCTTGTTGTTTCCACAGCAACAATGCTTATGCTAACGTGCCACTATGTCACGCGCTGTACGTACTTTGCCTTTTTTATCACTGTCTTCACATATTTCTTCCAGGACTTCTTCCATTGTCACCTAAATAAAAACACTATGTTTCGGAAGAAGCTTCTTCCGAAGTATGCGTGTGGTCAACTGTAATGTACATACACGGCAGTCCAGTTGAAATCGAAAATTCGAGACACTGGAACCTGATCAGCCGCAGCGACACGCCCCGCCGACTGTGTTATCGCCCAGCAATATTCTTCCGCTACCGTCGTTTCATTGCGTTTTTATTCCCACAAGAAAAAATTCGTCGCTCATTTCAGAAGTTTTATTGCTTAATTTTTTTTTACCTAAAATTCCATAAGTCTGAAATTGTGTAAATTGAAAGTCGCGGAGTGTCTGTAATTTGTTGCTATAGGGTTGTGGGTTCCTCTATCAGTGGGCCCCTGTGCTTGGCATTCTCTTGCTATGTGTTAGGTACGCCCCTCTGATGTGGGATATTTTGCCATATATGGGTACAAGGTGGAGACAGCAAGCTTCTCCGAAACGTCACCGTATAATAAAAAACCGAATTTTTGGGTTTATCCAAGGGTGACGTCCAAATGACGTGATTTCGCATAACGAATAGCATTACTGTCACCGGAGAGACGCGAGTGGAGCGTGAGAAGTTTGCGTGGGTTCCGTTTGAGGCTGAAGACATAGCTGCGCTGATGAACACGCCGCGCTTTGAGTTTTGGAGTGCTTCATGTTCACATACGCACAGACTTGGCTTGTTTGGGTTGTGAACGGGGACGTTCGGCTGCATGCTGTGTAACAAAACACTGTTCTCTATAGTGTGACGTAGACAAGGTGGTGTGTTCTCTGTTTCAGCCCTCAACACCAGGAAGTGTCGTCACACCGGCGGTGGGGGTCATTCAGACAGTAAGTAGAATTTTTGTTGCATACTATAGCAGAGTATTTGTTAACCAGGGGTCCGCGAATTCAGTAGATTCTACTCAGTAGGACATAAAATTATTGTCACTTAGACCTCTGCCACTGACCGTTTTTCTATTGTCATTGCTGCAGGGAAAACTGTTGTAATAAACTTTCACTTTGTCTTGATAGCACTTTTTACACTTTAAGTGGGTCTGTGTTTGGTAGCCGGTATGGTGTAGTCGGTATAGCGACTAAGCTACGGGCTGGACGGTCAGGGGTTCGAATCCCAGTAGAGGCACATATTTTTCTTTTCTACTCAATGTTCAGACGGTCGCTGCGACCCCATCCAGCCTGTTATTCAATAGGTACTGGGGTTCTTTTCCCGGGTGAATAGTGGCCGGGGCGTGACTTTTAACCACTCATCTTCGTCTACTGCCGATTTTAAGAATGAGTGGAGCTGTACATCTACTCCCTCCATATGCCTGCATGATGTAGACAGGCACAACTTTATTTTTTATGGTTTTTGTTTGTGAACTTCTAACAGTTTGTGCGTTTGGGGTCTTCGAGTTGAGATAATTTTGTGGAGGGGGCCCGCGGAAGTAGCGAGATTTCGCGTGGGGTCCGCGATATGAGAAAGGATGCGGAACTCTGCTGTAAGAGAATTTCTGCCCTCTATGGTATGGCATAGGATAACCAGTAGATTTGAAAATCATTTCAGCATCTTTCCAGACTCAGTTCAGATACCTACTAATTGCAGAGATGAAGGTGTTGTATCATGTGATTAATTCCATGGAATACAGGACTATTTGAAAAGCTGACGGTCGCCCCGCTCTTTATGGAATCCAGAAGTCCATTATCGAGTTCACAAGATGAATTCAGTCCAGTTGTTAAATTATGTACCGTCACTCGCTGTAAAACGGGTGTAAGGTGTGCACGTGGCCGTTGGGCGCCCAGCACAGGGGTTGCGGGACATGAGTGTGTTTTTTTGTATTCCCTGTGGTGGTGCTGACCACGTGACATAGCTGTCACCCAGTCAAAGATTTCTGCCGCGCGCGTTAACCTTTTAAAGCCTAGCGGTAACTTTACGTACCACCATGTTCAACATTAAAAAATTCTACGTGGTGCCCACATTGCGTTTATGTGTCTTGTACGGATCTCAGAACAAACAGCAACTTTTGCCTTATAAAACATTAAGAAGCTGGTTTTTATAACCGAAGCGGAGAGTGTTTACAGCGCGGTACGCACTGAGTCCTTATATGAAACAGACACGCTTCGTCTTTAAAGGGTTAATAAGGATACGGGAAAACTCTTCGGTAGAGGTGGTCCAAGTTTTGATTCGCGCAGTAGAGTAGATTATAAACTGCTGAACTGATGGTACAGGCCTTGGGATCGTCTGATGCCCCATCAGGGGGTCTTCATAGCTTGTATTATTAAGGGTTAAGGAAACTTTTATAAAAGAGTTAAAGCTGAGATTTGGATAGGGCTTTAGCAACAAGTACAAGAGGAGGAAGAAAATGGGTTTCTGGAGGAGGAGGAGGAGGAGGGAGACGGAATAAGAGGTTTGGAAAAAGCAGAAGAAGGAACAGGGATTGAAAGCAAAAGCAGAAAAGTAATATGGTCACACTGTGCTGTGAACTGGTTTTTGTTGCGAATTTTTGTGGCGTTGGCAAATACAGTCGGAACTCGGTTATGTCGTCATAAAAGGGAGTAAATATTTTATGTCGTTATAAACGAGTGCCTTTATAAACGGGAGTATAATGTTATGGTTAACAGTGACGAATTAATTTGTACCGCGGAATATCTGAAGCTACTGGCGAGGTGTCGTATAAAACGATGTCGTTGTGAGCGGGTTCGACTGTACTTTGCCGTTAACATTTCATGTTTCCGTGGCATGAAGTTCCTGCAAGAGCACTTATATTCCGTTGAACGTTGTTTGGTGCGTTGCGTTTTAATATGTAGGCCTGTCAGCAGCAAGGGAAGCAAATATGTTAATGAATAATAAGCCATTTCACTTTCCAGTTCACTTCTTGCGCCTACTTGCCCGCTTAAGTTGAGCACGTCGTAAAGTTTTTACTGACTCAACGGTCCAGTTAATGACTCGTCTTTACCTGTTACTGTGTAATGTACCGAGCAAGTAACGTTATGCAGTAATGCGTTCGGAGGGACCCTGTTCTTGTCTCTGCTGGGACACGCCAGCTACCTTTGTTTTTGTGGCATTTCTTGGTTAGTAATGTGCAGTGCGCTGCAGCAGAGCCTAGCGCAAAGCGTTTTCACTGGCCGTAAGAACATACTGTTCGTCTCTTTCGATTTGAAATAACCCCGCGATACATCCTGCATAGCGTGCACAGTGTGCATGTTGTAGCTGAATTACTTTGTATCAGTCCCAGAGCTCTGCACGGTGGAATGTTTCCATTTGGCTAAAAAGGTGAATTTAAACTCAAAAATATTTTCAGGCGGTCTCCAAGAAGGTAATGTCAAAAGACGCTTTAAATAGGGGTTTACTGACTTTTAAATTTAATCTAATGAATTTTAGTGGTTTTATAACGAAATGCTTTTATTTTCTATCACAGTTAGTTTAGTTCTCATTGCTACCAATAGGAGGCAGTTGTGTGAAGCGATACGAAACGTCGGATCTGATTCACATTTGCGCTTTATTTCGTGCCGTGGGTCGGGATGGCTAAGGAGGTATAGCGACTCGCTATGGGCTGGGCGGTCGGGGGGTCGAATCCCGGTGGGGGCGAGATTTTCCGCACCCGTCCAGACCGGCCCTGGGACCCACCTAGCCTCCTGCACAATGGGTACCGGGTCTCTTTCCCGGGGGTAAAGAGGCCAGAGCGTGGCGTTGACCACCCACCCCATCTATTGCCGAGGGTAAGGAAAGAGTAGAGCTATACGTTATTCCTACTTTGGGCCTTCGTGGCCTGCTGTAGGGTGACCTTAACCCCTAACTTTTTACTTTATTTAGTGTCACTGATGTTGGCATTTTAACACTACTCTCAGACCTGCATAAAATAAATTATTTTCTATTTATATGACGAAATTTAGTCCTGAAAATACACTTTTATGAAGAAGAGACGAACGACTTTTTTTTTACCGTACGTTGTGTAATGAAATACGGTTCTGAATTTTTTTGTCGTAACATTCCCTAAGCTCGAAATTAAATTCCATTTAAGTTACAGATTCGATGGTACTAAGATTCTTAAATTTAATATCAAACTAAAGCAAAGACTGCAAAAAAAAATTAAAGGATTTTTAGATGACGTCAGTTGAAATGCGATCATAATGCGGCTTTTTTATATATATATACCGGATGGACGGCCTTAACACAAGTTGCCTCTATCGATTTAATGTATTGTTTACGCACGAAAGAATATGCAGGGGCGTTACTTAATGTAGTACTTAAACGGGAAAATGGACGTCGCTGTCGGTGTGGGTACGGCCACTGAATATACAGATCGTAAAGTGACATTAACCTTTTAAAGCCTAGCGGTAACTTTACGTACCACCAGGTTCAACATTCAATAATTCTCCATAGTGCTCAAATCGCTTTTATGTATTTTGTACATATCTCGGAACAAACTGCAATTTTTACCGTAAACATCAGCGACTCATTCGTTTTTTATAACCAAGGTTGAAAGTGTTTTACTGCGCGATACGCCCTGAGTCTTTATATAGAGCAGATGACGTTTCGTCTTTAAAGGGTTAATATTAATTTATGGATAATGTAACTAAGTCTGGCCGATCCCAGTGGCCGCGCGGTCTAAGGCGTAGGTCTGCGGCCGAGCGCTTACTGGGATCGTGGGTTCGAATCCCACCGGGGGCATGGATGTTTGTCTTGTACAGTGTTTGTGTTGGCAGTTAGAGGTCTCTGCGACGGGCCGATCCCTCGTCCAGAGGAGTCCTACCGACTGTGGTGTGTGCTTGAGTGTGATCATATGAAATTACAAAAATCCCTCTACACCTACTGCGAACAAGTAGGTAAAAGAGGGAAAGACTAAGAAAGAAAAAGTGTATAAGTCTGTATATGTGTGTGTGTGTGTGTGTGTTTTACCGGATACTGTAGCGGAAGTGTTTACTTAATGTGTAGAATAGCTGTGTGTGTTGTGAAATAACAGTGACATACATACCTGTCTACCGAGCAGGTTGGCGCAGCGGTGATGCTGTGTGCGCTGGAAATCTGCAGGTACACGGTTCGCATTTTGGTCGGGTTACTGGAATTCGGCATTAATTACGTTCGACTTTACATATCTATTCTAACAACTTGAGAATGTTGCTAAAAATAAGGCATTTTCTTGTAAGGCGTTATTTATAAATTTCGTATTTATGTATTGCAACAGACAGACGGACAAGATTTTGGGACACGCTTTCCATATGCTATGTTTAATGTGCAGATGGTACTGTTCTAGGTTTCGAAATCGTGTAGCTTCATAGTTTTAACATCGACATTTCGGGCCTCTGTGCTGTCTCGCCATGTAGGTTATTAATTTAAGAATCCATGTTTTCGAGCTGGCCGAAACGTCGGCGTCGACCTAAAACAACCGCACGGTTTTAAACCCGGGAGATAAATCAGAACAATCACCGCTCAGAACGCCTTAAAACTTACATGGCCACTATCATTATGTCTACTAACCATTTGTGACTGGTGAAAGAACAGTGTACTGCACTGTTCCAACCCTTTCGATATGTGACCTGTTATTTATACCCGTAATCTGGTACTGGCGAGGAATGGCGTATATGTACACCGCGCCTCAAAGCGGGGTCGTATTGTTTTGTGTGACGTCGCGGCTGTGAAATCCGTGGGTGTGGGAAGCCAACGGAGCTGCCTGCTAGTGATGTCACCGTGCAGTTTGTCGCTGTACTTGCGCATGTACGACACAGGCAGTGTTCACGTTGGGTACTGCTTTTGTTGCGCTGTTGTGTGTGAATCCGTGCGCTAACCTCACACTCGGGTTTTCTCGGCAGAGGTAAGTGGACAGCGGGTGCGTCGGTGGGTGAACGGCTGGCAGGTGTGTCAACCACACCGCGTTAATGCACCAGGGCTCTTCGTGTTGCCCACCTAGTGTACTACCCTGCATTCCCCTTCAAATTCTAACCCATGGGTTAAAAAAAACTGAAACAGTACGTGTGCCAAGCGGGTAATATTGAAATTTAAGTCTGATCGCATGGTTTTAATCAATACAGATGTTAAGTTAGGGGTGCACAAATTCCAGGCGCCAGGTCGCCGAGGCGACTGTTTTTTTTAAGGTGGCGCCAATATTTGTGGATCCTCAGTATTGAACCCTATTCATGTCACCCTTGTGGGCGCCTAGAATTCTAAGGTGGCTTCTAGGTTGTTGGAAAAATTCTTCATCCTTGTGTTAAGTGTTTGCAGTGAAATTAATGTGCATCATTCTGGGTTCTTAGTACTGTTAATAACAAAATCAGAATACGTTACAGTTACTGATTTTAAAGTGTTGATGCATTGTTGTCTGTTCTGACGTATGATGTGTGTTACTGTCTAGAGGTGGCAGACCTTTTTGGCGCCTCAGGACCCTGATGAAAGTATGTAAAAAATTAACATATCTTTCTACGCTGAACCAGGCCACACAGCCTGTTACTGGAGTAACATCAGTGAGAAGGGCGTATAGGATGAAGTTCCGGGCGGCGTGTTTGGCACTCCTGTGCTAGCCATTCTTGCTTCTTTATGATGCAGTGACGTAATGTTTAGGCGCGTTCACAAAATTGCGAAAAGCAACTATTAGTTCATCATGTCTGGCGGTCCGTTTGTCCGTGCGCCCGCATGGAACTCCAGGTCTCTCACTGGGCGGATTTTCATGGGATTTGGTAGTTGAGTATTTCTCGAAAATCTATCAACTAAACTGCAGTTTCATGAACATCTGTTAATAATGGGTACTTTACACGAAGACCTGTGTATATTTATGACAATATCTCGCTCAATTCTTCTTAGAATGAGAAATGTTTCAGGCAAAAAATGTAGAGAAAATCAAAACACATTTTGTGTTCAGTAACGTTTTTCCGAAAATCGTGCCTTTTTTAGATAGTGTGGGAAAAACTATGTTACAGCTGGAGAGGCCACAGATATCAATAAAATACGGCGCATGCGCTTTGCATGCTTGATAACTAAGGCTACAGACGCACACTCAGGATATATAATGCGTTTCCTCTGCAACAAATGTAAAGCGAACGCGCCTGAGTGTTACATCTATACGCACATTGCATGGCTTGTTTAATACATTAAATTTTTCACATCCTCCGGTGTTTATACGCTAGTAGGAAATTCCAGTGCACTTGCTTAATGGTTACGAAGAACTGCTTTCCGCGACGGAACTAATCACCTTCATGAGGAGTGAGTTATAGGCCAATTAATGAGAAATTAACAAAATAATACAAGTTTCATAGTGTCCCCTGACTAGGTTCTAGACACATGTTTGTATGCTTTTGCTTTTTAAGGCGGTGTATGACAGTTCCTGTTGGAGGATAATATTAAAATGATTTTCAAGAAGTGAGATGGAGAGGCATGGACTGGATTTCTGTGTCTCAGGATAAGGGCAGTTGACGTGTAGTAGTGAATCTTCGGGTTACATAAAATGTGGGGAATTTCTTGACGAGGTGAGGGCCTGTTAGCGTCTCAGGAAGGACTCTGCTTCATGTAGTGCTTTTTTTTCCCCCATGTCGCAACACCCCCTAGTGGGCCAGAGCCTCCTCATTATCGACGCTTCACGATCACACTCAGATACACACCACGCTTGGTAGGACAACTCTGGACGAGTGACCAGCCCAACGCAGAGACCTCTATTTGACAACACACAACACTCACAACAGACAGACATCTATGCCCCCGGCGGGATTCAATGCCACAATCCCAGCAAGCGAGCGGCCGCAGACCCACGCCTTAGACCGCGACGACACTGGGATCGGCAGTGAGATAGTATGGCTGTCCTTAAAAAAAAAAAGCAGTCCCATTAGAGGCCTGGACAGGCCCACAGGGTTCCAGGAGGTCGAGGCTCCCAGATTTTTAGACAATCGGCACATGAAAGTGGTAGGTTGTTAGCCATACGCACCGGCCGCGTTTACCCCCCAGGAAATATTCCTGGTACTCATTTCTGTTAGAGACTGAGTCGAACCCAGGGCCATAGTGCGACCGACAGGATTATGCCATCGGGGATCGAACCCGCGACCTGCCGGTTTGTAGCGCAGTTCCTCACCCAACTGCGCCACCGCGGCGGCCCCTGTGGTGACTAATATAAATGGTAAATTACGTCTTGAAGGTTTCTATTAAATTGTGACCAGCAGTAGTGGCCAGAATCGCCATATCGGAGCATACTTTTGAAGTGCGCTATTCACACATTGACAGTTGCGTTACTGAACTGAATCTAAAACCAATCTGAAGTTTTACTTGAACGTACAACTGAATGGAATGCCACCTTCTTTTAACTATGCAGTGTGACATGTGTACTAAAATGAACGTCATCGGCAGATTTATATCTGCAGTAAGTTAAAATTGAAACCACACAACAATAGAAGGCCTGTAGACGTGTTTTTGTTTAAGATCGCCATTTCGTTTGTCCCACGTGGGACAGTGCGTGGGACTGACGGCTGTGACTCACCAGTGGGTAATCTTACAGCCGTTTCACCTTCAGTATTCACCGCTCCGTGACGTCCGACGAAGCTTTTCCCACGCGTCTTTTACACAACTTGTCGCTCGTCTGGAGGATCTTCTAGTCCAGTGTTTCCCAAAGGTTTTTGCTGGCGGACACCCTTTTGGTTTCGTAAAATAAGCACGTATCCTCAGACCCTTGCTGACGTAAATAGCGTCCGGCTAAGTATCCGGAGTTAAAAATGTAGACCTTAGAACTGATTTTAGACAGCTATGAATACGTGCCAGTAGCATACGTGAAATTACATTGCATGATTTGACCGTAGTTACTGATTGTCGCTCGCTTTGTGGGTGCAGGGGTTTCTTAACCCTTTAAAGACGAAGCGTATCTGTTTTATGTAAGGACTCAGCGCGTACCGCGCAGTAAACTCTCCACTTCGGTTATAAAAACCAGTCTCTTAATGTTTTATAAGGCAAAAGTTGCTGTTTGTTCTGAGATCCGCACAAAACACATAAACGCAATGTGGGCACCACGTAGAATTTTTTAGTGTTAAACCTGGCGGTATGTAAAGTTACCGCTAGGCTTCAAAAGGTTAATTAGATATTTTAACGGTCATATGAAATAAACATATCGCCAATTAAAGAAGGTCGGCAGTTATTTTTAATAAAAAATTATTTCTCCGATTAAAAATGAAGCAAACGTCAAAATAGCCATTATAGAATTGTATTCACGGATCCCCTGGGAAATGGTCGCATTCGCCGCATGCACCTAGAATTTTGAGGTGGCCCCTAGATTTTGGGAAGATACGTGCACCCTTGATATAGCGCACACACAGGGACACACTTTCTCATTTTATTCAATGCGACGCCTGTCATTCTGTCGTAATTCTGTTGTTAGGTAGTAATCAGAATTGTTAATAGTTATGAATGGGACCACAAGGTAGCAGCAGCAAACGGAAATGAGAAGTATCGATGCTTCAGGCGGTATTTTAGTCTGGGCCTTTGATGAAAAATGACATAGCTTATATATTTAGTGAGGTCTTCAGAAAATGTCGCTTAGGGGCTGTGCTGTATAATGGTGTATCATTGGAAGGGCCGTTGGAGGAAAATGCATGTAGAGATGAGAATTCCAAATTTTTCATAGAAATTTTAG
The DNA here is from genome assembly GCA_013340265.1 of Coptotermes formosanus. Taxonomy (NCBI): domain Eukaryota; kingdom Metazoa; phylum Arthropoda; class Insecta; order Blattodea; family Rhinotermitidae; genus Coptotermes; species Coptotermes formosanus. The sequence continues at coordinate 781,747 of BLKM01000707.1, forward strand.
GTCGTTGTTACATACATATATGAATGCAATTGCATGCAGGACATAAACGTACGTATACAAGCACATCCCCTTCTCTCCTTCCCGTATTTCTGTTTAGTCACGTTCTTTACAACCCACCTATATAGCCGAACACAATCTTGCCCGAATCACTTGAGCGCGAACTTGGAACCGTTTCCACCAATAGAATGTTCCTGCGTGTCACTGCAGGGTACGGAACCACAGAAATCTACAGTCTGAACTTCCTGTTACAGGTGACAGAGTAGAATTTTGTTTTCATTACGTAGACCTCTAACGTAAAATTGACGCGCGTTCGCGTACACATTGCTGCCGTGGAAAAGCAATACGTATTGCGTATTCTGACTGTGTCTGTAACCTTAGTTATCCAGCATGCAATGCGCATGCGCGGTATTATATTGATATGTGGCCACTGTGAGTGTACCATATTTTTCCACATATCTCATAAACTGCTCAAATTTTGGGAGAACGTTATTGAGTGTAAAATGTGTGTTTTGATTTGTTCTGCACCTTTTTTTCAAACATTTCTCATTCTAAGAAGAATTGAGCGAGATGTTAACGTACATGTACGTAGGTCTTCATGTAGAGTACCCGTTATTCTTATAGATTTTAATGAAACTGCAGTTCTCGCAACAGATTTTCGAAAAATACTCCAGTTTCAAATTTAGTGAAAATCCGTTCAGTGGGAGCCGAGTTGATCCGTGCGGACAGAAGGACAGATATGACAAAGGCAGTAGCCGCTTTTGGTAATTTTGGGAACGTGCCTAAAAAGGTTATGTCCAGTTGTTTTAACATATCAAAAATTATTTGGTTTCTTCCGAAGATTTTCCACGTCTAATTTCCCTTTTAGAATATCGACTTAAATTTCATTTCCGTCTCCGGCTGAGACATGTATTCATCGTCTTAGTGGAACACGAATTTCTGCGCTTGCCGTTGAATATTTTGTAAAACCAACCAAAGTGACTTTTTGTTTCCGTGGAGAGGAGCCGAGTGTTGCTAGGGGCAACCTCCTGCCTCGAGGAACACCCCATGTGTGAATTGAGGCTAAACTAATTCTCCCTCGTCACCCCCGTCAGTTACGTCACTGTGAAATTAATGTCTCAGTGAAAATAAAAAGAAAAGGAAAAGTCTGTAGGATTGACGTCTACATGCTGGAGGAATAATTTGTTGAAAGAAACTCTTAGTGCTGTCATGGGTAGAGTAGTCAGTACGTTCTGCTTTCGTTGACAAAATATGTTATTTGTATTTTTGCAGTCAGACGTACGTTGCTAAACCTTTTGAGTTACTGGCATGAGCTGTAATAGTGCGGACAGTAAAGAATTTATCGGACGACAGATTTTCAAATCCGTGGATCTGGAATTTTTCTCTTAAAATAACATTTCAGGAAGGCTGTAGAGCCCACCCGGCATCTGATGGTTGCGTGGGACAAACGGAACGCACATTTATGTCAAAAACTTATGAGCAACTTCTGTTTAAACGCCGAGCCTGAGAATGCATGGAATGTTACTGTAGGCTGTGTGTAGGTAGTTGCTTAGTAAATCGGAGGAATAGTTAATAGGTCACATGACTGGTTGGTTACACAGAAAGTTATTTGTTAGCTGATTAGTTATTTGATTATTACGGGCAAAAGAATGTCATATAAGCCATTATATACTTTGTCTGTCTTCACCGGTGTTCGTCTGTGCATCTTTTCCTTGGTCGACAAACTTTTGAATGCACGTAACGTTCATTCTTAACCCTTCAAAGACGAAGTGTGTCTGTTTTATATAAGGACTGAGTGCGTACCGCGCTGTAAACACTCCACTTCGGTTATAAAAACCAGTCTCTTAATGTTTTATAAGGCAAAAGTTGCTGTTTGTTCTGAGATCCGTACAAAACACACAAACGCAATGTGGGCACCTAGTAGAATTTTTTAATGTTAAACCTGTCGTATGTAAAGTTACCGCTAGGCTTTAAAAGGTTAATAAACGTTGTCTCCGCTTGCGCACACAGTCCATAGCAAGTTAATTTAAATTGTATAAATTTAGTTCTTCTCTTGTTTTATGGGCTGCGGTGCAGTGGCCACGAATGGGCCCCCAGACTTCCACATATCTCTGACACACAGTATGAAGGGAAGGAAGTTTTACAGTAAAGGCAGTTAAGTTTTAAATGCCTGTGGTCATAAATGCGGCTGTCGTTAATTGAGGGTGTACCTGCACAACAATTTGCTGCGTCTATAATTAGGAGCCGGCGTAGCGTATTCGGTAAAGCGACTGGGCTACGAGCTGGATGGCCCGGGGTTCGAATCCTGGGAGGGAAAGGTTTTTCTCTTCTACAAAACGTCCAAACTGACTCTGGCGCCCACCCAAACTCCATCTAATGCCAAGGTTAAGAGTGAATGGAGCCTTATTTCTGATTTCCCAGTATGCCTTCTTAGCTTGTAAAAGGAAAACCTTACTTTTTTAACTATAAGTTGAGCCTGCCTATATGAATAGTCCACTTGATACTGCCTGAAGAAGGCATGACACCGTACCTCCGTACAGTTAATGGCACACACAGAAGGACAGACACCTACAGCCGTTACGAAAATAAAACTGATAGAAAGGCTAGCGAAGCGTCGTGTTCAAGTGACCGATACTTTCGCAGCTTGCAACTTGTCAGCGAAGCAATGAAAAGGACGACTTCTTAGATGTGATCCCCGGTTGATTGCTCTGCCTGTACGTACGGAGGAAACGCAGTGTTCTCTAATGATGCTGACTGTACGAACTTACTTTACCTTTTCTTAATATTCGCGGGATTACTGCAGCAGTTAGTACTGTCGTTTGTTCCAATTTTTGTGTATACTGCCCTCGACTGAAGATGACATGTTTGACCTGGATGGCGTGGGTAGCGTCTCTTATCGTCGGGCTGATCTTTTGGAGAAACATACAGGTCTTGTCAAAAGCATAAGTGTCTATCATTGACTCTGTCACTTTACACTGGTCACCATTTGTTAGGTGTTCGTTTTATACCAGGCCTAAAGATATATTTCGTTGACTGAATGCAACAGTGACACATTTAAAAAACTGCCCATTTGGAGTTGTGCCACTATTGCATTAAGTGAGCAAATTAACCATTTTATATTTAAAGGTAATTAGGGTGCATATAGATGTCGGTTATATAGTTGACTTTGTAGAAAGTAGATAACAGAATTTTTCTCTGAGCAATCTGTTGATTTTGAACCGTTACAGTCGAGGTAGCGGATGACGATTATATTTTGCAGGAGGTTGGGCTCATGTCACTCACTGAATGCAATAATAGCACAACTCCATATGGGCAGTTTTTAAAATGTATCACTATTGCATTCAGTGAGCGAGTTGTGAACAGCTCTAACCGCATAGAACACAACATTAACTCGCACGCACAGGACCCAAATGTACATCTTCCCAATGTATTTTTAACTGAGTACATCGGTTGTTGGTTATAAATATATAACGGTCTGACTTCCCTATGCACCACCACTACCAAGGTCAAGGCTGTTCTCCTGACTCAACAAGAGTAGTTCGCGATCGATTCTCTCTACTGCCAAATCGAACAGCCTCCTGCCCTCGTTGACCTCTTATGTCACATAGCTTTTAACTTAAGGCTTCCCTTACTGTATAATTTACGGAAGCTTTTAAATTGCGTTTACTTGCGTGTGTGTCTAATTTTATTGTTTGTTGGCTTGTGGCCTTCCCAGGGAAAATGACAAACTGTGAGAAGCCAAGCTCGTGACAGGACACGTGATGTTAATGTAGGATATTCACGTCTCTCTCTTCCAAGGCTGTTTATATTAAACGCATTTGCGACGTTCTGAATTCCATTCGATCCAACTAATTCCACGGAATTTAAACGAAAACCACGTAAGCCATTGACAGCTAGCCTGCAGCCACGCCCACTCGCCACTCTTGCACAGCCATGTTTGGAAAATCTAACCCTTGTGAAATTTGAACGACTTTCATGGCTGTGGTCCGTATTACATAAATTTAACAAGTAGTTACGAATAGTGTGAGGTAATGTAGCTTACTGTCCTCATTTAACAGGGGAAATGAAGCGAAAATATACGGTAATGTGTTGCACGAAAATACTCATTTCGGGCCACATGTGCAGTTTATAGACATGTTAATCATGCATGAGAAAATTGCATAACGAGGAACTTAGGGATTTTACTGTTCATCAAATATTATTCGTGCGATCAAGGAATATGTGATAGTCTGTACACGTAGCCGACGTGGGGAATTGGGAAATACACACTAGTTTTAATCGGGAGGCCTGGAAGGAGATATGGGAGACTCGGCAATAGACGGGAATATAATATTAAATTTAATGTGACGTCTTATACCTACACTGTAGACGGAGGCAGAAGATTACCCCGAAATGGTGGTACATTGAAACCTGTCTGTAACGGAACCACAAGGGGACAGACATATTTTCTGTTGCAGGCAGGTTCCTTTTCATACTGGTATTTGAAATGTGAATTCTTGGGGTATCAAATCCTCTTGATTGTAAAAGTGTTTCGCTAAAGACAGGTTTCCGTTATGTCCAGGTTCCCTTTAAGACAGGTCTCACTGTACCTGTCTACCACATTTTAGCAGATCTTAACCTTTTAAAGCCTAGCGGTAACTTTACATAAGACCAGGTTTAACATTAAAGAATTCTACGTGGTGCCCACATTGCGTTTATGTGTTTTGTACGGATCTCAGAACAAACAGCAACTTTTTTGCCTTATAAAACATTAAGAGACTGGTTTTTATAACCGAAATGGAGAGTGTTTACAGCGCGGTACGCACTGAGTCCTTATATAAAACAGATATGCTTCGTCTTTAAAGGGTTAATCTTAATATCGTTGTGAGAACTTGAAGTCCCACAGTGTGGAGTGGGTCTTAAAGAAACGTGTCTTTGTGGACTGGGTTCATGTGCTTAAGAATGGAGACTAGCACCTTGATCTTGTGCACTCGCTGACTGACACACCTTTGGATTTCATAAAAGGGTGGGAGTCTTATGGTTGTCAGCCTCTCAGTGACCATGTTTCTTGGAATTCGATAGTCTGAACGATAAAAGGGCGTTATTAGTTGTAAGTGGCGCGTGAGTGCAGTTTCCTTGTTCTGTTAACGCAATTAATTTTGCATTTTTGTTTTTCAGTTCCGGGAGGCGGCTCGGCTGCAATGCCTTAGCAAGGTAAGCAGAAGGTCACACTGAGTGAAGTTCAGAAAGTCACACTGTGTGAAGTTCATGTGCGAAGTTTGTGGCTCTCAGATGGCTTGAAATGCTGCTCAACATTCAAATCTTTAATGCTGTAGCGTTGGGTAGGTATTTCGGAGGTACTAAGGCCCCTTTGAAACGTCGGGAAGTATTTATCCAGCGACACAGTGTAACATGCCAGAAGACTTGGATATTTACGTTTATATTTACGCACATAAAATATGGTTATGTATCAGTTTTAAATGATCCATAACCGTGCATTGAACAATTAGATATGGTAGTTAAAACCAACAAATGTACGTAAGTGTATGAACATATATTATAAACACAGTGTGCCTCCTACATGTATGTAGGAGGCACACTGTGTGCATTTGTTGGTTTTAGCAGCCATATCTAATAGTGAAGTATATGCTGAGGGGGTGTGTACGAATATCAAGTGTGCCTGTCGCTATGTGCTTTGTAGGGTGTAGTGAGGAGGGGGCTACCACCTTGAAAGCACGGAGTTAATTGAAAGGTAGTTCCCAAGAAAACAAAGACTGTGCTCAATAGAATGTCTTACATTCTTTGTATGCAGAACGTAGTGGTGCCGGGTTCCAGTCTCGGCGCAGAGACGGTGTATTCTGCGTCGGGGTTTTATTAGTTTTACTGTGTGGCATCCGGTCGTGTTTTTAGTGTGAAACTAACATAGGGTGACCAGACGTCCCGTTTTTAGCGGGATTGCCCCCTTTGTCAGTCATTGATCCCATTGTCCCGAGAAAATGTAAATGGGACGCCAAGTGTCCCGTTTTTTTGAAAACGCGTCGCATTTTTATTATTTTTCCTTTTAATTTTAATAACAAAAATAGATTTTAAATACTTTTTTCTGTGGGCTTTTACAGTTTCGTAAAGGAACAACCAAACCTTTTGGAAGAAATTGAGTCCTAAAAAATATGACAAAGATATTAGTATGTCCTGGACCATCTGATCAATGGAGATTTTTGTAATTTGACAGTGTTGATGTTACACTAAGACAGCGATAATACGCAAGTGATCTATGTTAATTTTAATCAAGCTAAACAGTTATGGCTGGTTGGCATGAAACGAGTGCAAGGGGACCTTTTTAACCACGAGTAGTATGGCAGTCGAATCGTGTAAACTCACCATGAGTGTCCCAGTTTTTTTTGTTTTATGAATCTAGTCACCCTAAACTAACGTAACTTCCTCGTACTGTCGACAGAACTGTTATTTGATGGTAAAATCATTTTGTTTAAAATAAATCGCTGCCTGTTTCGGCTTTTATACCAAATCCGTCATTACGCTAAACCACTATAAAAGTGTGCCAAGGAAGAATCATGTGCCCTATAATTTCAATTCCAGCGTGGCAGTGAGATGTCACACCTTGAAATGGTGTGACGTCAGATTTTTTCTTAGTATACGTTTATTGTGGTTTAACCTAGTGGTGGGTTTGGTATAAATGCGTTTTATTGCGAACAAAAGGAGTTTGTTTACCCGACTGAGGTAATGAAGCTGTCTAGGTTGCAGGTGTTTATTAGTTTATGTTATTACGTCTAGAAAAGTTCTGGTTACATCAGTCAAAATACATCATGCCATTTCCTTCCTAATCCGTACCTGCAAATTACTAAGTAGAAACGAATCGTTGAAAATTCCTAAATTTAATGTCACTAACAATGGGGAAAACTCGCACTTTCAGGAGCGTCTTTTATTAACCTTTTAAAGCCTAGCGGTAACTTTACATACGACCAGGTTTAATATTAAAAAATTCTACATGGTGCCCACATTGCGTTTATGTGTTTTGTACGGATCTCAGAACAAACAGCAACTTTTGCCTTATAAAACATTAAGAGACTAGTTTTTATAACCGAGGTGGAGAGTGTTTACAGCGCGGTACGCACTGAGTCCTTATATAAAACAGATACGCTTCGTCTTTAAAGGGTTAATTGAAATGATATTTCACAGATCCAGTATATACATGTCTATTTTGACTTGGAGCAATCTCGGACTCTTGACCCTTGAAGATGGGACCGATACGTTGTCCCGAAACATAAGTAACAATTACCACACGACGCCGCGTAATATCCCAGAAGAGCGCGTATCTCATCAACATCGCTGCCGAAGCCTGAAATCAAGGTTTTACGGGCCTGATGTCTTTTATCCATATGTAAGACCAAACTCAGTGTAAGGGGGAACTACTGACGCCTGATGGGTATGTAACGAAGCGCCCGCTCGACAGTGGTGACGGAGAAGTTGCTGCCTCATCGCGGCGATGTTAGTTTTAAGCACAAGTTCTTGCCATCTGACGGTACAGCATTGCGCTTGTGTGTCGGTATTCACGGGCCCCGTCGTCGAAGGTGATTTTTGTCTGCCAGAGTTGCGAGGCAAATATTGCTGTATGTAACCCCATGGTAAAACTGGATAAATCTATGAATTTATAACAATTTAGTCTGGTAGTGGCTGAGACTAGAGTGCTAAGGAGGTGTGGAGTAACAGGACACTGGACGAATTGCACGTCGAGCTTCATGACTTACGCTCCGTGGATGTGTTAAACGCGATAACGGAGTCTTGTTTGGCGTATGGCAGCGACTCCGCCCGCGTGCGTTGATAGCCATGCCCGTAACTTCCGTTGTTACGTAATTTCAGGCTTCCGCCACAATGTAGATTAGATCTGCGCTCTTCTGTAATATTACGCAACGTAGAGTGGCAATTCTCTACCGACGTTTCGGGACAACCTGTCGGTCTCATCTTCAAGGGTGAGGAAGTCCAAGACCCTTGAAAATGGGACCGATAGGTTGTCCTGAAACGTCGGTGACAAACTGCCGCTCTACGTTGCATAATATTCCAGAAGAGCCCAGAGCTCATCTTCCATTGTTCCTTTGATAAGTACGGCTCTTCAGTCTGTGACGTTAACTATATTCAGTGTCTTTCAAAATATTCGGGTAGCCACACGAAGGACAATGAGATGGGCGGGGCATGTGGCACGTCTGGGGGACAGGAGAGGTGTATACAGCGTTTTTGGTGAGGAAAACCGAAGGAAATAGAGCACTTTGAAGAGCTGTGCGTGGTTGTGAGGATAATATTAAAATTGATTTTAAATAAATGGGATGGGAGGGGCGTGGATTGGATTGATCTCGCTCAGGACGAGGACAAGTGGCTTGCTGTTGTGAACGCGATGATGAACGTTTGGGTTCCATAAAATGTTTACAGTTCCTTGAGTGGTTGAGGCACGATTAATTTTCAGAGAACGGCTCTACTGTTTGGACTTAGTTATTCCTGGTAGCAGGAATAACCGAGTAACAGAAGCTGTGGTGTGTGCGTGCGTGTGCGCGCGCGCGCGCCTCAACAGCTGCGTAATCTTTGTGTCTGTTACAGTCAGCTCTACCGGAGTGCCAGCTTTAATTCTTCTGGTCGCAGTTCCACGTGTGATACGGCGGATGATATGTACTCTGATATCTCACTGGAGGAAGACATGATCGATCTGAATCATAAGGTAAGTTAATCCTCTTGTTATTTGACCGTGTACAGAAAAATCACTTAACGGAAGCTGCATATTCCTCGAAGACCTGTTGCGATTGTTTCAGGACCAGAAATTAAATAGCGCTAGTGTTGCTGCCGCTTTACAATTTCGCGCGTCGGCCATGTTGTTACTGCTGATGGTAGGAAATTATAACATGAGGGCGTTCTAATGGCCACCAGTGGCATAAATTAATCGCTACGTTTTGTGAACACGGTGTGTTGGTTTACAAGTTGGAAGGGGGAATATGCAGGCAACACAGCAATCTCGCGAGGACAGTTTTCTCTTTAAGAGTGGCAAGAAGGCTGTGAAAGGTCATTATGCAAAGAAAAGGTAAGTAGTGGAGGTCGGCGTAAATGGGGACAGGCTACCCACATATGCCATGTTGATAGAAGTCTTATTATACTGCAGTTCACATTATATCCTATCTCTCTAACATTCCTTTTAATGTTATCATTCAGTTTTTATCGAAGTTTCCCAGTTAGTTTCATCCTACAACATTCTGTAATGTAGATGTATTTCGTGTTTCTCTGTTATGCCGTGTATGACGCCAGTCTGAATCATCTTCGTTTAACAACTAAAAACACTTCGTGTGCCCAAAAGACTAAGTCTATGGAACAGGAACCTTCTTGAAAAGCTGACAGTTTGTTAACTATTCAAGAAATCTCCCTCATTTTATGGAAACGAAAGGTTCGTTGCCGTGTGCACAAAAGCCCGTCAGTCCGTCCTCTCCTGAGCCACGTGAATCCAGCCCACACCTTCCCATCATGTTTCTTAAAGACCCATTTTAATATTGTCATCCCGTCTAGGCCAAGGTGTTTCAAGTGGTCTCTGGCCTTCAGATTTTCCAACCAAAAGCCTGTAGGGATTTCTCTTCTTTTTCGTCATTGCATTATGCTCCGCCAGTTTCATTCTCCTTGGTTTGCCCGTAATGATATTTGATGCTGTGCAAATATTTGGTTGACACCAGGGGTGTCCAACCTTTTTATGGCAAAGGGCCACACCTCTTACGGCGGGCTGGTTTGCGGGCCGCACGTGGAGAAATAACAAGTGGTATACACAACCGTCTAAATTGTTATGTAATTTTTATAGTGTGTGCATAAATTACAAATGTGGCCGCGGCCCGCGGTTTGGGACCATGGTGTACAGTATACAAGACGACTGGTGTTGTTGCGTAATTGTTTTTATTCCCTTGTTCTATGGGAACATTGTTCTCAGCACTGTTTTTCTCAGCCTCTGTAGCATCTTGTCATGGAAAGAAACCAGAGCCAGGCGTGAGACTGTTTCAGTCCATCCGCTGGGACTCAGTTGATGACAAGTGTGTCGTTATGTCACAATACACGCCCGGAACTTAGTAATGTCTCAAACATTAACCATGCTTATTTGACTGCAGTTACGTGTGTTTTCGTTCCTACGTAATCTGCAAACATCTTTCGGAATGTCCCGCAGTAGGTGACGTCATATTGCATGCTTCTGTGGTCATCTGATCATATACATCATTACATAATCGTCTGTCTTTCATGCCTGACCTGGCTTTGTCGTGGTTCAGGCGGTTAAACGCTGGCCTTCGACCTATGTAGGCCTGGCTTCGATACCAGACCCGTCCATGTGGAATTTGTGGTATGAGAAGTGACAGTGGGACCGGATTTTCTCTGAGTACTTTTGTTTTCCCTTGTCTGTCACGCCACCATTGCTCCATACCCATTTCGCCAGACAGCGTCGTTAAATGAAACACATATCTCTTTCAGGTGTCGCTCTGTTGGTAGAACTGGAATTGTGATACATTTTCCAGTTGTTTTCTTTGTTTGTTTTCCATGCCACATTGGTTGTGTTTGTTTACTCCTGGAGCAACTGAAGTTTTCCATCCATACTGTTAGTTTAACCCTTTAAAGACGAAGCATGTCTGCTTTATATAAGGACTCAGTGCGTACCGCGCTGTAAACACTCTCCACTTCGGTTATAAGAACCAATCTCTTAATGTTCTATAAGGCAAAAGTTGCTGTTTGTTCTGAGATCCACACAAAACACATAAACGCAATGTGGACACCACGTTGAATTTTTTTATGTTAAACCTGGTGGTATGTAAAGTTACCGCTAGGCTTTAAAATGTTAACTCAGCAAAGTTTGTACTTAAAATTAAAACGCTGCGAAGTACATTAGCAGTGGAACTCGTTTAACGTTTATTTGCTTTTACTGACTACACAGAGAATGAAAAAGTGTTCTAAGTACAGTGTAAAGTTTGGAATCAGATAAGTATACTTGAAGGTTTTCGTGCACCGTCCAGTGTTGAAAACAGTAATAAGAAGAACTAATTTGGATACGGGGCAATGGGCAAAGTCCATAAAGTAAATGTCTGCAAATGTGATATAATCATTGGCGTAGATAAGGACCCTGTGGGCCCGGTCGGTCAGGGGGCTGCCCAAACGTACGTAGTAGTAAACTTACGGGTTATTTCGGACTGGGGTCTGTTCTTCTGCAGCAGGCAGTAGTCTGGATCCCTGTTTCTGCTAATAATTGCAGGATGCCTCCGATTGTCGAGTCCCCTGGGGGCCACAACTGGTTATGTAAGCTAGCTAGCTAGCTAGCTAGCTAACTAACTAACTAACTAACTAACTAACTAACTGACTGACTGACTGACTGACTGACTGAGTAACTAACAAGCGAACTCCGATTGTCGAGTCCCCTGGGGGCCCTAGCTAGCTAGCTAACTGACTGACTGACTGACTGACTGACTAAGTAACTAACGAACAAACTCCGATTGTCGAGTCCCTTGGGGGCCCCAACTGGTTATCTAAGCTAGCTAGCTAGGTAACTGACTGACTGACTGACTGACTGACTAACTAACTAACTAACGAACTGACCATCTCCATGGAGCAGTCCTTGCTGAGAAGCTAACGAGTCCTCAACTCGTCTATAAATTCCCTGCATTTTATGGAACCCGAAGGTTCATTACCGCATTCACAAGAGCCCACCACCTGTCCCTACACTGAGTCAGATCAACCCAGCCCATGCTAAGGTAACTTGATATAATACGTACTGTGAGAATCCCGTAGCACTGCGGTACGGTGTGACGTGCACGTATTAAACTGAGGCCCGTATCGAATATAGTGCAAGCGGTTTTTGTACGTCGATCCGTTTGTTGAGAAAATCAGTAAATACGAGTTTGAGATCCTCAGAGCGGTATTTATATGGATTGAAGTCCTCTGGCTGTCTACACCGTATCGACTGGAAAATAGTTGCCGACGTTTCGGAGGAACGTGCCTCTATCACCAGAGTCTGTACATTGTTGGACCTCCGCGCCGCCGATTGGTAGTTACCAACGTTTCGGCGGAGCGTGCTCCTTGTGTCTTCAGGGTCTGTACATTCCTGAACTTCTGTATCGATTGGTAAATAGTTACGGACGTTTCGACAAACCTTATTGCCTCCTCTTCATATTGTATGAAAGCCGAGTCTTGATTATTGATTTTGTTACATTAATGTACACACTGTTGTATTGCTATCTAAATACCAGATTAAACCATCCAGTATAATCCATATCTACATTTATCTGCATCTCATTGCGCCAAACATGTTCGTTATCAGTGCCTCCTTATCACGCAGCTGCTGATGCCACAACGTGTTACGGTGCAGGATAATATAAGCGTGGAGTTTAATTAAAATCTGATATCAGTGTATATAGCCTTAGAATGTTTGAGGTACCAGCATTTAGCTGTGATCTGAAAGGATACAAGAAACTTCCGCCTCAATACTGCCCACCTGTTGAGCACCGTGCAAGTAACTTTGTATATTAAATGTGCAGCCTCATGTGTAACTGGTCACCCGCACTAATGTGTTACTTTATTGTTCTTCTTACTTGTCTTTGCTGTTGTTTATTGTTAATAATCTGTTGTTCTTACACCAGCAGGTTTAGTCTTATTTTCTGTTTGTCACTGTTCGTATTTTATTCTTCTTGTGTTAACGGGTTTAGCCTAAATAAGGGATGTGAAGTTATACGTTCCTTTTTGTGATGGTTATTGTTGCGGCGTTTGATGCTGTTTTGTGTATTTCGCTTCTTCCAGTTATTCGGCGTTCTTTACGAAGTAAAACAGAACGTCTTGTGCACATCACATGCGGCTGGCTGTGACGTAGTATCTGCGGCTCACCTGTTTATTGGATTTTCATGAAATTCGGTATAGTTCTTCAGGAAATGGATTTTCATGAAATTCGGTATAGTTCTTCAGGAAATGGATTTTCATGAAATTCGGTATAGTTCTTCAGGAAAAGATGGTGTAGTAAGCTCGAGTTTCACGAAACTGGCTTAGTACCAGTCGCACTTCACTTAAGGGCGTGAGTGAATTTGTACGCTATTGTCTGTATTGCTAACCAGTTTTGGTGAAAATCACTACACGGGATCTCCACATAATGTCGTTCAGCATTAGTGAGTTTCGTGAAAATTTGTACAGTGAAAGTCATTCTTTATTTAGGGGTGGAAATTAATTTCTGCCCGTATTTTTCCACGTTTGTTTGATGTGTGTAGTACCGTTTAACCCTTTAAAGACGAAGCGTGTCTGTTTTATATAAGGACTCAATGCGTACCGCGCTGTAAACACGCTCCACTTCGGTTATAAAAACCGGTCTCTTAATGTTTTATAAGGCAAAAGTTGCTGTTTGTTCTGAGATCCGTACAAAACACATAAACGCAATGTGGGCACCACGTAGAATTTTTTAATGTTAAACCTGGTGGTATGTAAAGTTACCGCTAGGCTTTAAAAGGTTAAGAAAGTGATCCGCACGGTTGTCTATCATTGTGAGTCTTGTGAAAATGGCGCGGGAAAGGCCGCACTTTTCTTACGGGCATAAGTGAAATTATATTTACGTGTACACCGTGAAACCGTATGATATTTTGATCGCCTGGATAAAACCTGTTTACTACACCACGGAGTACACCATTTGCAAACGTGTTAGTTTTGGGCGTGTTCCTATTGGCTGTCGTAGATCCTTTAAACAAGAGTGCTAATACAGTCTTATATGATTTCGTACTGGGGTGTTCACCTGTGCCAACTTGTTTGGTTTCCAGGTGTAGTGTCGCAACTGTGTGTGTGTATGTGTGTGTGTCACTAATGTGGCAGTTCACATGAGATGGGCGTGGCATGTGGCACATATGGCAGAGAGGAGACTGCGTACAGGATTTTGGTGGGGAAACCGAGAGAAAGAAAACACTTGGGAGACTCAGACGTGGATGGGAGGATAATATTAAAATGGATATTCAAGAAATAAGATGGGGCGTGGACTGGATTGTCCGGATTCAGGATGGGGACGGATGGCGGGCTTTTGTGAATAAGCTAATGAACCTTCATGTTTCATAAAATGTGGGGAATTTGAGGAACCATCAGCTTCTCAGGAAGGACTCCCCTCTGTGGAGTTATTTATTTATTTATTTATTTATTTATGAGTTTAGATTATAGTCTTTGGGTCTTTACACGGTATAGATTCATGATTTGACAGCGACATTTGGTTGGGACACACTGCCTCCATCTTCAGGGCAGTGTAATTACCCGAAGTTAAACCTGCACCTTCCTCAGATGATCTTGGGCTGTTCTTGTGTGTTTGGTTTAACACTGAAGCGCTGGTTCCTGAAACGTCGTTACGTTTTTTTTTTCATAAAACCAGTACTGACAACCGTGATCTTGTTTATGGCAAAGCAAGCAGTACGCCGTGACGCAGCTGTATACTATGTTAGAGTTGTGATAAGATATGCAGATCTTCAGAATAGGTTCGGTATAGAGTAAAAACCACTTTATAAAGAATGGTTTTTCCTGGGTCCCGGAACGGATGCCTGGAGAATTAAAAAGGTTAAGTTGCATCTGTCCACGCCATGAATAAATGTAGGGGAACAGAGGTATAGCTCCACTCATTCTTAACTTCGGCACTAGATGGAGGCGAGTGGTCAGATTTACGCCCCGGTCGCTTCTACCCCCGGGCAAGAACCGCGGTACGAATTGGACATTTTGTAGTAGAGAAGAATCTCTTGTCCCTGCTGTGATTCGAATCTTGCATCGGCTAGCCCGTAGCGTAGTCAATATACTGGCTGCGCTATACCGGATGCTTCGTAGAATTAACCCTTTAAAGACGAAGCGTATCTGTTTTATATAAGGACTCAGTGCGTACCGCGCTGTAAACACTCTCCACTTCGGTTATAAAAACCGATCTCTTAATGTTTTATAAGGCAAAAGTTGCTGTTTGTTCTGAGATCCGTACAAAACACATAAACGCAATGTGGGCACCACGTAGAATTTTTTAATGTTAAATCTGGCGGTATGTAAAGTTACCGCTAGGCTTTAAAAGGTTAAAACAGATAACAAAATTTTCGCCATTTCCCTATCCGACGTATTCCGCAGTACGGTTCTTGTTCATGGCCATGTACCCAACAGTTATTTATTAGTAACAAACGCATTTCGACGCTTCCCCGCGTCATGATGAGGAGGCCGGGTAGCGTGGAAACGCGTTTGATACCATTCATCTAGTGAAAGTGCAAGGCAGTAGACAAGAACAATATTGTACATGTTCGCACTGTTAAAATTGTGAAACGCTTTTAAATTTGCTAGTGTCTTTTAATAAATTTGTGAAAATGAATGTTGTAATCATCTCTTCTCTTTTTGACGTACCGTATGTGAAAAATAGCCCATAACGGCGATGTATCGATTGTTCCGGGCTTTGCGATTTCTCTGGTTTTATCACAAACACAAAATAGTGCGCACCCAGGAATTTTTGTTGCGGGTGGGGGGCTGACTTTGGGGCGACACATAATTTACGTTTAATTTTAAAATTACAAAGTTATGTCGTAAGGCGTAACTGCAACATGAAGCTGTTTGCAACTGCGACTGTATGCATACAAATATAGCTATATGTTCCATGACTCACCCAATTTAAATCGCAAAATCTAATCTTCGTGTTTTTTTTTAAATTTCATCTAAGATACCCTGAAGTTTTTATTTTATTATTCAAACTTCTAATCTGCTAGACATCAGCCGCTTTCAGTGGCTGATTTCGTCTGAAGGGTAAATCACGTAAAACATTTAATAGCATCGTGTCTGCAAAATATGTGTATTTTAAATTTCGATTTGGAAGGTGGCTGCAGTCCGGCACCCCATCCCTTTTTTTGAGTGAGCCCCCTGGTTTCGAAATTTGGTGGCCCAGCCTTTAACCCTTTAAAGACGAAGCTTATCTGTTTTATATAAGGACTCAGTGCGTACCGCGCTGTAAACACTCTCTACTTCGGTTATAAAACCCAATCTCTTCATGTTTTATAAGGCAAAAGTTGCTGTTTGTTCTGAGATCCGTACAAAACACATAAACGCAATGCGGGCACCACGTAGAATTTTTTAATGTTAAACCTGGTGGTATGTAAAGTTACCGCTAGGCTTTAAAAGGTTAACAAGGGACGCTCGGTTAAACGTGTAAACTGATCATGTGACAGTGCTCCACTGGCAAGTACTTAAATAAGGAGGGGGGTGGGAGGGCGAGGCAACACATGTGGGAAGGGCTATGGCACTTGTGGGGGGGGGGGGGGGAGATTAAGCCACGACCGGCGATAATGTTGAAGTAGGCAGACAGAGAGTGTGTCTTTGTAGTGCGTAGCGGAGAGGCGCTGACACCGAGGAATCCGCCGAAGAGGTAGTGAGTGTTTTCATTGCGTATTGCGTTACCGGCCGTGTGTGCGATGTGTGAAGCACTTCGCGTGTGATACCATGTTAGTGATGATGGTGAGTGAAGTGGTGAAGTGTTTCGGTGGTTGAGGCTGGGGAACGATCGGACTTTGTAGTTGCAATAGCGCGTACGTATAAATAAGTGGTTTAACCTTTAAAAGCCTAGCGGTAACTTTACATACCACCAGGTTTAACATTAAAAAATTCTACGTGGTGCCCACATTGCGTTTATGTGTTTTGTACGGATCTCAGAACAAACAGCAACTTTTGCCTTATAAAACATTAAGAGACTGGTTTTTATAACCGAAGTGGAGAGTGTTTACAGCGCGGTACGCACTGAGTCGTTATATCAAACAGACACGTTTCGTCTTTAAAGGTTTAAGTAGCAAGGAAAGGGACACACATGCACGCACGCACGTTTTGGCTCAGACACACACACATACATGCACACATATTCGCGCTCTCTCTCACACACACACACACACACACACACACACACACACACACACACACACACACCCCCTCGCACACCCACGACGCCCGTTTCTTTCCACATCATTCGATGTTATTTAATCTGAGTTGCTGACAGCGTCGTTAAATAAATTACAGACATGTTCTGGCCCGATAAATATATGGTGACACCCGTGTGTGGGTCTTCATGTAAAGAGGTCGGTCATCAAAATATTCCTACCTCATTAAAAATTGAAATGGCGCCAGAAATTTTAGTACGAATTCCCAGCGTCAGATTTCGTGAAAATTCACACTTTGATTCTGTGATTACTTTATGAGTACACCAGGGCCTTGTTTTACGCCTTCTTTGCCTTAACGCCCCTTGCAAGTTGACACCGCTTAATTTGCGCGGTCTCATTTTCAGTTTAACGCACTTTGGCTGATTTATTTTTGTTTACTGAAACGTTTCTCTCTTATGGGAATATGATTTCTGATTTACGCCTTGTTGATTTTCGTCCACTTCTTCAGGTGAGAAGCTGCGGTTTAAAACAAGGACTTCGATATAGAGACTCGGACGGACGGACACACGGAGAGATTTTAATAGCTGCTGCCCAGGGTTAAGAGCGCAACTTAAGATAGCTTAACAGACAACTAAATCAATTTGAATGATTCATTTAACATCTCGCCGTTGAGATCTGCGTTCTTCTGGGGCGTTACGCAGCGTCGAGCGATAATCCTTTACCGACGTTTCGGGACAACATATCGGTCCCATCTTCAAGGGCCAGGAAGCCCAGTCAAGCGATACGTTGTCCCGAAACGACGGTAAAGGATTACCACTCGACGCTGCGTAACAACCCAGAAGAGCGTAGATCTCATCTGCGTCGCGGCGGAAGCCTGAAATTGCTTGCCATTGTCAGTGACGGGACGTTGGTAGCGAACGAAGTGTTTTTCAGTGCCCACGTGACGTCAGTGCTGTTACGTGCATGGCGAATACTGATGCTGGCTGGCGCTAGATGGCAGAGGTGTGACTAATTCGTGGCGCACTGATTGGGGGGATTTTAGGCACGTTCACGTCACTACGGAGTTTAATTTAAAATCGCCCCCGCTTGTCCGTCTCCGCGAATTAAACGACTGTTAGAAGCGCTGAGTGGATTTTAAGTAAATTTGATATTGTGCAGTTTTACAAACTTTTCTGGACACGTTCTATTTTTGGTTAAAATTCGACAGTTTTTTAAATGACGGGGGACCGCGCCTAATTTTAAGTGGCAAGTTTAAATATTTTGTTTAGAAGTAAACTCAGCATTAAGGATAATTCCTGTTTTTAATAACTAAGCTAAAATTCTTATACATAGGCGTAACTTGGCTAATAACACGGGGAGGGGGTCCAAAATCGACCATGGGTATTAGGAACTTCAAGTTACGAAGGAGTCGAGTTAGAAGGAGGGGAAGATTGGTTCGAACCAGCCCTTAATGTACGTACACACCTTTCCCCCACTGTCACTCATTTTTTTTATTTGCCCCTTTTCAACTCAGCCAAAAGAACTATTGTTAGGTATAAAAAATACTGGAGGGGGCATTTGCCCCCACGAATTAGGTCTATGATATTTTCTTTAGGATGACGAAATCAGGGAGGATGAAATGGCTGGGCATGTAGCACACGTGGGAGAATTGAAAAGTTCATATAAAGTGTTGGCCGGCTGATCTGAAGGAAAGCGACCACTGAGAAGGCTTAGTTGTAGATGGGAGGATAATATAAGAATGGATTTTAAGCAAATAGCTTAGGAACAGGACTCATCTGGCTCAGGACAGAGCACTCGTGAACGCGGTGATGAAGCTTAAGTTTCCATAAAAGACGATGAATTGATTGACCAACAGAGCGACAGTTAGCTTCTCAGTGACGCTTTTACGTGGAGTTAATGACTTGTGCAAATGGCGAAGTCGAGTAGCAGGAATTTTCTCTACGCACTGCGTCCAGACGAATCCAGTGGGCAATAAAACGGCCGGAGCGTGAATCTGCTCTTTCCATTTAGTGTCGAAGTTAAGGAATGTGTGGACGTATCCTAGATGTCCTTTTAGGGACTGCGTGGCACGAGGGATAACTAAGGATTGGTCCGGCGTAGCTCAGTTGGTAATGTGAATGGATGCGAGTTGGGAAACCGGGGATCGATTCGTGGCATCAACAGGGATTTCGTCTTCGCCACCACATCCGAATCTGCAAAGAGTTCAATCAACCTCGTATATGACAGTGGGTTAGTGGTGGTAAGACGGCCAGAGCGTTAAGATAACTATGCACTTTGAAATATTCCCATAGGCTGCGTGTTCGTCTTCTCCTTTTGTTTCTGTGGAGAACATAGGGCCCTCATGAAGCCCTACCATCTACTTCTATCTAAGGCTAGTCCTTTTGCCTCTTTCCAGTTTATTCCAGCCTTCTGCAGTTCCCATTATGTGTTCTTTTCCACGTTGTTCTTAGTTTACCCGTCTTCCTTGTGTCCTGAGGGTTCCCGTCCAGTGCGTGTCTTTCTGTTGCAGCTTGTGGTTTACGTAATATATGGTCAATCCAGCGCCATTTTCTAGAGGCAGCGTGATGTGCAGTTTAGCCACAGGGACAGCCGTACATTTACAGTCGACCTAGGTTATAACATCAGTTTATATGGAACCATGTATATAGCGTCAGATATTCTGTGGTACCAATTAATTCGTCACTCTTAACCATACCATTATTCTGCTCGATCATAACAACACTCGTTTATAACGACACAAAATATTTAGTCGCTTTCATGACGTTATAACCGAGTTTGACTGCGTGTTATTTCGGTCTGTGATTCAGGTCGTAATTCAGTCAAGCTGAGATCGCCTCGTAACTTCGTATGTTTGTTTACGTGTGGTGACAAATGGAAAAGCGTCCAGGGTACATGCATAAAATGTTTTAGCAAAAAAGGTAAAGCTGTCCGCGTCCACGCCATTAAGACGTATGGGGGGAGCGGAGGTATAGCGCTATTCATTTTTAACCTTTTAAAGCCTAGCAGTAACTTTACATACGGCCAGGTTTAACATTAAAAAATTCTACGTGGTGCCCACATTGCGTTTATGTGTTTTGTACGGATCTCAGAACAAACAGCAACTTTTGCCTTATAAAACATTAAGGGACCGGTTTTTGTAACCGAAGTGGAGAGTGTTTACAGCGCGGTACGCACTGAGTCCTTATATAAAGCAGATACGTTTCGACTTTAAAAGGTTAACTTTGGTTGCTAGATGGAGGTGAGTGGTCAGCATTACTTCCCGGGAAAGCCCCCCCCCCCCCCCCCGAGATGCCCATCGAATAGCAGTCTGGGTGGGCCCCAGAGCCGTTCTGGGCTTTTACGAAAAGGGAAAGAAACCTGTGATCCTGCCGATATTCGAACCCCGGATCGTCCAGCCCTTCGCCTAGTTAGTTTTTATCTCCTGCTTTTATCCCGGTTCCTATGAAATGGTTTAGTCCACGCGAAAGTGACGATGAACGTCTAGTAGAGGCGCCAGTAGGTCGTGAATACGGCGAACTAGAAAGTTTTTTAAACTTTGTGTGTTGGTTTCATCTCCAGAAATAGCTTCGCAACGATCCGGGGGAGAGCCGACAAAAAGCGGAGTGAAGTTTGTAGCTGTTCTGGTACAGAAATCGTTCGAGTGGGGTCTCGGTCCGTACGTAGCAGCTGCAGCGGCAAGGCGGCAGTTGGCTCGTAAACGGAGGCATTAACGTTTACAAGCTTCCTACACGATTTGCCAACCATGTGGCCAAAGTAACAGATGTAGAGTGTAATTGGAAGGAAGTTGTCGAGGAGAAATGTACAAGAAAGGAGATAATGTGTAAATAATTAATTTCGAAAGCAGGAGGATTGGTTGGTTGACAGGCAACCTTTTTCGGCGGTAAACGTATTTGATGATGTGTAAAGCAGATGTGGTGGTAGTTAATTATAAAAACTGTACGAAAAACCGGGCAAAAATTTAAAAGTTAAAAAGAGTATAGAAACGGAGAGGCTGGTTGGTGACCGGGCAGACTGACATTTAAAATGTGTCTCATTTCTATGCTGCAAGATTTATGTCTGTCATTTTTTTTGGAGTGAAAACTACAGTGTGTATGTTTCAGAATGTGATTCACGTGTGGTCGTGGGACGTTATTACGAGTGTGTTTTATCTTCAAATTGCTATTAATTGGTAACCACTGAAAAATAGCTGTCTTTATTGAATTCTCAGACTCTTTTGACAGTTTGCGACCCGGGATCTCCCGTTCCTGTACGAGCATGGGTTTTATAGGGTGGAGTAATGCGGAAGTCCTCTCGGTTTTCGCGGTTTTGTGAATTTTGCGGGGTTACCCCAAGAATAAAAATAAAAAAAAAAATTCTCTGAACTTCCCAGAACATTCTAGAATGTTCCAGAATGTTTGTATGGAAGTGTGATGGCTGATTGTGCGATGCCTGCTGCATGACGTGCCGCTCCCAGTCGCAAAATAGTACGAAAAATGCGTACGAAGGGAATTAACATGTTTGTTATTTTTCGTCTTCATTATATTGTTGTTACATGATTGATAGGGATTTAAGCCTAAACAGAAACGTTGAAATACATTATTATAAAGAAAACCACAAAAAATACTAACAATTTTTTTCGGGGGGGGGGGGGGGGGGATTTTACAACTGGGAGATTTGCCGTTTACGGTGGGGGGAGGGAACAGGNAGGGATTTAAGCCTAAACAGAAACGTTGAAATACATTATTATAAAGAAAACCACAAAAAATACTAACACTTTTTTTCGGGGGGGGGGGGGGTGCGGTAAATTTCGGACTTTCGCTTTTCGCGAGGTGTCTTAGAACCTGAGCCCCGCGAAAATCGAAGTACGACTGCGATTACTTATAGGTTACTTGACGACGCTGTTTCAACTGTGTATGTTATAATAGCATTGAATGATCTGCGAAGGTGACTGTGATAGTGGGATTTGGGTAGGGGCAGGCGTGGTTCAGTATAGCATTTCAGCGTATTCCTGGCGAAGCTGAAGAAAATCACACAGAATCGCAGGAAGCGTAACTCAGCCGGGATTCGAATGTGATACTTCGTGAAAGTCTATATTGTTACCGCTACACCAGCCTGCTTGTTTGTATTGACATAAATAAGAACGTGTATCCAGTTTCTTTTTGTAGCTGGGTGGACAGAACGTGGGCTGTTTCTACGATGTATTCCAAGCTGAATATTGAGACTGCTAATTGCGTGCTAACAGGCGCTTGCCTCGGAGTGTCACAAAGTAGTATGTACGAAGGACACAGCCAACGTTAGAAGCGGCAAGGCGACATTATGGCTGAAACAAGCGAAGAATGCTACCGTGTTTTTGAAGAGGGGAAGTGGGCGGAAATGGTGTGACGTAGTAATGAAGATTGTGAATCATATATAGCAGAACGATGTGTAGCACACCAGTAGGGAGCTTGGTGCGATGAGAAGTTACACGGTCCGGGTGCTTGGCAGTGATGTGAAGTGGTAATGCAGGCTGGATCAGATATACTAGTAAAGGGCGGAGTGTCCGAATAGTGTTTTGGTGCAGCGTGAAACGCTACTGACGATGAGTACTGGCGATGAATACGACGGTGCTGCCGAACAAGAACTAACGCTGGATCTTTGGCAAGGACAGTTCGAGTTCGTAGGTGAGGATTATGGTGGTCATGGTCTAGGGGACGGTGGTGGTGGTGGTGGTGGTGTGATTCACGTAACATCGCCGCCAAGGCTGGGCAGTAACGGAGTTAAGAAGACGGAAGCGTATTTATGGTGTGAGGATTTGACAGAACAAGTGAGTCAGGCAAATGTTAAGTGTGCGTGACAACAGTGTGTTACAGCAGCCCATGCATGATTGTTGTTGTGGACACTGTCCTTTGTCTTGGGGCTGTTCAAACAAAAATGTAGGAAAAGTAATCTGTTTTCGTCATCATATATAAAGGTTCCTGTCACAAATGTAGAATTAATAATAAACAAAATTATGCAGGGAATAACCTGAATCAAATAAACAACGCAATGTGTTCAGTTCAGCACAACTGCCGTTTAATAATATCTACTGAGTACACAACATGTTTCGGTCCAAGAACCGTGACCAGGTGTGTCATATAGGACTGTACAAGGTAAAAAATGTAATCTTTGTAAGATTTGGCAACATATCAAACAGTCTACGAGTATATGTTACAATAAAATATTGTAAGTTGCATTTGTCGTGGGTTTTATAGGTAATGTGATGTTACAAACAATTATCTAATTAAAATATATTTAAAAATTTTAAATTTAAAAACCTTTGTTCAAAAATCTTTACAATTTATAAGTCCCTTGGGTGCCGGATTCTGGTAATTGCTGGCTTTGCGGTAGGGTCATGCAGGGTGTATGAAGGGTGTCAGCTAAAGCTTATGTATGTACGTGACACATCTGATGATGGCCCTAGAACCGAAACATGTTGTGTGCTGGGTAGATGTTAGATATTAAGTGTCAGTTGTACTGAACTGAACGTATTGTTGATTGGATTATATTCGCACAGGGCGATGGATCGTGTTAAGTAATCACAACCACTGGCACCCAGTGGCTGAGACTAGCTCTGTAGGCGGTTTGGAAATAGTTCTTGAATAATAAATGGTTAAACGTAAATAAATAAATAATAGATAAATAAATAAATAAATAACGTGCAATACATGTTCAGTGTGTACTCCAATTTTATCATATAATGCAATCAACAAGGTACACAAATTTGTGGGTGACAGATACATTTATTATTTAACTTCTGCTACATGTTTCGGCCCTCTCGGCCATGTTCAGGGATTCCCCTCTGTAGTATTACAGAATGGTAGCAATGAAGTTGGCCGAGAGGGCCGAAACATGTAGCAGAAGTTAAATAATAAGCGCATTTGTGATCCACGAATTTGTGCAGTGTGTTCGGTTGCGTTATTTGATAAAGAAATGTCCAATAAGGAACCAGTAGGTGGTAAGAAGAGTACAGAAGTGAAATTCTTAGATGAATTCCTGTATAAGACTCAATGAAAATGCGAAAACGGAGTGAAGGGACGGGAGGATTTGAGGAGGAGGAGGATGAACAAGAGGAAGAATTATTGTAAATAGAGAGGGCTGCTTATGGAATATATAGAATAAACGAATTAGATGGTTAACATCAGTGCCGACCTTAGCAAACAGGGGGCCTGATTGTGATCCTTGTGGCAGTCCCAACAAACTTACTGTGCAGAGCAACAAAAGGGCTGACGTTTTGGTGTATTAACGTAAGTTAGGATGAAAAATTAAAATTGTCTATTTTTACCCTTTTTAAAGTTACTAATGCGGGACTTTGCCATGAACGCGGGGGCCCTGTAAGCGCGGGGCCCGACTGCATCAAATGGGTCCACTGGCCTAAGCCCGGCCCTGGCTGATATCAGTGTAACGTATGTGTGCTGCAGAAAACATGGCGTTAGCAGGCACAGTGCTTTGTAACATGGACTTGAGGCGTGACAGATAAATATAGTGGTACTAATACTGGCCGTATGTGAGGAGCCCAGCTGTGTGGGACCCCTTACACCGGCTGACAGAAGCGGCTACATTGCCCAGAACGTAATGTTTGAAAAGGCCGATGACGATGGACAGTGTACGGAATAAATCAGTACATACACATTACACGCAAATTTGCTGTAACCTTTTATAGAATAAGGTACCTTGTGAACACGTTTGCAGTACGGTTATCATGTACAGTACATGAGTCTGTTTTGCATGCGTCTATATGGTGCGGTGTACCACCAAGTTGTTCTTCAGAGTTCTGTGTTTTATTTGTGCTTAGTAGAGCCTCTACAAATGTGCAAAGTAAACTGCATTAACGTGTCAGTGGAATTCGGATTCGTTGGACAAATATGAAAGTGCCGGTATGTGGAAATCAAGAGAAGAATTGTTTGGTCTCTTTGCGTGCTTCGGACACGATGTCCTTCTGTCCAGTTTATTTGGTGCTTCAGATGCTTAGCGCAAGAAAACGCTTCAAAATTGGCGAAGATAAATGTGTTGCTGTAGGAGTAGGTCTTAACCTTCTAAAGCCTAGCGGTAACTTTACGTACCACCAGGTTTAACATTAAAAAATTCTACGTGGTGCCCACATTGCGTTTATGTGTTTTGTACGGATCTCAGAACAAACAGCAACTTTTGCCTTATAAAACATTAAGAGACTGGTTTTTATAACCGAAGTGGAGAGTGTTTACAGCGCGGTACGCACTGAGTCCTTATATAAAACATACGCTTCGTCTTTAAAGGGTTAATACGTTATCATAATAG
Organism: Coptotermes formosanus; assembly: GCA_013340265.1. Lineage (NCBI taxonomy): Eukaryota > Metazoa > Arthropoda > Insecta > Blattodea > Rhinotermitidae > Coptotermes > Coptotermes formosanus. The sequence continues at coordinate 806,895 of BLKM01000707.1, forward strand.
GAGGTAACGATTGTCTGGGTTGTGACACCGTGTAGTTTGGTAGATACGTACTGACATTTCGGAGAAACCTGCCGCCTCCAATCTTCTGTCAGGGACATGGGAACGGCAGATTTAGGGTAGGAGATTGAAGCAACAGGTTACTCAGAAACGTTGTATATCATACAAACTACACGGCGTCACTTCCCGGAAGTTTTTCAGTATAATATTTATCCCCCGCCAGGACATCGTATGTCATAAGAAATTGAGGTTTTTGAGGAAGGGCATGTAAGTGACTTAGCTAGGTACGATATTTGTTTGTATGTCTGCGTACGTTTTGCCTCTGTTGCATTTGTTGCTTATAACTTGAACAGTTCTTCTCGTCGCCTTACTTTGTAATTGTTGACTTACGAACTGAATCTTTTTCACAGTCCGTAGGTATATTACTAATACACCCACGTACCAAACTTCATATTTCCAGACACCCGTAGGCCTATATGCAAAAAAACACTGAATTCTATGATAACGTGTTTTGTATTTTCCTTAATTGTCCACCGTAGAAACTTCACGAGAATAAAAATCAGTAACTGCATAGGAACGTGACGTAACAGTACGAACATTGCGTCATAACATTATGTCACACAACCAGTCGCATTTATGTGGCGCCGTGTTATGTGTTTATAATAAAGTATAAGATGTAAAGTTGTCTTTCTGCACGGCATGAAGGCGTATGTAGGGAGCAGAGGTATAGCTGCACTGATTCATCGCCTCTGCATTAGATGGGGCGCGAGTTGTTAGGCTCACGCCCAAACACCCCCCCCCCCCCCGCCCCCAATTGACTAGGATGTTGAATGGATGTCGGGGCGTTTTGGAGACGAGAAGAATCTCTTCTCCTACCAGGAATCGAAACACGGATCGTCCAGCGCGTAGGCCGTCTCCATAATCAAGAATAAAGCAATAAATGGGAAATATTACGGCCGTATGTTTGTATTTTTGACGCAATTTCCTGGCATGCTAATTGCATCTGTGGCGCCATGTTACGTTTAGCTCGTCAGCTGTTTCATTGGCCTGTCGTAAATGGCGAGATAGTATAAATGCACGCAGGTGTTTATGCCAACTGTTTTGTCCGATTTTAACCGAACTTCAGTTTGGTGGGAACATTTCTGTATAAATGGGAAACATGAAATTTCACGAACGTTAATGTAGAGGGGATCGAGCCGTTGCATGCTGACAGGCAGACAGCCTTACATGGCGAAGCTAACATCCGCTGTTCGCAGTTTTACGAGCGCGGCGAAGAAGAGTACTCTTAAGGGAAGAGAAACTTATTGAAGGCAGAGGGGACGAAAGAAGGAAAATGTCAGAGGAGAAAAGTGTTAAAGTAGAGTAATTAACCGTTTAAAGACGAAGCGTATCTGTTTTATATAAGGACTCAGTGCGTATCGCGCTGTAAACACTCTACACTTCGGTTATAAAAACCAGTCTCTTAATGTTTTATAAGGCAAAGGTTGCTGTTTGTTCTGAGATCCGTACAAAACACATAAACGCAATGTGGGCACCACGTAGAGTTTTTTAATGTTAAACCTGGTCTTATGCAAAGTTACCGCTAGGCTTTAAAAGGTTGAGGAAGACTACAAGAGAAGGCTTAACAGCAAGAAGGAAATAAACCATGAAAGAGACAGGAAGGAAGAGTGTGGAAGTCTGTGCATGTATCGTAGGAGGGTAACACTGGATAGAAACTGGGATTCGAAACCAAATAGCATTATGTGCAGCTGCTTTGTCGGGTTGGGCTGATCTAATCCATATGTCCGTCATGTGCGGTGGGTTCGTCAGGATGGGCTGGCCTCTAATCGTAACCGGCTTCCCTTTCCTTCCATTATCTGCTCCGCTTAACGACCAAGGCTGATTTCAATAACGGACTGACGCCCAATGACTGTGTCATCGTCGTTACTGTGCAAAGTGTCTTTTTTGTGTGTGTGTGCTCATTCATTCCCACATATAAATTAAAGAGTTCTTGGGTAAGTGAGCACAAAATGAAAAGACCAGTGAACTTCAGCCCGCTCTCATGAGGGTGCAGGCCGTGTACAGTGGCCAACCAAGTACTGAAACTGTAGATTTCTTGCCACTTGGTTTGTTTTAGATTCTCCGTGATTTTTGTAGGTATTGAAGCTATGTCTGGAGAGTGTGTCTTGCAGTCCCCGTGCTTTACACTGTATGAATAACATTAACGTATAATAGGAGTGCCTCTAAAGCTATGCCAATGGCAGCCTAGCTGTTTGTGGTGCCGGCCATGTTGGCAGGTTAGCTGTTTGTGGGGCCGGCCATGTTGGCAGCCTAGCTGTTGGTGGTGCCGGCCATGTTGGCAGCTTAGCTGTTGGTGGTGCCGGCCATGTTGGCAGCTTAGCTGTTGGTGGGGCCGGCCATGTTGGCAGCCTAGCTGTTGGTGGGGCCGGCCATGTTGGCAGCCTAGCTGTTGGTGGTGCCGGCCATGTTGGCAGCTTAGCTGTTGGTGGTGCCGGCCATATTGGCAGCCTGGCTGTTGGTGGGGCCGGCCATGTTGGACAGGAGCCGCGCAAATACACATACCATGACCCTTCTGGTTGGCGGTAAAAACTGAGTTGTCTCCAGACCCCGTCGGCGGGGAGGCCATGGCCCGAAAATGGGCCGAAGGGCCGTATAAAAAGACGAAGATAGTGGGAGTCTGTATGGGCCCATTTTTGTATGTTTCGTAAGGAGAGGAAGTGTGCTGACGAAATCGCCACGCCACTCGTATCTGCCTGTGTGTCTCCGCTTTGAACTTTTGAACCATTTGATGGATTTTTAACGAAATTTGGTATGGGCGTTTTGTCAGTTGCGAGATCTCACAAACTGTACAGGCTTGATGGTCAGTACGGTCGAAACATCTAGCGTATATTGACGAAACTGGTAAAATTTGTTGTGGCTGGTGGTTGCACGTGTGTCAGATTTAATGTGATACACTGCAACGGTGTGAATTCCACAAGAAAAGAACTCCGTGAACAACAACAACAACAACAACAACAACAACTACTACTACTACTACTACTACTACTACTACTACTACTACTACTACTACTACTACTACTACTACTACTGAGAATCTGTAAGACTAAAAATGTATGCCGTAGGGAAGTAGACGTATGACCATCCCGGATTCTCTTGTTTCGATTGTGTATCATTTTCTCTGCCAGGAAGTAACACGTGGAGTCTCAGACATTCCCAGCCCAATGTGCGTCATCGCGTTATAAGATAAGGAATTGCTCAGCAGTCGGAAGTTACGGTGTGTGTTTACAGAGTGCGTTTATAGGCGATTGCAGCGCTGTGACTTGTTGAAACCAGCTTAATAATTGCACCATTAAGTGTAGAAGTGTAGGCCGGAAGACCGTGGCTTGATTCACGGCGTGATCATAGATTTACCCGTTGGCTCTCCCGGGCTGGATGATGGAGGAATCATGGTTTGATTCCCAGCACGGGCAAGAGATTCTTGTCTTTTTTGAAGCGCCGAGAGCGGCTCTGGGGCCCACCCAACTTCCCATTAATTGGATAGCGGGAACTCTTTCTTAGGACATGCAGCTGACCGCTTACCTCCGTGTAGTGTCGAGGTTAAGAATGAGTGGAACTATACTTTACACTTGCACTTTCATGGCGTGAACGAAGACAACTCTGCATGCATAATTACGTTTAGTTAGTGTAGTCATCTTCAAGGTATGTGCTGTGTGACTTCATGCACGCATTTCAACGTCTCGGCCTTACCCGACTGCTTAGTCATTTTCTGTTAGTTCCTTCACTGCTGCTGTCATCTTCAGGATTTTAACAATTCACTCGATCACGGGATCCCTAGATTTCTATCCGTGCTTTCCATATGTATTGGCTAATTTGGGTAAAATTTGATATAGGATTTTCCCACATAATACCGTTGAGCAATGAACGAGTTTCATTAAAATGTGTGTGGTGAAAACCATATTCTACGTAAGGGCGTGAATGAAATTCTGCCCTTATTTTCTGTATTTTTGGATTGGGATAAAATTCGGTCCACAAAAAATTGAGTGAATATGAGTTTTCGTTAAAATTGCCGAAGTAAGAGGCATCATTGACTTGTGAGCGAAAACGAACTTCTGCGCGTATTTTCCACATTTATTGTTTAGTTTGTGTGAAACTTTTAAGAAATCTACAAATAATGCTGTAGGGAATTTTGCGTGTTTCATGCAGGGGATGACAGCCTTTCTGGACTTGTTATTTCAGGTTCAGATGCTTCAGCAGCAAATGAGTGTGCTGGCCGACAACCAGAACAACACCGACGACCGCTACACACGTGCCAAGCAGGACAGTGCAGCGCTTCAGGCGCGAGTGCACATGCTGGAAGAACAGCTTCGAGAGTCGGAACTTCGAGCTGAGGAACGCCTACAAGAGGCGCAGAAGAGACATCGAGAGCTCGTGGTGCGCATTGAAAGGGAGAAGCAACTGCAGATCGAGAACTGTACCATCAGGTATGCGAAGTGATGTAGTGACTTGTTGATTGGGAACGAAATGTTGAGGAAAATTTGAACTCTGTAGGGCTCTCATGATGATGTGTAACTTAATGAAGTCATGTTATTTGTGTGAACTTTGTCAGTCGTCTTTCAATGTAGTACCACGTTTCGGAAGCTTCAGAGTGACCGTGCATCCTGAATGCATGCATGTAACTGCATCATTCTTTGCCTGTTAGTTTTACCATGTCTTTTCTGTTGCGCAGTTTGTGGTTGGCTACTGGTATATCATGAACACAGCCATGGGGTATTCACTGGAGTTCCACAAGGGTTTCATTTGAGCAGCCTTTGTATTGTAAATCACATGTGACTGCCTTGCAGCTAGATACTGGCCACAGATGTCTACATTTAACACTTTACTGTGATGAAAGATACTGTATATGTTGTGACAGAATGTTCGTTTGTACAGTTACAAAGAAGGAAAGTGGAGACAGATTAAATTGAAAAATTTGTGTAATAAAGATACAAATTGCAGGTTACAAACAATGGAACTGGAAGGAGCAACGCTTCGGGAGGAATGTGCAAGGCTTCACGCACAAGTAGAGCGGCTACGAGCAGAGAAACAAGCATCTGAAGACCAGAGGGGAGAGAAAGAACTGATGTTGACAGCCCTGACAGAGGAGCTGCAGACTCTGCGGGACATGGAGCGGAGACTTAAGGATGAAAGACTAGCAAGTGCACAGGTAGGTGGTTGTGCTGAGAAGTATTTGTAGAAGAAATGATTTTCAGCAAATAACGGGTGCTGCATATCATGTATGACCTTCACAGTACATATGTTGCCATTTTCCATTCCTGTTCCACACAATGTATTTGTTGTGATGCAAAGCTGCTTTGAGAGCTAACAAGCAGTGCAAATTCTGCACTGGCTTGAATTTAATTAACAGCAAGTTTGTAACAATGCATGAGAGGCATACAGAATTTTTTGCTTGTATGTCATTACAAGTACATCATACTGAAGGTGTTCAACTTGAACGCTGTGTGGATTTTAATTGTGTCTGTGTTATGTTATGCAATAGGTATTTGCATGAGAATCTGTTGAGAAGATTGAATTTATATTACGTTCTGTTATGTTCGTGTTTTTTGAGAAGATGCTTTTGAGAAAATTGACATTTGAATGTCATGTAATGTAAGAGTTATGTTAGACTAAGGCATACCAAATTTTTGATGTAGATTCCATACATCATGTTTAATCAAAATTCATTAACTAGTTCTGGCCATAAGGACTTTCCCACTGTGCATTTCATACACTTTTTGCAAGAACACATAATGAAGATCACAATAGAGTGATGTATTGTAAAGACAAATAATTTGCTTTGCAATTTAGGTGGTTGAAGAACTGAGTGCAGAAATAGAGCGACTGAAGGCAGAACAGAAGGGATCAGACATCATGGAAGCCTTCAGCCATTCAGAATTGGATGGTCATCTTCATGATGACCTCACCGCAAGACTTAATGAGCTGCAGGTGGAGGTGGCCAGTTTAAGACACCAAAACAAAAGTATGTTAATGCAGTGGGTACAATTATGCCTGCACAGTCCTCTGGCTAATAAGACATCAATTATATAATTTGTGGGAAATTAATTAATGGCAGTTTCATAATTTGAGGCATCAAGCAAAAGAATTCATTTTCAGTTTTGTTAGATTTTTGCGAGTGTCCTGAGGGGAAGAACAGAAGAACACAAAGTGACTGTGTTTGAGAACAGGTTCTCAGGAGAATTTTTGTATCCCTTGGGGGGGGGGGGACAGGAGGCTGCATGTATCAGTTGGCAACATCAATACAGGGAGGAGAACTATATTTTAAAAGATATATTGCACTATCTGATCCCAGTGGCATTATGGTCTGGGCTGGAATTGTGGATTTGGATCCTGCTGAGGGCACGGATTTTTTCGTCTCTTGTGTTGTGTAGGCACTGGCCTCTGCAAGAAGTTGATCACTCATTCAGAGGAATTCTATTTGTGTGTGTGTGTGTGTGTGTGTGTGTGTGTGCGCGCGTGCGCGCGTGCGCGCGTGCATGTGTGTGTGCGTGTGAGAGAGAGAGAGAGAGCGCGAGAGACCTAGAAACTTCAACAGTTAGGTGGCATAGGTCCCAGTCTGGCTGTTGTGCGACAAAAAAAGATGAAGAATATTGTGGTAACTTTGTAGTAAATTGGGTGGAGAGTATGATATTGCATTATCAAATGTGGAGTCCTTTTGTTTCACAAGCAGTGTTTTCCTTAACCTCCCTTTTGGGCATTTAAATGGCATCTTGGCTACATCTGCATTGATCCTGTGGTTTTCTGAACCCACCATATTCTTGGAAATCTTCAAATAGAAATGCAGTAAACTGTATGCTAGTAAGCACCTGCCTTCAGTTAAATGATAGAGAAAGGCTAGATCCCTGCCATTTGTGACTGATAAACTGAAATAGAATGTGAGATATTGTCAAAAACCACAGATGTGACACATTACTGCCAATTGTGGACACATATAGTGGGTTGAATCTTAAAAGAAACATGTGAGATCATTGCATTGTTAAGATATGGTGCATGATCTCTGTTTTATTTCCCGCAAAATACCTTTTTCTGTTCAAATAGCATGTTTTACATAAACCATGCACTGAAATTTAAATACCAGTATGGTCGTGTGAAGGTTAACTAGAATGTTTATGATCTGTAGTGATGAGTTTGGAAAATGTTGCAGATCTGCAGGAGACAAATGAGGAACTGCAGGCACAGATGCTGACACGAAGCTTGGAAGAAGGTCGCAACTTGTTGACAGGTGTTGGCAATGGGAACAGTCTGGCTGAGGAACTCGAAGCTATGTCTGCCCAGGAGGTGGGTCTATGTCACGGTAGCGGTAGTGTGTGCAGTTTGTGAGAACATGATGCTTCATAATATCTTCCTAGCTTGCTGCTTGTCCATGGTCTTGCTTAATGGTCACCAGATCTGTGTAGAGAATGGAAGAAACAAGTCTTGTTTTATTTTCAAGCTTGTATATAATTTGGGGTTGACTTAGTATGTCTGAAGTTGTAACTTATAGATACAGTATGCATCACTCACAATGTATCAGCACAAACTCATGTCCTTTGCTGCTTGATGCTCCATGTTTATAGTGCCAAATGATTAGTTTTAACTGATGTGCTATTATGCAAAGTAGTTACGTTCCATATTTTGATGCTGTTGTCGTGTAATAGGTGCATAAACACTGATAAATGCATGCTATCATGAAAGTAAGGTTATCCCTGTACTCACCATGCATTGAATATGTGTGTAGGAGTGGCAGTTTAGCTCCATTCTGTTATAAACTTGAGCAATATGTAGAGGTAAGTTCAGCTTCATATCATGGAAGCATGCTGCCTTCGGGTAGTGGGGGCGGGGGGGTGGAAGAGACACCAGTGCTAATTGGATAGGAAGCTGCATGGGCCCCAGAGTTAATGTGGATGCAGTGGTAAAGAGACAAAGCTCTGCTCCTGCTGTGAACTGAACAACAAATTCCAGCTGAGAGCCAAGTGAGTATACCCACTGAGCTACAGCAGTCACTCAAAAATAAAAATTTAGTAAAAATGAAATTTAGTGATATTAAACGTATGCGTTATGAAAAATGTGAGTATTATATGAACAAAAATAGATAAAATTATGAAATAAACAGCATTTTGCCTAGAATAAAGCAGAGATTATGCAGTGTGAATTAAAAATGCAGTAAATTTCCTTGTTGCCTTCAAAAGCAGAGATATATGTGTTATCAATTACTTTTTAATTGTTACTTTTGCCCCTCGAATATCATTTCCTTTGTGGCAGCATAAAATTTGCCACCGTTCGTTGTATATACAGCTTATAGCTATAGCAGGGTCATTTGAATGGTGTGAAGCCTGTGTGTGTATGTACAGACATTTATATTGACTTTAGTTTTAATAGTGAAATTGAAGCAGTGCAAGATTCTTAGTGTGTCATGGTGTTATAATGATTTGTCCACGAAGCATAATTTTTGTTCTGGTTGTTTTTTGTTCTAGTTTCCTTTTCATACAATGGTGGGACCATATATTTTATTTTACTTTCAGTTTTTTTCTGTTCTGTTTTATTTTCACAGTTGAGGGAAAGTACTGAGGAACAAATGACCTTAGAGAAGGTAGGCTGTTCTAGACCACAGTAATAGTGTAATGTGTGAAGTTATGTTAGGCTGTGGACATCTACTAACACCACTTCCAAATTAACTGGTGATTTGTTCCTGCTTCTGTGTATCCTGTATTTTTTTTGTCATAGTTTTGTATTTGTATTTTTAAATTGCCTGTGCACCTGCACTGGTCATAAGTGCATCTCACTCTGTGTTGTAAGTACTGCATGTGTTCGTGTGCAGTATTTATACGCTTGTATGGTTGTGGTGTAGCATGTTCAATATTAAATCTTGTGGTCACATTCATCTTTTCAAGTGAAGATTAAGGTCCTGTGTAATATGATGCCCTTTCGATTTGACAGTTAGTTACTGACATTTCAGATGAACTCGCTGCATTTGCAGTTGGTAACTGATTACCTGTTGATAAGGTGTTTTATCCCAGAAGACTTCATCAACATCAACATGAAAACCTCAAACCATGCACATCTGAAGTGCTCGTTGGCACTCACATATAAGATGCTGATGTTTGATGTGCTTCTGTAACATCATATTTTATGGTTCCCATGTCTAGTGGTGCTGCGTGCCAAGTTTATCATGAGATCAAAGGCATACCTCTGCTTCCACCCATAAAAACTAACCATAAATCCCATGTTGGCTCAGAGCAGTGTGCCATTCTTTTAAGAACAGTGTCTGCATCTCTGCATGTGATATGCATGCTTGCGTAGAAGCAGGAGGTTGGAACATCATTGTTGCTTTGAACTAAGGTGGTAGGATTAAAGTGAACAGCAAATAATTGGCTTTCGCTGCTCAGCTATGCAAAAGGCTTGCCATCTGCTATGCAGAATTCACACTCGTAAAAGGACTACGGACCTCGTCTGTTTTATGTTTATGCGGTGGTCACACATCTCAAGATGATAAAAAGTTTCTTTGTCCTGATGATGACCAAGTAAAAGGTTGAAACATATCAGGAGTGTGTTGTGACAATATTTAATAGACACATAGAAACAAGCTGTGTTTTTTGGTTTAATTTCTTTAAAGTAAATCATATTTGTTTTCCTGGTAGCAAATGGACATGAAATTAGGTTATAGCTGTGTATGTTGTAACTGCAGCACATGTGTGCAGTGTAGAGCTGAACAGACTGTAATGTTAGTGGTTTACATTGTTATTGTTTCTCAGATGAGGACAGCTCTGAAGGAACAACAGGAAGTGAATTCACAGTTGAGGTCTTACATCGACGGTATTCTGCTCAACATTGTTGACAACTACCCACAGCTTTTAGAAGTGAAGACACATTGAATATCAAGATGGCATTGAATAGAAATGCAGCCTGATTTGGGGATCAGCCACCAGATTTGACAGTTTGGTTGTTGGTGCCAAGTATTCAGTGCAGTTCAAATATTTCATGAAATGCTACTTGTAACTGCAGAGAATTTGTGTGCAGGTCAAAATCCTTGCATGCAGAACTGACTGTAGTTATTGTTCCTAAAGCCAGAGAACTTTCTTATCATTTGTTTCTTTTTGTATGAGATTATTAACTATTGTTGCTGACAGAAGTAAGCGTTTGAATATTTTGAGACTGGAACTTGCCTGCTGTGCAGATCAAAAATGCTGGTTTGAAAACTTAACATCTGGGTTAACCTGGCAAAAAAATCATTTATTTTTTGTACAGATAAAGTTTGGAATAAGCGTGTGTTGCAGAAACTTTACTGTTGCATTTGTGTTAAGTGAGGAGAATTGGTGATAAATCCATCCAAGTGACCTGAAAATGTAACAGTTCCTTAGATGTGAACTGCTCAGTAATTTAAGTATTATTAGTAAACAGTTTTGTTATTTAAACTTTGTTGTTATATATTATGAAATGCAAATGACATTTCACACCTAAAAGCTTGTATATAATGGAATTATATTTCCTTGTTCAACAGCAAGTGTATTCATTACCTTGATGTGTTAACATACTAGGAAGATGTGCGCGTGCGCACGTATGTTTGTACATATGTATATACATACGTACATGTGTGTGTGTCTACCTACACACACACATTTGTAGGAAAGAAATCTACGTTATTTTATTATTTGTGTCATGTTAGGAGAGAGTGATTGGTTGGACATGAATCATGGAGAGTGATAATGAGATGCACAAAAATTTGTATCCAGAGACAATCATAGTTATCACTCTGAGAATCTCAGATATCACTTTCCTTTCAGCTGTTTCAAAAGGCATTGTTCTCACGTCACATCCACAGTTTTCAGTTCACCATCCATATTTTGCCACTGAGTGGCACGGGTCTCAGATTTTCAGAAAAAAGTGTTAGCGGAAGGATCTTATGTGTAAGCCAAAGGAACGGAAGCATTCTGTTTTCTATTATGAAATGCAAAGCAAATACATGTCACTGTTTCTTAGATTTTCAAATTGTTCCGTAATTTGCAACAGTGCTGTTATTCCATGGTATGCATCCCTAATTAGTGGCTTGTAACAATTATGTGGAAGATGCTGACACCTTACCTCAATTCTCTTTTCTTTTCTGCCATTTTATTTTATTTACATGTATTTTCCAAGAATATTGACGTCGCTGTTCTCTTTCTGTGTTGTTGTACACAGCCGTTCAGAAAGAAAGAAACACTTTTAAAAATTCAGAGGCGTTAAATTAGCATTCATTATTGATGGAACATACACAGATTGATAGTCGACTTCTGAATGTTTTGTATGAACCACAGGCACAATTGATATGATCTCCCTGGAGTCAAATGGCAGATGTCGATTTGGTACTCCATGTCTTTGCGATTTGGACTTACCACCGAATTTATTCGAGTGACCAAATGAAGGAAGATAAGGTTGGTTGTACACATGGCACTCATGGGTGAAAAGAGAAATGTGTACAGGATTTTGGGTGGGTGGGTGGGGGGGGGGGGGGGCTGACTTTGAGACATAAGCATAGATGGGAGAGTAATATTCAAATGGATGGGGGGTCATGGACTGTATTTCTCTGGCTGAAGATGCGCGTTGTATTCCAAGGAGGTCAGTGGGTAGGGAACCTATCTTGCACTTGTAAAGATGTTATTTTCACCAACTGAATGGTAAGTTTGGAATGCGGAGTGCACTGATGGAAGCGTTACCGAGAGGGAAGTCTTGAATACGTTAAAACACTTAAGAATTAAAATTCATGTCCACAGTACCACACAATGTGAGTAAATAACACTTAGATTTATTAATTGACAAAGAATTGAATACAAATGGTTTATTCAAGATTATGTATGCCTATCACATAGAATATGATTATATTTCACACTTGTTTTGTAAAAAGGAGCTAACTGCTGCTTTGAGGCACATTGACTTGACACACAAGCAAATCATTCAACTAATGCTCCTGTGTGATACTAAAAACATGACTACTGCAGCTTCGCATATAACCAAGATAAGCTGGAGATATCCACTCTCTCAAAGCATTTGTCATGTGTAAAATGGAGCCATCTTCTTGCTTCTCCTGCAAAATTGATATTTTGTGGGTTGTCCCCTTTTTACAAAGTAGGGGCGATTTCTTGAGTTATGTCGAAATATGGAAGTTCGTAATTAAGAAGTTTTATGTAGCAAAGGTCCCAGGAGCGTACTAGTCAGTCAAGGAGCGAAGTGGCAGAGATTCTGGTGAACGGCGACACTGAGTAAATCCCGCAAAAATGTGTAGTGACGCCTTTTTATAAGGCAAGTTAGGGCGTTGGCTTCCATGTGATAGTTCATTGGTCAGGAAGATTCTAAGCCATAAAATGGTGAAACAATCACGTACTATACAGGCAACATTCCCTCTAATTGTTTTTTACAGCTGCGCGGACCTGCTACTGCTTTGAGCAGAAAATTTTTACACGACCTGACAATTGCGCGGCACTTCAAAAGTTTTTTGTAATATGCATAATATGAATGTTTACAGTCAAAACTGAAAAATTCCAGCTTCACGGCAACAATTCAGTGTGCGCAGGAGCATTTCAGTTACTGCGCGGCCGCGCACCCGCGCGGCTTAGAGGGAGCATTGAATGCAGGGTTCATGGTACAAATGTGATTACACTCTGTGCTGAAGTTACATCAGCTAGGCGGGACTTTCGGTGACATTTACAGTTATATATGTTGTTGGTGCATGACGTCCGTGACCCTGTTTACTTCCTGTGATATCGACAGTTCTTCACCGTGTAACGGTTACCGTTATTATAGAAGCAGATTGTTTACTAAATAACACAAATTTGTGCCTTACAAAAACAATACCTTCTAACCTGTACAGACGTAAGACGATAGTAGCCTGTACGACGTAGGGAAAATGCCCGTTCATGTTCGATGACTTAGTGAAGAATATGGAAATTCCAGACTCGAATGTTTTGTGAGGTTGACTTTGCCATTCAAATGAAATGCGGTATTTGTCACTGAAAACAGGGTATACTGTCACGCAAGCCATTTTAATTTTCTTTTGAAACTCGCCGGAAATTTTGTATCGCTTATGTTTGTACTTAACCGCCATAAACAGAAACTTGTGCGCTGTCAAAAGCAAGCGCTTGTGGTAAACACGCACACTCTTGTGTGAGGCAAACGCCGTTCACAGTTACCCTGTAAGTTGATGTCTAAGGGCTTCTCCTACACGTTACACTGTTTGATCAGTGACAAGCGAGTTGGTTCGACTCTTCGTTTGTAGATACAATCTTTGTTTTCACACTGGTTACGCCAGGTGTAAAGATAAAAAATGGTATAGTTCACCCTAGAGCAGGCCATGAAGGCCCAAAGGGGGAGTAGAGGTACAGCTACACCCTTTCTTTAACCTCGGCGCTAGATCAGTGTGGATGGTCAACGCCATGCGCCGGCCAATTTACCCCCAGAACGAGACCCGGTACCCATTGTACAAGAGGGTGGGTGGGCACCAGGGCAGGTCTGGACGGTTGCTGAAAATCTCGCCTGCACCGGGATTCAATCACCGGACCTTCCAGCCCGTAGCGAGTCGCTATGTCGACTGTGCCTTTTCTGTAATGTCCACTAAACTCACCTTGCACACTTGTCACTGAATCTGTCTTCGGAAGCTGAGTCAACACGAGATACTTCTTCCTGTGCAGAACCGCTTGTGGAGTGGTCTCCCCCGGCGGGAGGGGACAAAAAATCAGGGCCTATTTAAGGCTAACTGCTGCCTAAACGGGTGGGGGTGTAGGCTGTTTTTATTTCATATTTTGTGTCAAATATTTTGTGTTTAAATTGTTACGATGCGCTATTCTTATTGTCACTTCAGGACTACGCGTAGGCAAGGTCCGTAGTTATTTCCGCATCGGGGCAAGAAATCTAAACTGTCCCTGTTGAAAATGTTTGGGCCTACTATTGTTCTGAATTCAATCCTACTTTACTTTTAATATGTATTATGAGCTAATGTGTGTGTATATATATGTATATATATTTATGTCATGTATATACATACACTGCATTATTCATGATTGTTATTCCTACGCAGTCGTCGTCTTTTCGTCCACTGTTGGAAATCTGATATGTTTTCAGTACTATTGTTGCCTTTTGAGAAGGCATCAATATCCAACAGATGAGTCATTGTTATAGCGTCGTTAAATAATAAATTACGAAACTGTGTAAACGCGGAAGTAAAGAAATGTATAAATAGGATATGAGTTTATTTATCATCCCACGGGACAAGAAGGAGAGCTGTGTTGTGATTAATAATGTATAGATCTTTGTAGAACATTTCTTTCCCTAGCGCATGAAATGTTAGAGATTGGTCGTCTGGAAGGGTAATAATGATAATGGTTACTGCTTAAAAATCACCTTTGTCTACAGTCTACATTCACTGGAAACGCGGCGATTAAAAATAATTTGATCGCTTATCTCCAGCAACGCCTGTTAATTCATGCACAGGGATATCTGTGTGCATTCTGCCGTTATTTGTATTGTAAGTATTGTTGAACTGATGTATGCGATTTTCAACAGGGAATGAATGCCGTGTTGTAAATTTTTACGTTTTAACCACTCGACCGTATTTATAATCTCGTGACCAGGTTTGCACCACATGATATTCAGTGTATTGATATTATTGCAGAAAGGTTGGGTTTATTTTTAGATCATATGAATCTCTGTCATGTTTGGCTGTTGTGTTCGCGTCCGTTTGTAAAACCTGACACGATTGGTGAACTTTGAAATTAGAAGATTCGTTAATTGATTGAGAGCACGATATATGACAAACGGACTGGACACGTTTATAGGATCTTTCAAGCTGTGAAAAATATTTGTAGGTAAGTTGAAACGTTTGTTAGAAGAGAGTAATGATCGAGAGTATTAATGCAACAGACTAACAGTCGGGGTTTGAAAGATGTACGCTTAATAGAAAATACAATCCGAAGCATAAAATAGGTAGGTCCTATCTGCAGAGATGATACGAAACCGAACTGTGGTTGATGGAGGACATCTTAAATATGCATTTGTGTAACTGCAGTTCAGACTGTTATGAATACAAGAGCACTAAAAATTAACACCATGGTGTAGAGCCCTTTATAAGAAGGTAGGCCTAATCTTTAACTAGTAACAAATAGTCTTTTTGTACGTAATCCAAAAGATGTTTTACTGAGATCAGGAAATGAGCAAGTATCTGCAGAGACGACACGAAAGTCGTCTTGAGCTTGATGGAGGACATCTTGAATATGTGTTTTTGTAACTGCAACATTTTCGACTTGTGACTTGTTTAGGATGGAAGGTTGTGGTGAAGAACCTGTGAAGTCTGTGGGAAGAGCCAGGGGACGAAGAACATTACATGTATGTGGTCCTGCCACAATTTCAGTCCGTGGTCCTCGTGAACCAGCGCCTGGGTTTCCTGAGGTGAGCAGAAAAGTAAATGTAAAATAGTTCCTGTCCACACCATTAAGATACATGAGGAAATGGACATATAGCTCCATTCATTCTTAACTTGGCGGTAGGTGAGGGGTGAGTGGTTAGCTTCACGCCTCACCCAATTTGCTGCCAGGGAAATTTACCCGGTAACCCACTGAGTAGGAGTCTGTGTGGCCCCCAGAGCCAGTCTAGACGCTTTTGATAAGGGATAAATTTCTTGCCTTTGTTGGCAATCGAACCACAATTCTTCAGTTATCCTTCTTGTGGCTTGGTCACTATAGTGACTACTTTTATCGGTTTCTGAACTAAGCAGAGCTTGTGATACATCATCTAGCAGTTTTAGGCCCAAACGTAACAGGAAGTAGTGAAACTTTGTGTGAACTGCAGGAACACACGAAAGTTATCAGTTTTCATCCCTCACCTACTGAGACATCTGAGGTGTGTGACATTGCTGTCATAACCTCAAACAGGAATCACTACGCAACTAAAATAGGCCTATATACACAGTAGAGCAATTAGCAAATTGCATTTCGTGTCTTTAAGAAACATGAGAGTATGTGGGATTGCATATATACTTTACTGAGTCGAAAATGCTTATTATGTGGTGCAGGGGTGCATTTAGAAAATACGGGACCAAGTAAATATAATGTTTTCATGGCGGAGAATGTTTACGAAACGAAGGGGGCTAGTGTTAATACTACAGTGTTTTTTACAGTATACTGTGTTTCCCCCACGTATTTCTTCTAAACTACCACAATAAGACGTGGCATTATAACGTGTAGTTGGGAATTGCTTCAGAGTATGGACGGATGTCATAACGTGTCTTCATCAGTAGGGCATCCTGACTTGCTACGGGCTGGACGGTCCGGTATTCGAGTCTGTTCTCCAGAGCCGTCCAGAGCGGCTCTGGGGCTCATCCAGCCTCCAGGTCAATGGGTACCGGGGTCCTTTCCAGGGGAAAAAAGCGGCCGGGGCGTGAAATTAACACTCGCCCCTATCAAGTGCTGAGATTAAGAATGAATGGAGCTATAAATCTGCTCCTCTTATATGCTTTCATAGCGTTGACAGGGACAACTTTACCTTTTTATGGTTTTTGTTTATTTTAACAGTCAATTTAATAATTAATCTTTGCGCCATTTCAGAATTATCAGACCTGTTGCAGAATAGAGTCTGATTTTTCACGTTCTGCTAACATGACTACAACATATGTTTTTCATAAACTTATTTAAAAAACCTCAGTCTTGTAAGGATAACTACCCTTTGTTAATAGTGATTTATCAGTTAATGGATTTGGAATTGTTTCCGTGTAATTGCTATTCGATTTGTTAGGTTATGTACGGAAATGACCGTGAAGTTCTGGTTGAAATGAAGGAGACACGTGGTTATAAGAAGACTGTTTATGTTACGATATTACCTCTCATGACTCACCTGTTTGTTTAAACTGTGCAGCTGGGCTATGATCGTGCCAGTGGCAGTGCCAATAATGTTAGGGCGAGGTCCAAAATTCAGGTGGTTCCTGAGGATTTGCACGAGATAAACAAGAAGTTTGCTGCGATGGGCATTGGTAAGTACAAGCCTTCTAAACTGTGTGTATGCTAAAGATTCAAGCCTTTTGGGATATGACGCCGTACTGATTGGTAAACACTGACCTTTTGGAGGTGCTTGCTGCTTCCATCTTAAACGTAGTTCAAGATTACTTTTACTGTACTGGATAGAGAGGCAGTGGGCTGTTTTGAAGTGTCACTAACCATTTACAGATCGACATGGCATAATATCTTATAAGACATGAATCCTCACAAGGGCCCACCCAAGAAGGGGGGGGGGGGTTGCCGGGCTGCAGCCCCGTCAAACCCCCCAAAACCGAAATTTAAAAGACACAGGTTTTGTATATATTATGATATCAAAAGTTTTACATGATTTTCCCCTTCAGCCGAAATCATCCACTGAAATCGCCTGATGACTAGTACATTAGAATTTTGAAAAATAAATTAATAAAAGTAAAAAAACAAGAATATAGGACACTGTGATTGAGTCATGGAACATGTAGGTATGTTTATATGTATACAAATTCAGTTGCAAGCAGTGTTATGTTGTACTTACAACATGATTTCATAACATAATTTTGAAATCCAAACACAAATTATATATAGCCTCAAGGTCAGCCCCCTCAGGGAAAAATTCTGGGTACTCGCCTGAATCATCATGAAGACTGCTGTGAGAAGCTCAAATTTTGCATTGTGTGGATATTCTTTAAATGCTTCGATAAACTGTAAATAGTGAATAAATTAACTTCTAATTAGCTGTGTGGTTGTAGAAAAGATCTACTAAATTCCACCCTGAAGATGCAGGCAGCAAGTTCCTATGAAATGTGGGTAACTTCCCCAACACCACACACATTCACTACCATGACGAGCATAACCTGAAAACTGAAATAATTTAGTGCCAAGGACCATAAAGCAAAGGGATTTTTCTCTTCTCCAGACTGTCTGGTGCCCACCCAGTCTCCTATTCAGTGCACACCAGGGGTTATTGCCCCACAGGTAAAGTAACCAGGGTGAGGTTGTGAAGTTGACCACTTAGTCCCACCAAGTTAAGAATGAGTGGAGCTATACCTGTACTGCCCACATATGCGTTCATGGCGTGCACAGGGATGACTTCACCAAGGAGAGTTAATGGAATACAGGCTGAATGTACAGACTTGTGTAGCCTAATGTGTATGTTTGTTTATATTAAGTGTAGATACATTCTCTAGTCTCCCATTACTTCCTCTGTCTAGGATCAGATATTTTTGATATTCTCCATTCTCCTATTACTTCCTCACTACCTCACTATGGGTCCACATATTTTCCTCATCACCCTGTTCTTGACATCCATTATATTTGTTTTTCTCTTAATGTGATGGAACAAAATATAGACCCACATAAAACAACAGGCGCATTGATAGTTACACATCCTTTAATCTTGATAATTTCAGATAGCAGATTTGAAGGCAAATGGTCCTGAACTGAATGGTGGCAAACATTCATAAAATTTAATTTTCTGTTCATTTCTTTGTGTACAAAATTTTGGTTTGTTACTACCATTCTTAAATATTATATTCTGCCACATTTTTAAAATACTGTGTTTATTGGATACCTTTCTGTTATGACTTTGTTTGCCTTCTGGCAAAGAGATGTGGACTTCTACAGTTTTCTCTAAATTTGCCACACTACTACTACTACTACTGTCACCACTACTACCACTTTATCATTATCATTACGGTTATTTTCAGAGTGCACTGATGTTGCTTCTCTTGCACAACATCATAACCTTCAGTCATTGCCATCAACTGTATGGACTAAGCCAAAGGAGATGGTAAACAAAAGAGGTAAATGGACATCTTAGCACACAGTTCCTCATGACATTCAGCATATATGGCTTGGTTTTGTGGATTGTGTCCTGACACTGTGTACAAATATTATGTCAAGGAGACCTCAGTTATGTGAACTTGAAGCTAATGATTCTTTATGCATGAGTTTTATACTGTATTTTTTAAAGCCAAATACAGTATCCTGCAACTGTGACTCTTACCGCTACACTTAGTCAGATACTGGTGATGATGAAATTGGAACCACAGGGCAGTACTAGTGGCTTGTACTGTAAAACTGTGGTGTTACCTGTAAGCATTAACTGTAAAATGAGAGCGTAGAAGAAATCTTTGTTAGGATAATAGTCTGATGAATCTTGAAGACATAGGATGGGAGGATGTGGATCAGATTGATGTGGCTCATGACAGGGATAAGTGGCGGGCTCTTGTGAACATGATAGTGAACTTCTGGGCTCCATAACATGTGGGGAATTTCTAAACTATATGACAAGCTATTTGCTTTTCAAGAAGGACCCTTCTCCATGGAGTTAGAAGGACTTGTTGCTACACGTCCATGAAAAGTCCTTTCTCCTGTTGGAACCCAAATCATCCATAGACAGGTGGTACTGATCCAGTAGATTTAGAGGGTACTGTGATGGTGGAATTTTCATTGAAGTCCAACTTTCCAAGAATGTTTGTATCCCTGGCTATGTTTCCAAAAGATGTGACCAAGCAGCCAGTAAACTACAATGACAAAATGAAGATCATCAGTCACAACTATGTTTGTGCTATTTTATTGCTACATGTTTCCTCATTGGTGTTAATGCATCACAACGGGATGTCACTCATAAAGCCAATAAACTGTTATTATTCATTATTAGAAATTTAGCCAGTCAATTGATTTATTGGATATTTAACCCCAGCTCATATGCTTCCTTGTGCACAGATAAGAAAAATTAGTTGTATGCAAAATTCTCAATAATGGTAATAAATATCAGGAGCCAAATGTCAGGTGAGAGAGCATCAGATCCCAGACGAACAGGTATCTCAAGGAGACAACAAGATTCTGTAGCAGTTGGGCCAATGGATGTGTCCATGATATTGGTGAAAGGGTAACTTATTTGTCACATGTTACAGGGACAACTGGACAACTTGTACCTTTGAGTGCCAATTATTTCCGCCTGCCTACAGTGACAAACTGGCAGCTATATCAGTACCGAGTCACCTTTGCACCAAGTGAAGATAGTAAGGTTGCTAAACACAAAATGGTTCATAATCACAAGGCAAGGCTTGGAGGATATTTGTTTGATGGCACTATGCTCTTCACCTCTTATATGTATGATGAAGATGTGAGTGTGATTTACTTGCTTGTTATTATTTGTGTGATGATATTAAAATTGATCAGATAAATTGTAATCAGACTGTGGCAACAGCTGTTAAGGAGAGGGCGCTGATGGGTGTTAACAATTCATAAAGGGACTTCAGGTTGCAAAGTATGGCACTATATGTTCTTTATGCCTGCAATAGAAACAAGATAGGAATTGTCTACAAACCAAAACACTTCTGAAATGCTTGCATAGTAGCAACCAAAGGCTGTGGTACCCTAGCTGACAAACATAATCACACTGAATGTAGGGGTGTTGATGTTCTTGGTAACTAAGGTAACATTGGTAACAGAAAATTACTGTAAACATTTGTAACAAAATTTAAAATTTACTGGCTTTCTTCTTGGACTTTTTGACCCTTGAAGATGGGACTGATGGGTTGTCCCGAAACATCGGTGAAGAATTACTACTCGAGGCTGTGTAATACCCCAGAAGGGGGCAAATCTCTTCGGCATTGTGATGGAAGGCTGAAATGACAGATAGACAGACAGACAGGCAGGCAGGCAGGCAGGCAGGCAGGCAGGCAGGCAGACAGGCAGGCAGGCAGGCAGGTAGGCAGGCAGGCAGGCAGGCAGGCAGGCAGGCAGACACAGAAGGACAGGTGGACACAGGGAAGGACACTGCAAAAGTAAGAGTTACATTTTGCAGTTGTTTTGCCAACATGCCTACAAATGCCTGTATCTGTTCCAAGAAGAGAAAGTGTTGGCGTTATGGTCATTGTATGATCAAATGCAAGAAGGTGTGTTTATCTGTATTGCCACTACATAATTTCAAATGGCCAAGTTGTAGTGATCGATCTGTAGTCATTACACCTCTAGTGAAGGAAATGCTTGTGCTAACATGTAGGTTAAGATGTCTTTTTTAAGATTGGTTTGATTTGTTGAATGTGTTGACAGTCAAGAGTAACCAATGCAGCTGAGTCAGATTTCGACTCATTTCTAGACTTTCTCTATTGCCCTGGAACAGCTGAGATGATCCTAATTATTTGTGTGTAACATATTTTTCCAACAAAACATATTGTGATATTTGAAATTATTTATTCATTGTCTGAACGCTGTCACTAATAGAAGGTATTACACTTCACTCTGCCTTTCCTTCAGTCGCATACAATACACGAAAACAAATTCAGCTGCAGTAGACATTGTAAGGAATGCTCAGGCACGAAGATTTTTTTTATTTTATGTGAAAACAAAACAAAGAAACAACAACAACTCAGTGGATGCTTTGACAGGAAAAGTTGGCATTCTTGTACTTTGTTAGAATTATGCAGTTTTCATTAGTGAAACTACATGTAGTAAGATAAAGGAATTGTATAAGTCATTTGTGCACAGTATATGAACCTATGACATATTTTTTTTGAGAATGTTTAGTTCATTTTAATGCATTTAAAGTTGCAGCTGGGTTTGAAATAATTTTTGTTAATTTATTTAGTTGTTAAGTGATCCATCATTCCTACATTCTTTTCACACAGGTACATAGATGTTCCATAGGATTTATTTGGTTGGTTACCACACCCATTTTTTATTTTATTGGCTGTGTTAGTCATTTGTCTGGACCTGAGTTTCTAAAGCTGATCGGAATGTTTAGAATATATCTATTCTCTGCAACAAAATAACCAACCAAAACAAAAGATGGGATCATTGAAGTTTCAGCACGCTCCCGTCATTCTCTAAAATGCTTTCTTTGCAGCGTTATTCAGCATGTGAGTCTTGTGATTAATCACCAAACCAAGATATATGTCAACAACATAAACTCCTGAATGAATTGTAAAACACAACTGAGTTTATTGTTGATTTTACAGTACCCTATACTGGAAATGATATCCCCTGAGTGTGTACACAAATGTTAAATCTATGTAACCTAGCAGTGAAGAATCCTGGAAAAGTTGACTCATATTAGCACATGGCAAGCAAGCTGTGTAATTTTAATGTCTAATGCATGATTGTTTGTTAACTAACTGAGAAGCAAACCACAGACGTTATACTGTATTGTTGCAGCCAATGATACTAACTTCAGCCAGACCCTCAGATGGTGCCGCAGTTTCTGTTACAATTCGAAGAGTTGGTGTGCTAGCATTTGGCGATCGTCAATATATGCACGTCTTTAACATTTTGATGAGACACTGTTTACAGAACCTCCACCTCCAACAGGTGAGTAATAATGTCAACAAGAGCTTTACCTGGTTGTTAATACTCTAAACGGGAAAGACAGGCTCATGTCCTCATCATGCCTGAGCTATGCATGTGCAATGTTTGTGTTTGTGTGTGACTCATATCAGTCACTGTCCATTATAATATATTTTGAAATCTGTAACTAATTATAATGATTGTGAATTTATGTACAGTTACAGGCATGGCAGTGAGGTGAAAGGTTGAGATTATATGTATGAAAAATTCAGTGGAGTGTGAGTTTGCACTGTTGGGTATGATCAATAGAAATAAGTTACTAAACTGTACGTGTGTTAATTTAGAGTTCACTGTTGCCCCACTCTATAGACGGCAGTATCTACATGTTTAATGTAGATGGAAGGAACAACTGTAAGTCATGTGAAACTGACGGATTTGAAGGAGGGGCATGTGGTTAAATATGCAAGCAACTCCTCAGAGGAAGATGCTTCCAGATGAGGGATATAAGCACTCAATGTTGCATGATGCAGACAGGCAATGAGAATGAACCTACAGCGGCGGGGGGGGGGGGGGTGGTGTAAATGGTGCCACGGGGGAAATAAGGCCCCCCAACAAACACCAAATTTGGGTGGTTTGGGGGGGGGGGG
>BLKM01000707.1:829876-892517 GCA_013340265.1 Coptotermes formosanus
CCCCCCCCACACACACACACACACAGAATACTATAATTTTTTGTTGTTTCTTCTGGATCGGAGTGTATTCTTCTCACAGAAGGCAATATTCTGGTTCCTTCCTTGTTATAGCATCTGGGAGTACCTTTGATGGTAGTTATAGGGGGACCTCTGCTGATTATATATGCTACTGATGAGGAGCTGGAAATCTGTCACCATGGAAAGATATGTCTTATAAAATATCACGGAGGCCAAAAGACTAGAAAGTGGCTCACAGTAGGGTCATTTGGCAGGCTGTTCTGTTCATGATAATCGTGTCACGTTGTGGCAGGTTGGCTAGCCAAGAATTTGTCAGATCAGTGTGGAACAGTGATATATATTCCTGTACTGTGTGATTTTATCAGTGTGTGTGCCCATGAATACAATTTTGGGTGTGTGTGTGTGTGTGTGTGTGTGTGTGTGTGTGTGTGTGTGTGTGTGTGTGTGTGTTGTAGCTTTGCAGTTGATTTTTGTTACCGTAGACATGTTATTTCAGGTTGGTCGCTATTACTATGATCCTGTGGAACGAATTGCAATAGATAGGCATAAATTGGAGCTCTGGCCAGGCTATGTGACATCCATTCGACAGCATGAAGATGAACTACTGCTGTGTGTTGAGCTCACACACAAAGTGATGCGGCAGGATACTGTACATGACCTCCTCCAGGAATGCTACAGGTCCAGCCCTGCTGACTATCAGGTAATTA
This sequence comes from Coptotermes formosanus, assembly GCA_013340265.1. Taxonomy (NCBI): domain Eukaryota; kingdom Metazoa; phylum Arthropoda; class Insecta; order Blattodea; family Rhinotermitidae; genus Coptotermes; species Coptotermes formosanus. The sequence goes on from BLKM01000707.1 coordinate 830,602, forward strand.
GAAACAGCCTGGCTTCAGGTCATCCCTAACTTGTTTTTTTTTAAAATGTGTAACAATGGAATCATGTATATACTGAGGCCACAAGTAGAGGATCCACGAAATGCACCCCCTGCCCATCTCGGTCAAGCTGTTACAACTCACCTCCAGCATACTTCTCTATATTCCCCTCCAGCTTTTTAGTCATTCTGTTAACACAAGTATTGGTAGCAATAATAACATGATAACTGCAATATCCGTCCAACTAATGCACTATATTCTAATGCCTTTATATTACAGTATTTATATATAGTATATAATAATGTATAACATATGTTAATATAGTAATATATAAATATTGTATGTAAAGACATTAGAATATAGTGCATTAGTTGGACGAATTTTATATTTGACTAATAATTGTGCATTGTATGAGCAATATAAAATTTGCCAGTGTCAACATAGGACTAACATGTAAATATTGTAACATAAAGACATTAGAATATAGTGCATTAGTTGGACAGATTTTGTGTTTGACCATATGAGCAATATAAAATAACATGGTAATCTTTACCAGCAGCAAGCATAATGGGCTGGTTGGTGTGTACCATAACAGGCAGAAGGCATTATAACAGTTAGCAGAGAGCTGGAAACCTGAAGCACACTGGCTGATCATCCTCACTGTCCATGGGACTTCTTGCTGTGGCCGCTGTTTAGTTAAAAATAAAGGACAGGAATAATCAGAGTACAACATTAAACAATAGCATAGGTTGAATCGAAATTTGTTGATGATAAATATGACTGTTGCAGCACGTGTTCAAAAAGAAAATCTTGGGGAGCATTGTACTTACTGATTACAACAATAAGACATACCGAGTAGATGATGTCGATTTTTCTGCAACACCTCAATCTTTGTTTCAACGGAATGGGAAAGCCATATCCTTCCTTTCTTATTTCTTTCAGGTTAGTATTTCTTAACACATAGAGTGCTACCTTACACTGTAATAATCAAATTTAAAATATTTTAGTTTTAACCAAAATGTTTTCATATTATTAGGCCTAGTTGTCCTGTGAAGGTCCAGCACCTTCTTGCCAAGTATGTTGAGATCTTCCTAAATGTTGTATTGATGTGCCATAATGTGTCATTATGTTTACTTAAATGAGAAAAAAGATGGTAATCCGTGGTACAACAGATAAAGTTAATTTTAATCTGTAAAAACCTCTCATTAACCTCCAAGTAGTAGAGACTGCCAAACAAATACGTATTTATTGCACAGTTTCTTTGTTGTCATAAATGTGTCAGTCATGTGTTCCACTTTTGGCTTGATTTTCATGAAGCCATTACAAAGAATGGAATGGGAGGTTTACGAGATGCCTTTATTTAACTTTGTGCTATCTGACACAGAAATACCAACTGACAATAAGAGACAGGTCACAGCCGATGTTAGTGTCAAGGCCAAAGAAGTATGACCATTCTAGTGGTGATGACAGCTTCATCTATCTTGTACCAGAGCTGTGTCGTATGACTGGCCTAACAGACAGCATGAGGACTAATTTTGCCCTCATGCAAGACTTGGCAAAATGTACGCGCCTTGGTCCATCTCAACGTATGGAGCGGTTGCAGAAATTCAATAGACGTCTCAAAACTGATAGTGAGGTGAGCTGGTGTAATTAATCTTGTACAGGGAGTATATTTTATCATGTTCCTGAGCACGCAGCCGTCACAGAAGTGTTATGCCATAGGCAACCTGTGTCTACCAGGAATTTCAATTTCTCCCCTGCGGTTCAACTTATTTTATAGAAGAGTCTCAAAGTGGTGACTTGCTGTTTCTAAGCAGACCTTGCACCTCCTTATAATATTTCTTGAAACATGACGGAAATAATTTCTTGAAATGTTAGCAGTTTGTCTTTCCATGTTACCTTTCCATTCTTGCAAAGAGTTTGGATTATTCACATACATAAATGCTTTTAGTGTCCCCATAAACAGTAAGCTCATCAGTTCAAATCCAGAGGTCAAAGAGGCTGTAATCTGTGTTACCAACTCTTTAAGCAATAAATGTTGTAGCGCAGTTATTGAGAAGTTTGCTGTGTGGGCCGTGGAATTGTCCTGGGTGAAATAACCATATGTTTTCTCTACTCCTGATAATTTGCTTAAAATGGTATAAGAATTAACCACATGGCTGGAGGTTATTGTTCCTTCAAAACTCGTGTGCTGTTTGATTTTACGTGCAGCTTGAATGCACACTAGAGTCAAACCGTAAGGTCTTGCTGAGGAACTTCATAAAAAGCCTGGGGAGGTTTGGAACAGCACAATCTGTTGTTACAGTTGTCTCGATGTTAAGCTATGCCTCATTCAATCCAAGAAAAGCACAGTTTCACTTTATGAAATGTGGTTTCAAATTCTAGACACGGTGTGCAATATGGGCTACTTTCTTCCCAGTCTGTGGGAAAGGTTGCTTATGCGGCTCTGTTGTATACCTGTGGTTATACAAGTTACGTTGCCACGTGAGCTAAGGCTTTTGACATTGCACTTTGGAAAGCCAAGAGGGACAGAGAACTTTCTGGGAACTTTCTTTCATTCAAGTGCAAATGCCTTTGATTTTTCTTCAGTTAAGACATGATATTTATGTATTTCTTTTCTGTCCAACACTGAATCTGTCATTGACAATGGTTGCCATTATTCTGTGTATTGTTCTTTTGCATGGCACTGTTGACATTTTTTTTTACAAAATTCTTGGTGACAGTTTGCATGACACATACTTTCAAAAGTACTGCCAATGAACAGTCGTTGTTCAGATAATTTCACAAATCCATTAAGACCACTGCACTTTATGATTAGTAAATGAATAAGCACCCATGGTTTGGCTCAAATTTCAGTTGTGATAACATAGTCATGGGCCAAGACCACGTGTTCCAAAGTTCAGGAATGTGACAAATCTATGTATGATATCCAATAGGAACAATTTCACGCCCTGTTCACTTTACTCCTAGAAGAATAATGTCCAAACACCCACTGCATAGGATGCTTGGTGGCCACCACAGCCATTGTGGATTTTCTGCAGAAGAGAATAATCTCTTCCTCCACTAGGTGTTGCAACCTGGTTTGAACAGACCATACTGTAGTCACTATATACTGAGCATGCTATTCCAGCTATGTAACAGAATTTAGTGTGAGTAATAAGTAAGCTTATATAGTGAGTTAGTATGTGTTCGCTTATGATAAAATGATTGTTTGTCAGGTCTCATCAGAGTTGGCATCCTGGAACATGAGTATGACTGAAATGCTGGTGTCATTTTCTGGCCGTATCTTGCCACGTGAGAGGATCACTCTCGGCATGCGGGGAAGGCAAGCAAATGTGAAATGTGATGCAGGTTTAATGAATGATTGGACTAAGCAGATGAGCGGTGAGTACATGGCACTCTTTTAACCTCTCATATTAATGTAAAGAATTGTACTGTATTGCCAGTTTTGCTCTCAAATCTACTGGAATTTCTGTGGATAATAACAGAGAGCTTAGTATTCCTGTGTTTTCCCAGTCTTATATTCTTCGTTTCAGAAAATAACACACATGAAAGAATTTTAACCTTTAACGTGTGGACTTTCAAATCCAGTTTACTTACCCCCAGCCAGAGTGCTAGTGAACTCTTTGGACACACCAGTGACAACCCATACAGTAATGTCATATAATAAAGTTATGAAAATAGACACCTGTAAAATACCATCAGCACTCACTGCATCTTCGAAATATAAGTACATCATCACAAGTGACCAGCATACAGTATGTAATCATGGACCTCCTACAAAAGTAATCAGCAACAAGACCATTGCACAAATTGTTTCTGCATGCATTTGACACAACAAAGTTTACAGGATCAAAATACTATGATCCCAACGCTGCGTGGAAGATTCTAGGAGACACTTCCTGTATACACAGTCTTCAAACAGTATACATTAACTTTTATTCTTCTAGCTGTTAGCATACAGTCTCTTATCGTGAATATAAATCTTTGTTAGAGGCTTATTAAATGTTATACATCTCTTTAGAAGTAATTTTTTATATCAATTTTATCCCTTCCGTTACTGGAGTTGTTATATTTGATGTATTGTTGAGATGTAATTTATAATCAAGGTTTTATAATCAGTTGATTTTATTTTAACTTATTGTAGACTCTGACTGTTGAGTGATTTTTATAAGTTCATATGATTCAGGTTTTAGGTTTGTAAGTACAGTGAAACTCGCTTAAGAAAAACCTGATTAAGAAAATTCCCCGCCTAAGAAGTCAGGATAAAAAAGCACCAGAATTCTCCCATTTCATTAAAATTACCCTTTTAAGAAATTTCCCACTTAAGAGTAGGATTTTCTTGGAATTTTCAAAATTTTCTTAACAGGGTTTCACTGCATATCTATTCTGAAGATCGATATTTAGAACTAATTTTGTTATTGGCTATAAGTAATGTCAATGTTAATTTAATTTTATGACTTGTTCTATACATGGTATTTAGGACAATATATATTTTGGACAAGTTCTATGTCCTCTGGTTGTATTACCAATAACGGATTTTTTAATTATTAATAAATACTAATACTAATACCAACACTGCTACAGTAACTTTACATACATGCCTGATGATGGTACTGTGGTGCCAAAACACCAAACAGTGTGCATTTGTATATGTTTAATAAAGTAGGGGCTGGATATCATAGTCAGTAAAGTGACTGGCTTTGGGCTGGACGGTTCAGAGTTCGAACCCCTGGTGGGAGAAAAAATTTTCTGTTCTGCATACCAAACCAGACTGGTCCTGTGCCCACCGAGCCTTCTGTACAGTGGGTATCAAGGGTCTTTCCTGGGGTAAAATGGCTGGGGAGTGGTATTGGCCACTTACCTCCATATAGCACCTAGGTTAAGAATGAATGGAGCTGTATCTCTAGTCTCTATGTGTGGCAGTGTGGCGTGTTACAGCAAGACCTTTACCTTTTCATGAAGTTGTAATGGACTGACACATGTAGTACTGAATTGACTAAAATACAACATGAGGCACAAACATTAATTGCTCACTATCTTGTTGCAGTGAATCCAATGCTGACATCACAGGAGGTAGACTCATGGGCAGTAGTCTTTCCCAGCAATATGAGACCTCATGTTCAACAGTTTGTTTTAGCCTTGCAATTGGCGGCAGCCAACATGGAATTACGACTGCCAAAACCTTATGACAGGGAACTCCATGATGATCACATTGCAACCTATGTAGAAGCTCTTGAAAATGCAGTGTTAACTTGTAACCCCAAACTGATTCTGGTGGTGATCCCAAACAGCCGACTAGATAGATACAGGTATGTCAAGAACGTGAAAAGTTGTGACTTGTGTGTGACTAAGCAACAGAGTTATGGAACCTAAAATATGCTGTTTGTTGATAGTGCTATCAAGAAGAAGTGCTGTGTTGATGTAGGAGTTCCCACTCAGGTGATACTTCACAGGAATATAATCAGAGACAATGTAAAGTCTGTTGCAACCAAAGTGGCTCTTCAGATGAACTGCAAGCTTGGAGGAGCGCCCTGGACAGTTGATATCCCAGTGCAGGTGCGTCTGTGCTGTAGTTACCTGAATGTAAGGTCACCCTCCATATAAGGCAACCCTCCTTACAATCTTCAGTTTTCAGAAAAACACCCATACAGAACATATTTAGTTTTGTGGGCTATTACAAGACAACTCCCCTCTCTCCCCCCATAATTTAGTTGATGAATTAGGGAGAATATTCTTGCCACATATTTGGGTAAATATAGTGTTTCTGTAAAATTACTGGGAGTTCCAAGCTTCTTTTTTTAAGGTTTGGATGATGTAGGTGGTCTGCATTGTAAATTAAAAAATTAAATGTTGCGCTTTGTAATTCATGGTCATTTTGTAATTGCCACTTAAATTAAAAGTTGAATAATTCACAGGTTACTTACAACTTCTGTATCAACTTCATTCGTTATTTAGCATTCAGCAGACTCCTTGTGGCAGGGTTTCCTTGGGACTAAGGGGGCCAAAAGGTTCTCTCCTTTTATAGAATCAAACTGCTCATTAGTGTATTTTCTTAGGTTATATTTTTGACCCTGTCATGAACTATTTGGTTCATTGCTCATCATCACAATCTAATTATTTAAGGTACATTTTAGTATTGCCCTTCCATCCATGCATGTTTCTCCCGAGTGATCCTTTCTCATGAGATGTAACCAAACATGTCACGTTTATTTCAATGTAGAAAAGGGGTAAAGCTTGCCCTGTCCATGCCATGAAGATGTACAGGGGGAGTAGAGGTATGGCTGTAATCATTCTTAACCTCAGCACTAGATGGAGGTGAGTGACAACTTCATGCCCCGGCCCATTTACCCCCCAGGAAAGAACTGTGGTATGCATTGAATAGAGGGCTTGGGGTGACCCAGAGGCGGCCTGGATGTTCTAGAAAAGAGAAAAATCTCTTGTTTCTTTGGGGTAAAACCCTGGATTGTCCAAATACTATCATGGGAGTTGCCTTGAGGGGTTGAGGAAAGCCACAACAGCGCTCTACACTATTCAAATGAATAACAACATAGAAAACATTAAAGTAAATTACATAAGAGTAAACTAATAAACACCAAGTAATGCACAATGATAAAACAGCTTGTATTAAAAATTGCACATACTCCTACATATGTTTCAACAAAAATTTTGTCATCATTAGGGGGGTTATCAACTGGTGCACAGGTCCACTCACAAATCCACTTGTTAGAATCACACACTAAAAGGTTTAGCACATGAGATCTCATGTGCTGAAAGTTGAGATCTCACGTGCTAAACCTTTTAATGTGTGATTGTAACATATGGACATTTGAGTGGACCTGTGCACCACTTGGTAACACCCTGATGATGACAACATTTTTGTGGAAACATATGTAGGGGTACGTGCAGTTTTTAATACAAACTATTTTATCATTGTGTATTACTTGGCGTTTATTAGTTTATGATAAAATACACGGTGTCAATAGCATAAACTACTGAACAGTAACTTTGTAGCTGTAGGGTGCCAAGTCTGGACATCCATGGTCTTTTCTTAGTTTTCTCACTCTGTACAGTAGTATGAGGTCATCAGATAAACTATGAAAAATCTAGTGTTTCATCCTTTGCCTAGGCATATTATGCAGTGTCATATGTTAAAGGGTCACTGTTGAACATGTATTCAACTTGTGCAGACATATATGTTGCTGCAGCTGGCACTGTTTTTGTACACATTATCTGAAATTTGTATGATCTGGCATCTATACAAGTCACCGAGTGTGCAGAATGAATAAATGAATGAAGATTCAGGTCTTCTGAGATGTTGTGTCATGTCCAAGGTCTAATAGGCCCTGAAAATGGAGGCAGCATGCTCCTCTGAATGTTGGTAACTGTTTACAGCTGACATGGTATAAATACTGGAGGACCTGGATCATAATCAGCAATACAATGAGAACCTTAAATGTTGCAAATACAAGGTTGCGTTTATAGTAAAGTGTGAATTAGAGCAGGTGGTCTCAAACCGAATGGATAATCTTGAAATTTAAGACACGCTGCATGTTATTTTAAGCAGCACAGAGGTTAAGCATTTACATTAAAACTAAACATACCATTAAGAATATTTTGTGCTTCAATAACCAAATCAGAATGTATTATAATAATTGAATTTAAAACTTTATTGCATTGTTATTGCTTGTTGTTAACGTGTACTTTGTGTGACCTGCCAATGGTGGGAAACCTTTTCGAACCTTCAGGCCTGTGATGTAAAATATTATAAGTAAAAAAATTTGTTGACACTGAGCTGGGTCGCATTTTGTAAATGGAATAAGTAAGAAAAGGGATAGTGCCATGTAAAATGAAATACTGGGCTGCATGTGTGAGACCGCTGATTTAGGGTGTTGTTCTGAAGCGCAGTGTTTTTTTGACAGATGAGCATTATGAAAGGAGATCTTAAATTTTTTCACAGAATTTGTTTCCTTCTTAACTGAGTAAGGCTTTCATTATAATCATCAAAATACAGAGTACTCTATGTATCCTACAGGACTTGATGGTTGTGGGATTTGATGTGTATCCTGATAACAAACAAGGGTTGTCAATTGGTGCATTAGTGGCCTCTCTGGATAGGAACATGAGTCGCTATTTCTCAGCAGTGAGGTATCACAACACTGGCGAGGAACTCAGCAACGAGCTGTCAATCAGCATATGCAGTGAGTAAATAATTTCCATAATGGACATTATTAAAATAGATTACCAGTATTCTCTAACACGGGAGCCAGCATAACATAGTAAGTGTAGTGACTAAGGTGTGGGCTGTGTCAAATCCCATACCAAAATGAGATTTATTCTTCTCCAAAATTACCAGACTGGGTCTGCAACATGCCCAGCCCCCTCTCAAATAAATGGTATACAGGAGCTCTTTCCCTGGGCATTAATTGGCTGGTGTATGAGGCTGACCACTCACCTCCATCTGGTGCTGAGGTTAAGAATGAGTGGGTCCATATCTCTACTCGCCCCATGCCTTCATGGCGTGTACAGGGATGATTTTATGTCTATTATGCTGTAACAAAGACCCTTACGTATTTATTTGTCGTCATCATGTCACAGTATTTTTACTCTTATCTCTCTTCACAACCGTTCCTAATGACTGTTTAATAGATGATCGAAATAAACAGATATGTGAGTGCTTCCTGTAGTACACGTTCTTACCACTCAGAAAGACACAGCCATTCATGAAGAGAACTAAATTTATCCCACCTCATGCAAAATCAGTAGTAAATAATTGTATTAAATAATTATGCCGAGCCCAGTGGCTGCGCGCTCTGACGTGTAGGTCTGCGGCTGAGTGCTTGCTGGGATCGTGGGTTCGAATCCCACCGTTGGCATGGATGTTTGTCTCTTGTGAGTATTTGTGTTGTCAGGTAGAGGTCTCTGCGACGGGCCAATCCCTCATCCAGAGGAGTCCTACCGACTGTGGTGTGTGTCTGAGTGTGATCAAGTGAAAATAAACAACCTCAATACCTACTGTGAGTAGGTAGAAGGGGGAAAGTCTACAAAAAAATTTAAATAATTATATTATCATACTCATTTACACAGAAAGGATTATGACTGCCTCTAAACTCGGGCACAAACCACTAATGACAAATTGTTGTTAAAAATATTAATCCCTAATAATCATCACACTTGCCTTACATTTTGAAATACTGGCATGTGTGTGTGTGTGTGTGTCAGGATGTTTGATTATTTCTTCTGTGCCTCATGGATGTGAATAAGACTGCTTTTCCCACCCCCTTTCCCCATCACAGTTCATTCGTTATTACATTATATGAACTCGTAGATGCCACATCACCTCAGCATCATTCTGTAATCTAGAAATTTACTCCATATAGGAGGAGGCAAATGTCGGTTATTCTCAGTATTTTTATTGTGTTTACAGGGGCATTGGGTAAGTTCATGGAACACAACCAAGGATACCTTCCACAGCGGATTGTGATCTATCGAGATGGCGTTGGTGATGGACAGATTTCTTATGTGTACCAGCATGAAGTTGCTCTTATCAAGGTATGCCAGCGTGCGTTTTTATTTTGTGTTCATTATAAGAATGAAGAACCTTTGTGTGGTGTGTTGGGATGTGTAATTCTAGACTTCGTTGGCATGGTACAAGGATGCTTCTGTTGGAGGAGTCAGGTCTTCTGGGTTGTTACACTGAGTAGCAGGGATACTAATTCCTGAACCCTTGAAGATGGATGCAGTATATTTCTTTAAAATGGAGTCAATGAACTTGCTACTCAGCATACAAACCCAAGCATTCCAGATTGGGCAGCATCATGAATCTCCACTCAACAATGATGTTGTTCATTCTGCAGAGAGAAATTTGGACATTAGAAATGCTCTCTGTAATTTGTGTGAAGAATTTGTTCCATAGGTTTGTAATGTTGAGACAGCACATTAGAATGACTGACTGCAGCTCTTTGTTCATCAGCGGTCATAACAAAGGAGTTTAATTTGAATGTGAAATAATATTATTCAACTTTGGGGTAGAGGTTTCATTAGTAACATTTGTTAAATGGAGTTGGAAATCCTGTTTAGTTGGGCTGTCTCTTCCCAAGAGTCTGCTTCTTTGTTAGATGCAGTTGAAGTCACTCTACTGGACAACTGAAGTTTATACCTTATTTTGTTGGTGTAATATTTTGGTATGTATGTTAAGAATTTTACAATTTATTTTGCCCTTGCTGAACACTGAATGTATGAAACAGACAGTGCCCAATATAGCTGAGCTAAGTAAGTGATATGTTTGCAGGCACAACTTGCGAAGATCTATGGAAACACACCATACAGAATGGCATTTATCATTGTGACAAAGCATATCAACACGAGACTGTTTTGTGATGGGAAAAACCCACACCCTGGTACAGTAGTTGATGATGTCATCACCCTCCCTGAGAGGTAAGCAAGGAGCCACATGGTGCAGTATATGATAAGAAACTGCATGAAAATTACTTGTAGGTTGCCTACAACCACCAGGACAGTAAAGAACACAGCAAGAAAATCGGTTCTGCACCACCTTCACATGAAAGCCGTAGCCACGTGCCAGGGCAATAACAGCAAACTAACCATAAGAAGAACCCCTATGAAAATATGGGACAATCCAAAAACCAGATAACAGAAAGAAGAACATAAACGCACTTCCATCAACTTCTAAATCTGATACTTACAAAGTGCAACCATCACAATATAGAAGACGACAATAATAGACAACATCCATTGATAATTTTAACTACTTTTATCCATCATATTTTATACTGTCTAACGCCAATGTATGTCGCATTTTACACTGTAAAAGTGAAGGCCTTCACCTCCTTTCACTCATGTAGAGTTTTTGCTAATACTAGTTTTTGAATTTGAGCCCGATGATGGCCGAATGCTGCCGAAACTAGTTGCTCTGCTTTTAATCTATATATAATAATAAACATATATTGTTGGCTATCTGACGGTTTTATGTATACATGTTGAATATATGCCAACTGGGACAATGAACACTAAAATTACAATGAAGAATGGTTTGTCACATCACCCTAATGAACATGTCACTGCACATTGATGATGCATACTTAAGGTGGTAACCACTTTTGGAAGTTATACCAGTGTTAATAATATATAACTGTGGCTGGCCTTGACTGAAATTGTACTACTGCGAGGCAGTTACTTATGTGTCAGGAACTGGAAAATTTTGTGTATGAGATATGAACTGTATACCTCCAGAATACAGTTCATCTGCGTTACTGTTATTACAGCTTACTTGTCCAAATGAAGTACGCATATTAAAGCTAGAATTATTGTGATCAAATTACTCAGCATTAGAAAGACATGTTATGTTACTAGAAGTGATACCTCAGAATTGTTTCATATTAATCTTTTCATGTTGGCTGATCAATGTTCTGAGCAATGTGATATAGACAAAGTTTGTAGAGGCCATGGCTATTGGCTGCTGGAAAGGAACTTTCATTTTCCAATAAATGGACATCCAGCAGATCACAGTGATTCCATTAGAATTTGTAGTGCAGATTAATCCAGGCAGTATTAGCAATTAAAGACACCCTGCAGGTGACACAAGCTTCCGTTAAACAGTGGATTTGTGCTTGAAACTTTTAGAGGTTTGGATTAAAATGCAGACTACTTAGAAGAAGTTTTGAAATTTTCATTATTTCCATTCACAAATTTAGTCCCACACATTTCACCCCTAAATACAAATATGTCATAAGATATCATAGAAAAAATGCAGTACTTTATTTACCAATGCTGTTGACACAAAACAATCACTCAAGTAAAAAATCCACATAGAAGAGTGTACTAACTGTATTAGTTCTTAGAGAATTTTAATGTAACTCTTCAATCTGGTATCAGGTATTAATTATGAATTATTATTGCAGAGCTTACAGTAACTTCAGGGTGAAAGGGATGAATACATTGAAGTAGCTTCTGTAATGATCTCAGTTTCTGCATTTCTGTATTTGGTTCTCAGATTCAAAATTATCAAGCTCATATAAACTGTTGATGGATATGTTGGCAAATTATATGTTACAATTCTTTTTAGATTTTTAATAGACTTACTTTCCTCATCTCATTATTTATATCCATAGGTATGACTTCTATTTGGTGTCGCAGTCAGTACGCCAGGGCACTGTGACCCCCACATTATACAATGTGATCAGTGACAATGTGGGGTTAGACCCAGATAAGCTTCAGAGGCTCACCTATAAGTTGACACATCTCTACTTCAACTGGAGTGTAAGTATTTCGGAATTGGGAGGGTGATTAAACTTAGTTTATTAACAAGTTTTTAACAACTTTTATAAATGAGGTGTCAGTCCTAGGCATTTTATTCCTGATGTTTTGAGACCATTATGCTGTTTCAGAAAGTTGGGTATCACCCACTGACCCAGCATCACATCGCAGAAGAATTGATGCCTTATCCACAGCACTGTGAAAACTTTAAAAACTAGCAACTTTTATTCATGTATATAGGACACAAAAGTATATGACATGTATTTTGGTGCTGCCTTGATACCATCACCAGTGTCTTCAATGCTGATGTAAGTTCTACGTATGTTTGGCAAAAAGTACTTATCTATTGAACAATGGTGTGTCCTCCATGTGAATTAATCAAAGTATGGCAAAAACTAGAACTATGTCATACACAATAAACCTTTAGGACCTGACAAAAGGTCAAGAACTCCTCAAATTCACATGTATCAGAAATACAATGTGCTGTGTCAGGAATGTTCCTGAAAGTGTGAAGAGTATACACAAGGACACAAATTTATTTGCAACTAACTGCACAATACATAGTTTTGATACTCCTACACATTTTGGCCATGAACCGTAGCCATCTTTCAGGAGCTCCAGTACTTGAAGACAGGTGCCGCATGTTATGCAACCTGTCAGCTGTAAATGGTTATTTATAGGCATGAGGTATCATTCCACAATTAAATACACTTATTAAAATTGTATTAACATTATAACACAATTAATATATTAAAACTGATATAAAATGTTGTATCCAAACATCTTGTGATAGCAGATTTTTCTTCAGTTTGCGATGGAGCTATGATATGAAATTTTTAGATGTTTGGTGTGTACTCCATGAATGAATGCACTTTAATTGTCGAATGACTCCACCTGTATATACTTTGCCATTTATGGCTGGCAAGTTGCATAACATGCTGCAAATGTCCTCAAGTACTGTAGCTCCCTGAAGATGGCTGTGGTTTCTGGCTGAAACATGTGAAAGCATCAGAACTACGTATTGTGCAGCTAGTTGAAAATAAATGTGTGTATATGAGACAATAACATTGAAGACATATAATATTAAAATAGCATACACAAGGTGTCCGTAGCAAGGACAAGGGCTCACAGTATACTGTGACCAATGCAACAAGAAGTTGAGAGATATAATATGGCGACATTTGTATCAGCAATGTAAGCAAGTGATAGATGTTGTTCCATGGCGAGCTGCTGAATATACAAGAGTAAATGAGTGACAACCATGGATTTATTAGCAGGCATTATTGACAATGCTGATAGCATGTGTGATGAAGATGTTTGTTAGAGCACACTGGGGTATGTACTAACGCACAATTAAAAACATGCCTAAATTAGCAATGAAGACACTAATGATGGTGCAAAGAGAGCACCAAATGTGTATGTCATGTAGTGTTGTGGGATAGTATGTGTAAAGGTTGCTGGAAACTTGTCAGTAAATTAAGTTTTATGATATAATAAACCACATAGCACGCAAAAATGTTTATAGTTTGAGAATGTTGGAGAACAGGTTGCAATCAGGGAGAAGAGGATGATCGGAAAGTGATGGGGACATGAGAAATACATGTAAAATTTTGCTGGGGATCCTCATGATGACAAAGTTACTTGGGATAAGTAGTCGAAGTTGCAAGATTATATTAAAACATGATTCATAGAAACTGTATGTTAAAGTATGAACTGGATTGAACTAGCTCAGGATCGGGTACAGTGGCATGTTCTGTGAATACCATAATGATGTTCTGGATTCCTTAAAAGCAGGGATTTCCTGACCAACTGTAACCTCGCACATCTCTCCATATAAGGCGGTATTTGTAGGAAAACATTTCATTGCATCTAGTGAAAACTGTCAAGGAGGAATATTGTTTCATAACTTGTACATCACAATATGCAAAACACTGTATAATTTAATGAACATTAACTGCTGCAGGGAACTATACGTGTGCCTGCACCTGTCCAGTATGCACACAAGTTGGCATACCTGGTAGGACAAGCAATTCACAAGATACCAAGTGCAAATCTTGATGAGGTCCTGTATTACCTGTGAGGTGCTGAAGAACGCTCGAAAAAACTTCCAGAGAAGGTCGAATGAGAAATATTTTATCAGAACCAAGCAAACATTATTATTTTTCACCTTATTTCTTACCAGCTAAAACAGTAACATGTTATGTCTGTGTTTTGTTTAGTGATAAGCATAGTGTTTTCGTTTATCTGAGTGATCTGAATTGTAGGCAGATTTCAAATCTTTATTTACATACATTTCATTTTTATCAAAATGTGTATAAATGTTTACACCAGAAAAACCTGATAATTTAACTGGAAGGGATCTGTTATTGTCTTGTTATAAAACATTTCTAAACGTTCAGTGGCCATAGACCGGTAATTTAACATTTCATGTGCATCGTCCAGCTGGCCAAGCATGTGTTTCAATGCCAACACTGTTACTCCTTAGTTAAAATCTGGCTGACACTTTGTATGTCTCGAGCATTTCAAATCCCCTATTCCTAAATTATAAAAGATTAATTACTGAATTTCCAACATTTATGGATCTATAAGGTTAAGTATTTGTATTCCTTTAATTTAACATACTTTGCTGCATAGACATATCTTAGGTTTCTTCAGTTCCATTTTTTCATTATGTATTAATTTATTAATTTGCTGCACATATATGTTTTGTTTGCTCACTTATTCATTTATTTATTAATTCATCCAGTTGTGTAGCAATTTATGTAATAAAATTACGTTAAATTACTGCTATGCATGATTGTCTTCTGACATGTGACACCATATAGTTTGGTATGTAAGCTCAAATGTTTGCAATGTGCTGCCTTCATCTTCAGGGTAGAAGAGTAAACTGTGTATGGAAAGAAGTGTTTCTGGTACAGAGAAGGAGGGCTGGATCTTGTGGAACTTTGGCACCAAACTGCATGGTCCCTCATCTCAGACAGTAGCCTTTATAGTCACTGTACCTGAACTCTCACAACCCAGTAGTTTAAATGTACACTATACTTCTTAGACAATTGTGTGACATGTGAGATATCACTGATGTGTATGTGGACTTTTTCCGTAGGCACTGATTACCCAATACGTACATACAAGTACATACACGCATATATTCCGTGGATCCATAATTTTGTCACAAGACAATAGGATGTGGAATAAATCATAAACAAACAAGAATATACAAAATCTACAGAACTTTGCATTGCAAAATACTTTAAACATTTTATACACAGTCTTAGAGGTCATTATTGTAGGTTATCAGTACACATAAGAAATTCATCTACAGCGTAAAAGAAGTGTGTGTTTAAGTATCCTCTTAGTGCTGCTTTAAATTGTGCCTTTTCATTGTTAAGATTTGTGAGACTATGTGGTAAACTGTTGAAAATTCCGATGCTAGAATAGAATATACTTTTCTGAAAACATTACAGGTTGGCAATTGGTCTATGCAGGTGGTGCTTATTCCTTGTATGAATACTGTGTACTGATGACTTTATTTGAAAATTTTCTTGATCATTAACAAACAAGTTCATTAATGAAAATATATATTGGCATGGAACAGGCAAAATCTCTAGCTTTTTTAAACAGACTTCTACATGGAGTTCTAGGATGTGCACCAACCGTAATTCTGGCGATTTTCTTTTGTGAAGTAAATATCTTCCTGCTGTTGGAAGAATTTCCCCAAAAAATTATTCCGTACTTTATAATAGATTGAAAATATACGAAATAAATTGACTTGAGAGTGTTAATGTTGCTGATGTGGAACATCGACCTAACTGTGTAACATGCTCCACTTAATTTGGGTATCATTTGATCAATATGATCCTTCCATCATGATGTTTCAAAAGTAGACTGATTTCCTCGTCAGGTGCACCTGAAGACAAGAGCAGTCTGCTTTTGAAACATTGTTTTTGTGTAATTTGTTATGGTGGTAAAAGTCCAAATACAAATCAGTGATATCTCACAACCCAGCTCCTAGTTATCTTTGGTCTGAAATAACTCTTCAGCCATGCATTATGCTTGAATTAATATATATATGTAGGTATCCAATTTTTTAAAAACAAAAAACTGGGACACTTGATATTATTTAAGTGGCCTGGTTGGGGGGTGATAGAAGGCATAATGTTTAACCTGACATGCAATACAAAAAGCAGAATAATTTATTAATATTGCTACGAGATGACTCTGAGAAAAAATTATGACATACAGGTACAAGAGATTTAATGATGATGATAATAATATGAAGTTCTATGATTTTGAGTGGTAGGGTTAAGTAGAAGATCTAAAATTTCAAATCTTCCCTCTCTGGGAGGTTGAAAGGGAGCACTTCATATACTTCGGTTTAATGAAAAGTGAAAGATGTATTCAAATTTGGAATACATGTATTTTGTGGGTGGTTTTCTTTTTAACACACTGCATGTCTCTCTGGCACTGATGGAGTGCCATAGTCATGATATACTTCTAACCTCACTGAATACAGTAATTTCCATTGTATTTAATATTAATTTGTTCATTTCCGTAAGGGAGGGAATGTCTTGTTGAGTTTTTAGGCATGTTTGCATGGTTGTGAAAAGTACCTTTTGGATTTGCCATGTCTGTATGTCTGTCAAATCAGCTCCCATTGGATGGATTTTGACGAAATTCTACAGTGGAGACTTTTAGTAAAAATCTGTTGATAACATCCAAATGTGGTTGAAATCAGACAAAAATATCAGGCACTTTATATACAGACCTAAATATGTTTATATGGTTGGCATGAATATAAAATCGCGACCAATCGACTTCTTTGAGCGTGCATCTTGTTTTAAATAAAGCTTGCCACTTCTGTTTCAACACTTTGAAGACTGAACTGAATGTACATTATACTGTATATCAAGACTCAGAGAGAACAGTGTGGGCTTCAATTAGAAAGACCAACTGGAGAATTTTGTATAGCTTTACTGTTCTCTGTGAAGTATGAACTAAATCTTGATATATAATGTAGATTAACTTCAGTTTTAAAAGGGTTAAACCACAAGTGAATATTTTTAATACATGGCAGAAAGAGGGTGTATCAGCTGTCTTAAAGTTTCAGGGATGCTGTAAATTTATATTTCCATATTGGCTGCTTTGTAGCGCCAGTCAATCAGTATATAAATCTATGCAAACAAAAATTTGTGGTACGTTCCGCAAAAAGTGCACTGCCCGGGAATCGAACCCGGGTCGCAAGAATGGGAATCTTGCATGATACCACTACACCAGCAGTGCCTTGACACGCAAACGTTGCGCTTTCCACTTTCATGTGTACCTGTGAAAGTTCTGCTAATTGAGTAACCTAAAATATATAATTGTACGATACTACTAATATTTCGTGGCGGTTTCGACGTACTCTGTGATTCATATAACCAGCATTTTATACTACACCCGCACTGTAGACGTGTAGATAATCCACGATACGCTGAACTCCCACAATGCATTGTAAATGATAGCAATGGACTGCACAGCCAGGTGCAGTTCGTTGCCAGACTGCAGCGAAAGATGTATACGGTGTCGAAGGGGCCAAGTAAAATCGTTGCGAAAACGAGAAGAGGTAGGTTAAGAGTGTTTTTGTATACGTATCATGGAGTAATTCTTTATTCCAAATTATAATGTTCTGTATGTAATGACATGCCTCAAACTGTCCAGGGATCGCACACACGCAGAATCTAGAGAGGTTGGAAACTTTCCGTGACCAGCTTACGAAAAAACCTCTTGAACCAGAAGAGGGGCAAGTAATGAAGTAAGTGGGCATGTTAAGAATAGGCCGTTTAATTTATCAGTTAATAATGTACGCACATTTCTTAAAGTACTGTGTTTAACATGAATTTACGTAGCAGTGCGTGTGAGTAGTAACTCTTATGTAAGGATTATGGAATTGATCATAAAACCTTGGCCATGCTGCAAAATTGCGAAGTCATGCAATTAAAAAAAAATAAAAGTAATAAACACATTTATCAGGTGATATTTTCATTATAGTGTGCCAAAGCCAGTATTTCATAGTGTAAATGGTAAGAAATCAAGTAGCCTGAGAACCCAGCAGGAAGTTATCAGCCCCCAACATGCAGAACTCATCAACTTCATTTATGAATGTGAGTACACATCTTCTGTTTACTATACGTGACTCAGTTATGTATGAAAATTCTATAAATCTTCAGTCATGTAACATATTTTTCACTGCTGTGTTATTTCTCAGCTGTCATGATGATTGCTGGTAAACATTTTTTAAAAACGCAGCGTGTGGTTTATGTTCTTCATTAACCTGACCAAAACGGAGTATTGTGGAATCAAGAAGGATCTTAGCCTGGAATGTGGCGGTATTCCATTTTAACCTGATTTTCAAAGTATGAAATGATTTTTCTACTTTTCTACCTGTACAAAGCTTAAAGAGATTGTAGAGTCATTGGCTTACTGTGTATAGAATGCCCATTGTTAGAGTGTGCCATGCTTGCTTTCTGCATACTTGGTGGGGTAATTGTTACAAATAAGTACCTGTGTTGAATGTGTATAAACTACAAAACAGTGTCAGGTAGACAGAGATGGATGGTCATTGCTTGCAGTAAGAATAGGTGCTACAGTTGAGATGTATATTCGTCTTCTTATTTGTGACATTCTCTTCTTTTTAAGCTGTACAACTGTGGGTGGGTTTTGACTTGCTCAAGTAATTCTTGTCATTTTTTCCTGTCTAAAACACTCTTTTTCCAATCCAGTACACCCATAATCTTAAAATTTTCGCGTACGCTATCCAGGTGTCCCTCTTTAGGCCTTTTGGCCTGTTTAATAATGTTAGTGTCCAGTTATCGTCCTAGTTATTTGCTGTTCATCCACTCGTTGAATATGCCCAAACCATCCAAGTTTCCTCACTTTTATTTGTTGTACAACATTTTGCTTTCTAATTATCTTATCTAATTCGTCATTATTTCTTAGTCTCCATAATCCATCCGGACTTTTAACTGGGCAAAAAATTTTCTTTAGGATCGTTCTTTCAAATGTCAGTAATTTTTGTATTATATTTTCGTTAGTACCCTGGTTTCAGAAGCATATGTAACAATAGGTCTTATTACGACTTTATAAAATTTTAATTTTGCAGCCTTTGAAATTAATTTACTTCGAAAATAGTTTTCTTCGCATAATAGACTTTTAATTTCTTCCTCAATTGAGATACCATTATTAACTATGGAACTCAGATACTTAGTGATCCACTTATTTAGTATTTGTTTCTTCAAGAGGATGTATATTAGATTGAATATCTGTGATTGTGTACATGTTTCACTACCAGCCTGTAGCAGTAAATTTATCTAAAGCCAACAGTCTCCTTTGGGTCTGACCATAATAGAGTTCGAGAACTGATGGAATGCAAGTACAAAGTTACTAGTATGATTCATTGTTATCATATCATGTAGTAAATTACTGCCCATTTCATGCATTCTGTGCTACATGGTGACTGGATCTGTCACATGTTATTGTAGCTGAAGGCCTGAAATTCCATATACTGTAGAACTCCAAGTATCCAGATTAATTGAGACCGTGAGCTGTCCGGATATGCAGAAAATCCAGATAATTGGATTTTTCTTTGAAAATAGGCTACATTGGCAGTTTAAAGTGGAAAAAAATGTATACAAATGGCTGTTTTTGGGCTATGTATTATTTATGCACAAATAAAATATTAGTATTTAATAACTTCTAATATTTAATGATTAATAATTTGGGAACCGCCTTGGCTGTTACCATTTACACTACGCACCTGTGTCTAAACCTTTCAGCCACGCCTGATTTGAAGTTCTAGACAGCCATAAGATTTTACAGGACTACTCGATCCAGTAACTGGTAATTTCAAGGCAAATTAGGTTTGTAGAATTCTCGACAAAGTTACCTGAAGGGCCTGGCCGATCTGGATAACCAGCATCCGGATAATTGGAGTTATACTGTACTGTAATTTTATTGTGTTTGCCCATAGTTGAAGTGGAGAATCAGATATTGTGTATTTTACTGATGAGTTCACTTCTTTATATAGCATGGGACAAAGTTTGTAAGGAATATGAACAGGAGCCATCAGAGGACAACCATAGTAAGTACAGACATGTGTGTGTATGTAGATACTCTGATTTAAGTGTCTTCAGTTTGCACGTTTGCATAAAGGCACATGCTTTTGTGTGTGTGTGTGTGGAACATAAGCGTAACTTGGCTAATAACAATGACTGTGGGTATTAGGAACTTTTTTGTACAAAGGAGTCAAATTTGAAAGAGGGAAAATTGGTCCCATAAAATGAAAGTTTTTCATTTTCTTTTTTCTGTCTGTTTTTTATTTGCCATTATTCAATTCAGTAACCAAAAAAACTATTCCTAGGTTGAAAAACTATTGGGGGGGGGGGAATTAGGCCCCTCCCCCCCAAGTTACGCCTATGATGTGGAATATCCTGTGTTGCATGCTGCACTGTTTCATGTGTGGTTCATACTGTCATGGAAAGCAATTTAGAATAAGCAAGTGGATGCAGGTAAACTACAATAAGAAAGTTTGATTCCTTCTGCATCAGAAATTACAGTCGTTGACTAGGACTTGAAACAGATTTACCTTCATGCACTTGATGAACTTATCCTCTCCAGCTGCAGTCAATCTCCATAAATCTCGATCATCTGTAATTTAAGCACGTAAGTGATGAAGTGATGGGTGCTGATTTTATAGTGGATAAATAATAATTTAAACTCATTGTGTAATTTTATCTTTATACACGATGTAACTGACTAGTTTTACAAAGTTTCAGGCATTGTGGTGGGTCAGCAGGGGGCAATTTGAGATAGGGAACACATGGTCGGAAGCTTCTCCTTCATATGAAAAATGGCATGGGTATTGTGGCTAACCTGCAAGCACAGACTTCCGAGACCAGTGCTTTTTTTTTTAATTTTTCTTTTCATTTTTGTAAATGCTTATTGGTTGTACCTTGTGTGTAGAATGTTTAAGGGCATTATTTTCATTTCACAAGAGCTGTTCAAAGTGGCAGCCACTGACTTCATTGCAGGCATTGTGGTGATGCACCATGTTCTGTTGCATCTTGCTGACGATTCCTGATGTGTTCTGAGTAGTTTCACACATGCTGCTAGAATTCTAGTTGCCAGATCCTCTTCTATCTCCACAGAGGTCTTATAAATGATACTCTGGAAGTGATCCCAAAGGAGGGAGTCAAGCAGGACAAGGTTAGGGGATTGTGGTGCCAAGCTATGCCCCATATCAATCTAGTGATCATGAATTGCTGCATCCAGATGATTTCTCATGGCGTGTGTAAAATGGGATGGGGTACCACCATGCTGGAACCACGCGTGTGAGTAGCCTACCTTACAAGCGGCGTTACCAACACAGATTTCTGTATGAAGGAGACATTTCTGATGACTACATGTTCCGTATCTGAAATTGAACCCCCCTCCCCCAACCCGACACCCCTCGAACATGTGAAAGTTTGTAAATTCTGTTCTCTTACACTCTGTATATTAATGTACCTTGACAATGTGATTTCACTTCTGAAAATGAAAACGTTCCTAATTATGAAGTTCACTGTCGACGGGTATGAGCTTTGGAATGTAATTCCCACGTTTAACAGTCTGTGGAAAGGGTGTTTGATTTTATGTGCCACTTTCGCTATGCTGTTGTTTCCATTAATAGTACTACAAGTTAAACTGTTTTATACCTGTGTTCTTTTACAAAAGTGTCAGAAAACCTGTATTTTGTATTTGTCACTTTATTCTGAGCATACCACATTGTTTTGGGTTACTGAGTTACCACGTGCTGAGTGAACCTCCAGTGTCATTTTTGACCAGGTGCAATCAGTATTTGAGACACAGATAGAAGAACTTTCCAGAGTTCCCAGCAGATGGTGGTGGTGTCTTGTTGACGTACCATATTGTATTTGTGTATGTAATGATAAGTTGTGAAATGGATATTGCTGAAGCGTTCAATTTTAAGTGTAGAATATTTAAAAATCACTTACCTATGCAGTAATTTAAAATGGTCTTCGAAGGTCTTGTATTATTTGCATGTTTGGTTTTGGGATTCAAATTCTGGCAGGGGCAAAGAGATTTTTCCCTTCTTCACAACATTCAGACCAGCTCTTGGGTTCCACGCAGCCTCCTGATCAGTGGATACCAGGGGTAAAGTGGCCTGGGTGTGATGTTGACCACTGACTTCCATCTAGTGCCAAGGTTAAGAATGAGTGGGGGCTGTATGTATACTTCCGTGTGCTTTTGTGGTATGGACAGAGACAACTTTACCTTTTTCAGTATATTGGTAATTTCAGAAACCATTCACTTTTTTTTCTGCAGAATGCAACATCTGTGAGACAAATGTATCTAATAAAGAAAAATGTCAGTGTAATATTGTTTTATCTTGAGTGTTAATTCTTTTAGGTTGAGTTTTAAAGTTCACTGGTAATATAGGGCCATACTAGTTTTTCACATTTCTTGAGGAAGAGAGACTGCTGCAGCATTTCCTGATTGCTACCATTTTTCTGGGGTATTTCTTTTTGAGGATTATGCCAGTAAATAAAGTTTTAAATAATATAAATTTAAATAATTGGGCTATGATTGGGTTATATGTAATGTTACAAATTGTTTTTCAGAAACTTACGGGTGGTGGGTGAAATAGTTTGATGAGTGGACTTGACATCATATTTCAAGCCCTGCTTATAAACCTATGTGGCATAGTCCTTGGCACAGGAACATCTGTATTGTTTACCTTTTATCTGAAGATATGGCGTATTGATTGGATTTAATGTGCACCTCAGTGTGAACGGTACCCACAACTTCAGACTGCACTGCCAGAAATGTCCTACAGTGAACATAATATCAGGCAACAGATCTGGTCCCTTTGTTGTGGAAAACAGGTGACTGTGGGCTTTGTCACTTCCTGTGTTATTTGCATTTGACATTATGTTTCTGCTTAATCTGTAATGGTAATGACAAAAAAAAAGGCTAAGGTTCACTTTATTTTCTCTTGTAAAAGAGTTCACTGTTGTTTGGCATGGCACCTGCATTATACCTGGCTCTCTGCCCAGTATGTGGCTGGATGGTCATATGGACAGATGTAAATAGCTGCTTTCCTCCCTTTGCTGTTCACATGGGTGCATGTAATGTGTTGGATGGGTGACACTAGGATGGCGCAGAAGAGTTTAATATCTGACATTTGATTTCCAGCAGTGTTTGTGCCTTTTTCCCCCTATCATTATCAGTGTTTGATTATTAACTAACTCGTAGTAGATACTGCAGGTTCATTGACACTAATATCAAACCTTATCTGAACCATTCCATCCATCTGCTGTCACTTTATGTTTCTCCAGCATACAGCGTATTGTGTGATTCCTACACTGGGTAAAATCCCAAAAGAGCACAGATCTCATCCAGTGTAATATTTTTTCATTGTTTTGGTCTTCTAGTTTGCCTTTTTCCAGTATGTTCCCTCACCAAAATAATGTACAAATTTATTATTTCCCTTGTCTAAGCTTTTTCCAATCATAGTAAACTTGTGGATTTGACTATTGTAACAATCTAGGTGCATTGTGTAAATCTCAAAAGTGGTTTGTAGTTGGCATCATCTGTTCCTTCAGCTCATTCCATGAAGTTTGCTCATCAAATTATGCGTATGTTTATTGATTCACGTGCATGATCTGTGTAAGGTTTCCATAATTTGACAGTCCTAATAGAACTTCATTAGTTGTGTAAATCAGTCAGCACAACATCAAACCTTCAGGTGCCATGAATCCAGAGAATTTCTAAATTGACTGAATATTCATGAACTGCCCAAGAAAGATTGTGTGTCATGGAGCTAGTCAACACTTTGTGCCATGTGACTGTAGAGTTTATGTTCTGTTGTGTTGTTTCAGACCCACCTCACTGCATAGTGTACCACAATGATGGTGAACCAAATGGGCTATTACAAGGTAGTATTATCTTTCTTGATTTATGTATACAATTAACAACTCCTTTTATCTCTTCCTGAGCGATCCAGTTGAAGGTGAACTTGTTCGCTCAGTTGTTAATGCTTCTGACCCCCGTTTGGAAGGAGTTCAGTTGGATTTTCAGCCGTAATTTCACGGACAATCCTGGCGGGTTTACTGAAGTCTCTCAAAGTAGACCTTAGATTAGGCAGTGACCACTTTCTGCCACATTAATTCACTGTTCACTGTCATTGAATCATGATGATATGTGTATAGCCTGAATAACTAATAGTATTGTTAAATAAACTGTAAATAAGAGTGTAAATAAATGGCGTTTAAATACAAGTTCACGTGTTAGTAGTGTCAGTTCATTAAGTTTAAAACAAATTATTAAATACGGTGATATTGTTTATGAAAAGATAAAAAGTTTTGGGGTCTTCACTGATGGTCTGTTCTTTCTGGTTGCAGTTAGGTCAGTACACTAACATATTTTTGTGTAGTAGGTGATGTAAATTCCACGTGCCTGCTTGGCCTCCGAGTGTTATGTGGGTAGGAGTTTTAACCTGATAGTAATGTTGCTAAAATGGTGGAAAGGAGTGGCAGTGTGGATGCTGGGATTGTTTATCAACTTTTTATATCTTTACTGGAATGTACTGAAGTTTTTGTGTGAGTACCGTTTAAATGAAACCCATTCCTTCATTTAGAAGGATCCCTAAATGGGTTTCACTTGAATAACCCACATATATTCAAGCATGAAAATTTAAAATCTCCTGGTTTGTAGTTTCGATTCTCTTATTCAGAGAACAGCTGGAAGCCTGTCCTTAACCATCATACTCTCAGGCTGTATGTGTATGTTATGCTACATATCAGTAACCTGTTGAAATAGAGAAATATTGAGACATGAAGCAAGTAAAAAGTCATTTTTTTCAGTGATAGGATTGCTGCTGAAATGTCATGCAGGAGAGGGAGGCTTACTGCACTTAAAATGGTGGTTGGTAGATCGCCCAATGGTATAATGTGCCAGAGTACTTGTGGTCAATAAATGGCCCAGGGGCATAACATTCAAGTGTACTGGTGGCCGATAAATTTCCGAGTGGCATAATATGTAAGAGTGCTGGTGGTTGGTAGATTGCCCACTGGCATAATGTGCAAGAGTGCTGGTGGCTGGTAGATCTCTCACTGGCATAATGTGCAAGAGTGCTGGTGACTGATAGATCACCCAGTGGCCTAAAGTGCAAGAGTACTCACTGGTGGGTGGTAGATTGCCCAGTGGCATAATGTGCAAGAGTGGTGGTGGCTGATAGGTTGGCCGCCTGGCATTGCAAGGGTTGAACTCCTCTGTCAGCAGAAGGTCACTGCCTTTCAGTAACTAGTGGTTTGAAAGAGATTGCCTATTTGATAGTGAGGCGCTCTTTGGAATAGGTAAACCTCTTTCTTCAAGCGTGTGATATACTTTTTCTATAAATTTGATGCCTTTTTAGTATTATTACTTATTTCATGAGCGTAAATGCTACTGGACTTGTAGTTTGATAACAAGTGAAGGGCCAGAAGTCCCAGAGAAGTGGTATGGGTAGCTTCAAAACTGTGTTGACTCAGGAGGATTCCATTCTGAGATATGGCACTGTGCCATGTGGTAGTCGGATCCCCATGGTTCGTGGCGACGTCCTGCCTTCTGATTACCCTGTGACAATGTGTTATGTCAGAAGAACAGAATCTTTGGCTACACTTCTACAGAAACATCAAAACTTGCATTTTGACTCATTTTCTGATCCATGGAAGAGTGAAATGAAGGTGATCAATGTTTATATTTACTCATAACTTTAAGCATAAAATGCATTTTTAACGTGACTCCATTGGTGTATTTAAATAGACTGCACCTTACAGGACCCCAGAATTTGCTTTGTTGTGTTGTGTTGTGTTGTTTATTATGTTTATGTTCACAAGCTGACACATTTACTGTAGCAAGTTTATTTCTGAGGATGTTTGTCTTGTGGGATGTGATGCTGTGTCACTGGGTTAGTCTATCCTGATGTTCTTAAGGAGCCTCATTCCTTCATCTTCAAGGTGTGAGGATAAACACTAACCCAATGGCACAACATCACATCCCTGAAGACTTGGATTCTCAGTAACACTGCTGTGAAAACCTCCAATTTGCAAGTGAATTTCTTTGTATTTCAGATTTTAAACCATTTGATTTGGAATCATGGTGGGGTAAACGGCTGTTCAACAACATCACAAAATCTATATAAAATTCCAAACTTATTTCTCTGTTTCTTGTATCGTGACTGGTGCATGCAGGATCAATTATCTTCAGATCATCATGTCATATGACTCTTAATTTCTGAAACAAAAAGAAGTCTGCAGGAACTCTTTAATGGCAAGTGTTAAACTGAAGCAAGTTTGTGCTACAATTTTTGGAGCCAGCTGTGTCCGTGGATCTGTGTATTGAAGGTATTTGTACCTTAAAAATACATATAATACCTGTTACCATGATATATGGATTCAGTCCATACTTATTTAACAGAAAAGCAGAATAAATTGGTTTTAATTTCTGGGTTTCTTAAATACCTTAAGCGGAGGTACAATGGACTAGGACAATTTTCTCTGCTGCTAGCATGTTGATCGCCCTTACAGGATAAAAGTTGGTCCACAGAAATGTCTAACAAAGCTTCTGCTGGAAATAATAGTTACTTACGCCATAAAGATAAGCAGAATGTAAAGCAAGAGTGATCCGTGGTAGCTGTTGGAGTGGTTTAGAAGCTGCACGATATGGTTGTGGAGCTGATCCCTCTTGACAGTTTGTCTTGCCATGTGGCGAACATTAAACTTATATAGAGTTAGGAAGGAACAGATTTTCACTGTGAAAATTAAAAAGGAACAGAATATTAACTCTAGTCATAAGTACATTCACTTCCACGTCTACAATAAAATATGCCTTTGCGCTGAAAATTTTGTTCCTGTGATAGCGTTGTGTCTTATCCATTTGACCAATACATGCATATTGCTGGGGGATGTAATGGGCTTTTATACAGTAATAATAGAAAGATGGGAAGTTTGGAAATGGTTGCTTGTGTGTTTGAGAAAATTCTGCAAACTAAGCAGGTGTTATTGCCACTGAATTTGCATGAGAAATTGCTGTAATAAATCTTTCCCTGTGGTTTATGTAATATTTTAACAACTGGAATTGGTATGATACAGCCAGGTGTCTGTAGGCTGAATTTATTTTATGTGTACTCCAGAAAGTGTCCTTTCTTGCTGTAAATGTCATTCCAATTAACATTTTGGAAAGTAAAATTTTTTCTCACTCCTTTATTAATTGGTGAAGGATGGTGCTGTAGTTACTGATATGTAGGGACATTATAATTAAGGGTTATCATATAATTTCCCTGTTACTGTGAAGCACCTTTGGGTCCTTGACTGATGGTTTGTGTAGGTCTTATGTTCAGGACTGTGTATGAATGTGTATTATGTCCAGATAAGATGCCAGAGCTGGCCAGTGACAATGTAAGGACAGGTTTGTTACTGTTTGGAATGTCAATTGAAGGTCATAGTATATAGAATCTATGTCAGTGTCATGTGTTCCCAGCATCAAAATTTATGTGATTTACAAAGTTCAAATTGAAGAAAGACTTTTTTTTTGGCCGATCAGTTGTACAAAATTTATTTAAATTTCTTTTGCAACTGTCAGTATATTAAAAAGGGTTGGACATCGTTAATTGTCAGCACGGAAGAAAGTAGGCTGATTTCAGGAAAGTGCTATTTTCAGTGGTGGCTTTTAGTAAAACATTTAACAATTAAATGCGTATTAATATAATGTGCAGTCAGATTTTTGGTAAGTGTTTCATGGAAAGAAGGAAACTGCAGGAAATTTCCATTGTGGGTGACAAAGATGCAGAGTTCTCAGTTTTGTGTAGGTGCAGCAGCAGTAAGGCTGTAGTAGATAATAAGTCGAAGGATTGTACTAGCATTGATCAGTAGATTAAGTCTGAAATTATTCCTGATGTACATCATAGTTCTGAATCTTGTAATGTCTTGCCTTACAAATGTGGCACATTCAGGAAGAACAGTATTTGTGCGAGACGTAAAGTACTTTAAATGTGCTACCGTTTAGGAACTCTCTGAAAAAGAACTTGTTGTAGAACATCAGCCTAGCCTCAAAACATTTCTCAGATTGAGTCATGGCAGGCCTGACAGAACCTACCTCAGAGGCTAAGTCATTTCGCTGGAAAGAAAATATGTAATGAATTTTGAAGAGGTTGTTACATTCTTATTAAGATCTGTACAGAAAATTGAACATTCTTCAGTTGAGGATTTGAATGCTTATTTTAATCTCTGTTGATTAGCCCAGTAGAAGAATAAAAGACTTCTAGCACAGTTATATCCTTATGGATATGACTGTTGCACTGCTCAAGTATGCCATACTAGGGTTTTGTTTAAGTACAATGTACAGCAGACAATATTGACTGTCATGTTACTTATTTCATATATATTTGACCTCCCGCTGTTTGTTGTTAAACAGAGTCTTTAAATATTATGCCTGAATCTTGTGATTTATGTTTACTGTTGAAAGATTGTGGAAGATTGTGTTATATGTATATAAATTTGTTACTTGTATTTTGAATTTGAGGATTTCAGATCTTTAGAGTCAAATATTCTGTTTGTAGAATTTTCCTTAATATATTTTTTGAATGCTGTGGAAGTGAAGAAACTGTATTCAAGTTATGAATGTTCATTCTGTAGCCGTGCAAGTTATTGTTAATGATCCAGTTTGTCCAAGTTTTGGTAGATTTGTTGTGAACTATATTGCAAATTATTTCATGACCATCAACTAATGAGAGTTTTGAAAACTGTGGGTAGACACACCATGTATTGGAAATTAGTGAGGTAAGATGTCTGGTGGTATGTTGGTATGTTGTATGGTGGTTGTCCAAGTCCGTAATTATTTTCAGTGGTGACTGCCGTTCATGACCCAAAGAATGAATGGTATAACTCATATACTTAGATTCATTATCATTGCAAGCAAAAGATTGATGAAAACAGATGGTAGCATGTGGGCTGGTGTAGTGGTAGTGCTGTAGGCTAGTGTCCTGGAAGTGTCCGCTTCGAATCTTGGCTGGGACACTAGCTGAGATGCTGTGTGTTCCTTAGACCTTTCGGACAAATATCGGAGTAATGTCTTGATTAGGTTGTGACTACTTCCTTGCAAACTTTTTCCGATGTATCGTTCATCTACAGTGCTATCAGCAGTGCTGTGTAGTTTGGTATATTGACACCATAAGCAAGAACCAAGCACAGACTGAAAAAGGAAACAGCTTGCAGATATAAGTGCTTGTGTCAGTAATGCATTGTGACCATAATGTGAATTTACACAGCACAGCCTGTTCCTGGAAGATAATAGTAGCTTAGTGATAAGAGTAGGCAAGATGAGCACGTGAGCCAACAGACAGTCTGAATTGAGTCTGTGTGACCTCAGTAGGGGAAATCACTTGGTCAAAATTGATTGCACTCAATTACCACAGTGAAGAGATTAAATGCTAAGTGCTTGCCTCAGTGTGTTAAGTGGCGTGCTTGCTGATGCGAGCAGCTGAAATTAATGATTTTGTCTAATTATGATGTGGCTGCTGTCCTCGTGGTTTTTATACGACGTCTCATGGTCCATTCCATCATAAATGCTTTGTATATGTGAGAAGCTGGGTACAAAGTTTGTAACAGAATTATTACTTAATCTTCCAAAGCTGGAAGTTCATGTAGTGTATAAAAATTCACTAATTTACTTCATGTGTCACAGAAAGCATACTCTCTGTAGAAAAGACCGTCTGGTTAGTGCTTTGGGAAAAGAGGCACTCTTTGTTATGTGATTCATACAGAGTTCATGAGTACACTGAGTGGGCAGAATGCTGAATCTTTTAGGTGTTGGAGTGGGTGGTGTGTGTAGCAGCCACACCACTTTAAAGGGTGTAGAAAATATGTGTTAGCACATGATACAGAATTCTGCAGCTGTTGAAAGTATGTTGGAATGTGGGATCTGGTAGGGGCATTGCATATTTTAACAGTACAAATGTAAGGGGTTAATTCATGTTTGAGGTTGAGTAACTTAATGTGGTTGTGCTGCTTTGTACCTGTAGGAATAAACTCTCAAATTCCCTCTGGACAAAGAATGATACTAGTGACAGGTATTCTGTTGATTTTCTAAACAATATTCAGTTTGGCAAAACTTATTACAAGAAACTATGGAACATCACTTTATGTCTGAAAACACATTCTTCAGAAATAATGCTGTATTGATTTCAAGAATGACAAGTGACTTATTTGCATGTTGTGACACAACATGGTAATGGTTTGAAGTCTGTATAATTGTTCCATTTAATCCTTCCATTTATGAGGTATGTGGTTTAGATGCACTGTTGTTTTTAATCCAAATGTTATTTTATGTTTCAGAAGCTCAGTAAAAAGGAATGTGCCCTTTCATTGCTAAACGTTTAAAGCTGTTTGTTGGTTTTGAGCAGTTGACCAATAACTGAATAAATATATTTGCAGAAAGTTAGCATAAATTTGAAATTCATTGGCGCTGTGTTGGTGTTTTTGCATATCGTATAGGAGCTGGTTTTGTGTGGGATGAAAGAAAACAATACATTTATAACATTCAGACATTTTTTTCTTTCTATTGTGGAGTAGGACCATGGTAGTTACTCAAATCAAGGAAGTTTCCTATGGCAGTAGTGCTTCTGACTTTTATTCAGGGGATGCACAGTTCAAATCTTGCCTGGGACGCCTTCTATCATGACTGTTTTTATGTGGTATTTCTCAGTCCCGTCAGGTAGAGCCAGGATGGTATCTCAGATTAGGCCACAACCACTTCCTTTTGCATTCTTTCCAGTTCATTATTTACTAGTTGTAATGTTTGATATTATGCAGTGTGGCTACTGACATGTGATGTTTGCTGCTAGGCAGTGTGGGCTGCTGACAGCATGATTAACCTTTAGTGTATGGCCTCATTAAGTGCCAGGTTTTCTGCTGCAGCCAGAGAACTGGTAAATTTAAACACCCACTGCAGGCCAGTTTTTCGCATTTGAACTAGAAGGGGACAAGTTGTTCCATTGGTCTGTTAAAAGTTAAACAATAGTTGTATAAATAAACAGTTGGCTAGTGAAGTGCTTTGCTGTGGGTTGGGTAGTCACTAAATGATGCTAGTGTTTTTCTTTTCGGCCACCATGTCTAAGGTGACTATTGTTCCCACCCAGCTTGATGTTCATCTAATACAAGTATCTATTTTGTTGGCAGAAAAATGGCAATAGCACAAAACAAACTGTTAACCTGTTGCTAGGGTTCAAACCCATCCAAGCCTGACTCAGAGCATTAAGAAAGGGAAGTTCAGCATGAATGCTATTGTTCATTTTTGAGACTGTAATACAGTGTGTGGGTATGGGGAACTTAACCTTCACACACATACAGTACATGCCTTAATGACCTGGTTGCCTTAGCCATTCATTGTTTGTTGTACAATAACATGTGGGACTTTTTCCTGTAATCTTCATTGATATTGTACGTACGTGTGTGTGTGATGGACCAGGTAAGCGGTAGATATATTATGTATACACTGCAATTATAATGGAGGTATGAACTGTTGAATTAATGGCTTATGGACATGGAGTAAATTGGGAAGAACATGTTGGCAGGATGGTTGGACAAGATTTCGAAATGGTTCTGAAACTGTTACTCTAAAGGTAAAATGAGGAACCTGAAATGATGGAAAGGTACCATGTTTTATTATCTGTAACGGGTCGCAGTATGCCTAACACTGGAAAACACACGTAGGCTGATGATGTATGTTGGTTGATTCCAAATGTGTTGTCTGTGTATGATCGTATGATTTTAGATACAGTCACCTTCTAATTAGGCACTACCATTGTACTGATTAGTAGTTAGCTACAGTAAGTGGGATGCCGTGCCCACTGTGACACCTCTGGCAGAGGAAATAAACTTAGCATTATTTCCCGTCTCAGAAGTTTCATTATACTGTAGCATAGTGAAAAATAGTTGTACATAAATTTAGACTGATCATTAGTGAAAAGTAGTTGTACATAAATTGAAACTGATCATTACTGCAGTGTTGTTTTCACTCTGTTGTATGTAGTTTGTTAAAAATTACTAGCAAAAATAAAGTGCAGACTGTTGCTGTTGCACATGTTGGAAAGATGTATGTTTTATTTTTTTATAAATGCTTTCTGTTCTTCCAGTTTTGAAAATGGTTTACTTTTCATTTTACAGTGTTTCCTGATCACCAGTCTAGTCTTGTAGTGATAAAAGAAGTACATATTGTTCAGTTCTTGTTGGACCTACCACGTGACAGAGTTTTTTTAATGTCATCTGAAAAATTTCCACACTAGTGCCGTAAAATGTGCCATATCTGATTCCTGTGACATCCTTGGCAATTCGTCACTGTCATCATCCTTTATTTGACCTGAGGAACGAGATGTGTTGCAAGTCTTGATATTGGCTGTTGTCATGAAATGACATTTCCAGTAGTTTTCCTCTGTTTTTGCAGTTACTTGCTGGAGGACAAGTTTCCTCAAAGAGGCCAGAGATACATCCACATCCACTCTTCATTTGTGTTATGTCATTTGATTTTGTATAACCTGTGCAACTAATAAAGTGTCACTAAATAACATAAGTGATTATGAAATTCCTTTTCAAGTAATTATTTAGTGGTAGTAGTAGTAGTAATATATGCTTTCATTACATTTGGAATGCAGGGCATTTGCAAAGCATCTCCATCTGACTCTGTTGCCTGCAACCTCCTAACTCGCTCCATGTTTGCCACATTTTCCTGCTTCCTCCAGAACGGCGTCATTATTTAGTAATCCTATGATTTGACAATATGTGGTCAGCCCTTTTGATGTCATTAAGTAAACCACATAAACGATTAAAAAAAGTAGTGTACATTGCTTTAAGAAAGCCAACAATTGAGTTCAGAGCAAAGTACTGGATAGTTGCTGGTCTTGCAGTTTGGTATACCCACAAACAATGTCTGGTAATAAACGTATTTAAACAAAACCAATGCAGAGAAATGATCTGAAACAAGTAGATACTTTATCACCATTACTTTTGATCTTTTCTTGAGAACTGGCAGCTTTGAAGGCCCAGATTCATTACACCTGGAGAAAGCAGCTACAGAGTTTGGGAGACAATGTTTCAGCATGCAGTAAGTCACCTTCATTACTAGTATAGTTATTTAAAACTATACTCAAGTTTGTACTCCGTTTTGCAGCGCAGCTACTTTTAAGATGCATAATTGCGAACTTACTGATTGTGAAGTCATACTCATACCATATAAAAATGTATTGTTAGATACATGTTTCTTGTACAATAGGCAGGAAATATGATTAATGTGAAACAAGTTTGTATGTGTTGAAATGTCACACATGTTGGTATGAAATTCTGATGTTGTATCTGACAGTGTTTGAAGCTGACGTATCCAAATATCTCGTTATTATTCTCTCAGAATTTGTTCACTCATATTGAAGTGCTGTAAGGAATTTACTTCTAAGTTGACACTTGCATAAAAGTATGTATGTCCTGTGCTTTATCATTATTTTATGTTTATATGGAGGAATGGAAGTACAGTTTCGTGCATTTCGGGTAACCTGTATTGGTACTTCTATGTGTATCACATTTCTTCTCGGTTTCTTTTGGGGCATTACACCTGGCTAATTTCTGTCTCTGATACCACTGGCAAGTGTAGTAGTCATGGCATTTTAATATAGTATTCGCGACCTGCTAATCTAATTCTTGTTATTCTTCACTTAGTGCTACCTGGCATTGATTTGATCTACATTGTTACAGTTTGCTATACTGTCTAAACTACCTGGGCTAATCCAGCCCCATTCTCTATCCTTCTGCGATTGAAACTGGCGTGCATTTCATAACTCATTTGTTCTCCGTTAGTTCAACACAATGCCGCAGGTCCCAGATGTCCCTGGTGTAGTCAATCGCAATATGGCCGGTTGTTGTTGGTTAAGTGTGTGGTGTAGAGTTTAGTGATATGATTTGGTGTTATTTTCATCGAGATTCTGGCACGTAACGGCTGTACATTATAAACATTTACAATCAATAAACAATTAAAATTCTGTAAGTGTAATGGGTGCTAAAGCGAGTACAGCAAATGGTGGAGGAACAAGTCCTCGAGCTCGAACTTTTTCAACTAGCAGTAGCTCGGATGTTGTTGCAGGAGGTACAGGATATAGTAGCCTTCTCCGTGCAATTTCCGGTACGGTGTCTAGTGACAGGCAAAGAGCTCGTTCTCTATCCAGTGTACCAGATAGTCATTCAAGTCATGAGGCAATAGGAATACCGAACTCGAATGTCGGAGCATATGACATATCGGAATCCCCAGAAACTGACAGTAGTTCGCCAGAAGATCATGTCTTGGATAGTCCGTTAGCAGCTAACATTAGCCTCGGAAGGGTTTATACTGCCCATTCTCTGCCATCTCATATTTGGTCCTTGAACGGTGAGTATCTGAATGACGTTTAATTACCTCTTATGCTCAGTGACGAAGGTAGTTAAGTTGCAGACAAATTGGTTGCGTGCTGTATTTTCATAAAGAAATAGGACGGGAGGGCCTGGACTGGATTAGTCTGGCTCAGCATAAGTGGCCGGCTCTGGTGAACATGGTAATGAAACTTCGGAATCCGTGAACTGCGAGGAATTTCGTGACTGGCTGAACAATTACTATTTTTTCTAGAGGGACTCTCTGCTTCATGGAGTTCATTAGTGGTTGTGTCGTGAGTGGAAGTTTTGACACTTCAGGGGACCGTTTTGTTTATATTAGCGTTAGACTGATGTTTAAGAAAGCATCGAATAACTGGAATGTACATATGTTTTAATTTTAGTTTCTGAACTGATTGTTGAGTCAGAAACAGTGGTCGGCCAGAAACTGCTTTATTGCCAGGACTGTAGGTTCCATTTACGACGTTCGTGAACTGTTGGTACTTATACTGGAAAGGCACAGTGAACCAGAATTTGTTTTACCGTTCTTGATATATGCAGAATATTTAAACGATCACCTTGGAAGA
Organism: Coptotermes formosanus; assembly: GCA_013340265.1. Classification (NCBI taxonomy): domain Eukaryota; kingdom Metazoa; phylum Arthropoda; class Insecta; order Blattodea; family Rhinotermitidae; genus Coptotermes; species Coptotermes formosanus. The sequence goes on from BLKM01000707.1 coordinate 865,919, forward strand.
TGGAGGCAGCATGTTCCTCCCAAACGCTGGTACACCTGCCAGAGAATTCGATGTAATCTACAAGACCACAATGCGAATTATCGCTGCCATGAAAGCCTCATTTCTTAAAAAGGATAATCTACAGCAACAGCATTAAGTGTCATTGCTTATGGCAGTCGTGTAATGGGGCGTGTTGGAGACTCCACAAGCAAAGCTAATGGGGCGTAAGTGAAGGAACCTGTGGTCATATTTCGTGTCAGCTGGGTCGGAGGAAATATGTCAGGAATAGGCACCCTACCCCCAAGTGTAAATGAAAAACTACGCTTCAGAGACCAGACGGCCGGATCGATGTCCCCACGTGAAACGTGAAGGCAATGTCACACGGTGCGTATGTTACGTCATGTATTTATCCGACACCAGGTACCGGTAGCTTCATGTAAACGTAAGTAGTGAATGATAAATTTCCGTTATGTAACGGCGTAATTAACTTTTAGTACTGTACGACGAAATTTGCTTTGCCTTTGTTTGAAAGCAGCATTTTTCGCCAATAACACCAGGTTGTGTGATGGCTCTACAGTATGTAGGGGGCCAGGCTGACATCGCCTCGAGGATGAATGGAATTAATTACACATCACTGGTGGAATGTTTCATCGCGGACGTACGCGAACATTAGTTAAGGACTCTCATTCCTGTAGTTTTCACGACTGATGGACTTCGGAAGCTATACAAATTTTCCACATGGATTCATTGCTTTTGTTGTTTTAGTTTGTCGATGTTAAACACTGGTGCGGTGTGTGCATTATTATTTGTTTTGTCATTTTGTGTTATATTTTAGCCAATCACAACTTCGGTATCTTTGTCTGATTCGAATAGATCCATAGGCAGGCTGAACACAGTTCAGTCAGTACCTTTAGTGGCAAGGGGCTGGGACAGGATCTGGCGCCTAGAATTTTTTGGTGGCTTGTAGAGTTTTGCAGAACTTGTGCACACCGTATTCTAGACCCATATTCAGGAGATTTAACAGGTTGGGACTTCGACCGGACTACTTTCTGTAGTGAGTATGGGCGTGCACGATTCTAGCCATCGACGTTATTACATATTATCTGGGAATTAAACTTTTTAATCGTCTTTCATCTCATATAAACAGATTGTCAAATGATATGTCTCTTTAGAACAACTCAAAAAAGGTTCCTTTGTAACAGCTCTTTTTATTCTATAGAAGAATATCCTAACTTTCAAAGCAGTTGGTTTAATTGAATGATGCAAGTTTCAATTCTATTAAGACTTTGTATTATTGAGGTTATTTCTATTGCGTTTTGTCCGTATCATACTATACAACAGAGAATTGATTATTGAGCAGTTTTTTCTTTGTTTTTATCTCTTGCGCTTTTTATTCTTATATTGTAATAATTTAATGTTTGAAATGTGTATGGTTTTATGTAATTTGATCGGATGATATATTGTTTGTAAGATATTATTTTCTTGACCGACTCTGTGTTGCATAAAGCTATTATTGTTGTTTGTTGTTTCTTAATGTTTTTTATTATTGTCTCGACATGTTCTATATCCAAAAACTTGAGCGTCGTGTGGATCTACGGAATATGAAATAAAATTGAAATTGAAATTGACTAACGGCCAGGATGTCTATAACATGTACATACAACCCGGGGGGCACTTGCTGCACCGCAAGTTGTGTTATGCGACCTTCGGCTGTGTTTGTAAATTATGCATAGTGTAAAACTTGCGCAACAATTTAGGCGGTTAGGTAGACTAGTTATTGTGATTTGTACATGTGCGGGTCGCGAAACAGCCCACAATGACGGTTGTGGCCCTTTGCAGGAAAAAAAAAGTTTGGACACACTTGGTCTGTGATGTTGATGCATGTAGTCGGATTGCTAACGGAGGGACAGGAAGTTTTGTTAATCGGAATCGTTCGAAACCCCAAGAACGATGGGGTGATAGCCGTAATCAGTTCCTGGCTTCATTCGGTGACTGTTTTCTGTCTTTAAGTGGCATGTGTAAATATTTTGGTGGATGACATCAGACTTGTCACTGTATTTCCATGAATATTTTGGTTCAAGGACAAGAATAAAGTCTTGATGTAAGTCGTAAACGTTGTTGTGTTTTCCCCGTCACTCGCCTTTTCAGAATCGATTGGTACGTCCAATATGAACTGAACCGTGATTAGATTGAAATCAAGAGACTTGTCGTGTGACATTATATTGCAGCTTTTCATTATTTTCAGAGTAAAAGTAAGACAGTCAACAAATTGAACTGTATACAGTATGTCGCATTTGGTGCGTTATGTTTGTAGGCTTGTAGGTCAGACATCTAAAAACAAATTTCTGCAATTACATAATGTAATCTGGAGTTTTGTAAAGGTGTAGGCTTGCATAGGCACCTTACCATAGAACGTGTATGTGAGGCGTGGGTGCAAAACTCCATTCTTAACCTCGCCACAAGAAGTGAGTGGTCAGTTTCATGTTGTAGCCGGGTTCCTGTCCTGGACGAAGTATCATGTTACTACTAATTGTGGAAAAATTCTGGCTACACTGCATTGCTATTCTGACTACATCGATAGCTGGAATCGATCCTTGGTTGATCTGCCCAACCTCTTTTTCTGTCCGAGCTGTCGCCGCGAATTTAGAGGGTTGTGGACTTAAGTAAGGAATGTAAGGGGACTAGGGATATAGCTCTTCGCTTTCTGAACCTTGTTGCTGAGATGTATGTGAGTGGTCAGCTTCACGCCCCGGTTACTTTATCCACGAGAGAAGATTTATGTAAGGGTCGTCTGAACTTTTTTTTTTTTTGGCAAAGGACCACAGCATTTGTTGTGGGTTTGTTAGCAATTTGCACGTGTAAAAATTGCAGTAAGTGGTGTACCTAACCGCCTAAATTATTGGGGTTTTTTTTGTTGTATAGGGTTTTTTTTCTGCTTGACCGATAAGCGCCGGCCCAACGCTCCGCCCGACGCTCTGCCAGTGTTGCGTCGTACGCTGCATGTCGGGGAGATTCAGCAGTCGATGACGGGAGCTAAAGAAACGATCGCAGTGATAATAACCTCTGGAAAGTCTAACAGAAGATTACCAGACCGTCAGGCAGGCGCGTATCGATCAAGTAAAAAAAAAACCACCCTAGATATAAATGATTTATGAAGACTACATAACGAGGAACTTTATGATCTCTGTTCCCTCACAAGTATTGTTCGGGTGATGAAATGAATAAGAATCAGATGGGCGGGGCATGTGGCACGTATGGGAGACAGGCGAGCATTAGAGATGCATGTGGGTGCATAACACCAGATGTGTTAACGCGAGTTCGCCGTGAGTGGGAGAGACGCATCCGTATGTGCTATCAATATAATGGTGTCCATGTAGAGCCACGTTTTTTAAATAAAGTGACCATTTTCCTCATGTATGAAAACTTTTGAATCGCCCTGTATATACATGTGTCAGCTTACCTTTCAAGAATAAAAATTGAAAATTTATCCTGTCTTTCGAGGGATATTTAGAATTTTAGCGGTATTTCAGAATTTTTATGTATTTATTACACGATTTCTGGCGCACCCCTGGTTGGGAAACGCTGCTCTGAAGTGTCAGTCTCAAGGCGCAGAGGTAATGAATTTGCATACTGCCATCGAACCACGTACTGGTTGTTGCGTAATGACCGCTAATTGTCAGAGAGCTTGTTAATTGGCGGGCGCCGTTCTGTTCGTTCAACGTCCTTCGTCTTTTCGAGCCGAAAGACGTTGAACTCGAGATCGTGCACGGCACAGATAGTTGAACCGGGTGCCATTCTTCGAACTCAGTGAATTTCGATTTCGAATCTTGACCCGAAAACCCGGATATGATGTTTTCGTAATTTTGCTCGGTTCCTACACGTAACTATGAGATTTGGTGTTCTGACGGTGGTATTCTGGGATTCCCGTTGAGTCACTTCCATGAACATTGCAGTATTACCTTTAAATAAAATATTTTATTTTATGTATTTCAAACCCGCCATCCATCCATTTAATACTGGCTGCTCTGTCCGAAACTTCTTGACGGTTTCCGATTAAACTTCGCATTGCGGCTCTCTGCTAAGTTTGTCTGTGTGGCATGAAGTGCTGCGTGACCAATGAAGGTTTGCTAACAACGTAAGAGGTCACATTACTTGACCGAAATATACGGCCATGTCATATAGAGCCAGTAGGTTTTTTTATAGGTGTGAAATAGGCCACGACGTCTGCTGCTGTGTAAGTGTGGTATGACAGGTGACTGGAGCGGGGATAACGTAGTTGGTGTAATGAGTAGGCCACGGGCTGGACGATCCAGGGTTCGAATCTCGGTAGGGGTAACACATTTTTCTCTTCTCCAGAACGTCCAGACCGGCTTTGGGGCCCACCCAGCGTCCTGTTGAATGGGTACCGGGGTTCTTTCCCAAGGTAAAGCGGCGACGGCTTGATATTGACCACTCATCTCCATCTAGGACCTTGGTTAAGAATGAGTGGAGCTGTACTTCTACTCCGCCGATGTGTCTTCATGGCGTTGACTCTCCTTCTTTTTAATGAGGTGTGACTAGCGGTTGAGTATTTTGTCCGCTGTCTTCCATGTAGATTTAACACTGATGAGTTTAATTTTTTGTTTGTTTTCTACTTTCGTTCTTTGTTACTTGCTTTGCAGTATTGTTTGCTCGTTTTATAAAGTAAAATATATAAAGCAGGGCGGCTGTTAAGTCTAACGTTAGTTCTGTGGTCTGTGTTAATCAGTTGTTTGTGCAGTTGAGTATACAAGTAAGGCAAGGGTCATGCGTGTATGCAGTCTCTTCCAAGCTATGTGAATTATGATTCGTTTGCCTGAAGCTGTTTACGCCCTTTGGTTTATCTTCATATTCGCCGCTCCACATTTTATTATCGTGTGTCCATGGGCGATATTCTTCTGTCTTGACGTCAGTGGCCTGCTTCTGAGAATGTGTGCATGAACCCTTCACTATTAGACATTTTGAACGTTTCTTGGCCTTTATATGATAGTCTGGGTTACTTTACCACGTAGGAGTACAGATCTATGCCGATGTTTTGGAGGAACGTGCTGCCTCCGTCTTTAGGGGGAATGCACTAATTTATGGTGGATGCCATTTCATCGTGCCTGGACATAATTTATTCACACTGAAGATAGAGACGTCACGTTCTTTCGAAACGTCGGACTAAATTTATGAACATACAGGGTGTACTAACCCAGAAGACTTTCGTTTGAGCAGCCCCCCCCCCCCCCCGTGAAGGACTGAGTACTTATATTTATTTGCCTGCTGAGCAAGTATCAGCTTCCCTAAAAGGACTAAAAGTCATAGAATTAGTTCGTTATGTGTGTGTAGGGTGGCGCATCACTTGGCACTGGAGGCAGCATGTGAAACATGGAGTGTCAAGCGATGTTTGTGCCACCCGATATATATAGGTAAGAAAGGAGGTTAATATGGAACACGTTTTGGTTGGAAACGAATGAATAATACAGAGAGATGGAATACATGTCTAAGTTTTAAACCATGAGGACAGTTTAACTGCTAACCAAACTCCAAATGTTTTACTGTGCTTCTGTTTATCAGATGGTCTCAAACGTCTTTTTAAGACTTGTGTCTGTCCATATTGCCCTACTCTTTCGAGGTGTTATGGAATAGCGTTTCATATTACCAGTCCCCTCGAATTGACACCGAGGACAAAATCTGTAGAACTTATTAGTAGTCCTAAAGAATTATTAAATGAAAGTAACAAGCATCCTTTCCTTTCCTTTCCTTTCCTTTCCTTTCCTTTCCTTTCCTTTCCTTTCCTTTCCTTTCCTTTCCTTTCCTTTCCTTTCCTTTCCTTTCCTTTCCTTTCCTTTCCTTCCCTTCCCTTCCCTTCCCATCCCTGTGGCGCAACAGCCTAAATCGGCCTAGGCCGTCTCCTTTTGGAGGTTTCTAGATCACACTCAGACACGCCACACGCACACGCGGTAGGACTCCTCTGGACGAGTGATCGGTCCGTCGCAGAGACCTCTACCTGACAGCACACGACCACTGACAAGAGACAGACATCCATACCCCCGGTGGGATTCGAGCTGACGATCCCAGCAAGAGCTCGGCCGAAGGCCCACGCCTGAGACCGCGCGGCCACTGGGATCGGCAACAAGCGTACTTGTCAGCCAAACAGAGGCATTGCGAAAATCGCACACGTTTTTTCTCCGCATCGCAGCAAGCAACATGAGCGCGGTATCTGTGGATTAAACACTTGGTTCATTCTTATCCTGAAACTTTGCGGCACAGTATATACACGTTGCTTCTTTATCTGGGTTACCAGATTCTGCAAAACCGTTCTTATCGTTGGATTATTTGTCTTGTGGATGTATCTCCGTATCCAAATCAGAGAGTGGTTTTTAGACAAAAACACTAATCACCAACAAATGCACAAAGAGTTTTATCATCAATCGTAACACACTCCTACATGTTTCGACCCTGCTGAGTCATCTTCAGGGAGAACTTTTTTGTTACCGTTACACTAAGGTTGCACTTTACAGTTGAGTGAGAATGTGCTGTTGACTGTGTACTGCATACTGGAGGCGTGAACTCTCTGCGGTCCGGGCTTGCAAGCTTGATTTTGGAGCAAAGACCGTGCTTCTTAGCTGCAGAATATTTTCAGGGGGCCATTGAACGAATTGTCCAAGGGCTGTATTTTGTGTGTCGACTGGGGAGGCAAGGGGCGGCAAAATGAATATTATAAATGGAAAAATAAATTAGATTTTATGTGCTCAAGTAATTTTAAATTATTGAGACAAAAGGAGATTCAATAAATAATTGTGATTTTTTAAAGTTCGAAATTTCTGTCAGGGGGGCCATTATGATTGCTTGCCATGGACATAAAAAACCTAGCTACGCCACTGTTCACAGCGATGCTGATTCAGATCCCAGTCTTGAGGGTGGTATTTGACGACGCTGGACGTGGAGGTAGCGGTCATTTGCCAAACGTCGGTGTCCATAGGCGTGCGTAACTTGGGGGGGGGGGGAGAAGGGGGCAAATACCCCCTCCATATTTTTCAACGTAGGAATAGTTTGTTTGGTTACTGAATTGAGTAATGGCAAATAAAAAGACAGAGAAAAGAAAATGAAAAACGCGTTCTATGGGACAAATTTTTCCGTCTTTCAGATTTGACGCCTTTGTAAAATAAAGTTCCTAATACCCATGGTCAGTTTTGCCCCCCCCCCCCCCCCCCCCCCATTGTTATTAGCCAAGTTACGTTTATGTCGATGTCCATGTTCCAGTCTACACAGTGTCATCGCAAAAGACTGGTACCTTCAGACCAAATATAAATTACCGTCTTCAGTCAGTACCGACAAGTTCAACACAGCTTAAGTTCAACTTATCGCTGCGGACTGTGGTTGTACATACACGCCGAGGGATGGGAAACCCAAAAATCACACATAAATTCCCTGTTCCTTCGAAGTGTTGGTAACTAGCGGCCAGAAATCACGGCGTCACAAAAGAGACGGTATTAACAATGTTACGTCTTAACTTTCTCCTTCGTACTTTCCAGTCTGTGTAATTTATTATTCGATACCGGGCCACCCTACTGGGGCGTCTGTCGTGTAGAGGTCAAAGCTTTGGGTTACTGGCTCAGTGAAGGGGTCATCGGGTCCCCCAAGGTCCTTCTCCTTCCGTCCCTGACCATAGTGGCGTTCATGTTGAACCGGTCTCGTGACCGGTGTGGGCGGAAAGATTTGTCATTTTAATTCCCTGAGCTCGAGGGTTTTGCTCTTCTCAGATACACGTGGCTTCGTTTCGTGCCCTCTTTGCCCAAAGTGCATTATTAAATGGACGCATGTTGGGGATGTAATATCTTCATCCATTCTCATGTTTCATCTCTGAAACTGCTTTTCGTATTTCCACGAAATGTTATGTTGCGGTTTTACGGCATAAGGTAATGAGGAAATGTTATTACCGTTTCCATCGTTGCATTCTAATAGGTACTTAATTAACTAGGTAACCGTATAAACTTTCTCAGAGACAGTTTCCACAGGCGCGACAGCGCTGCTGGAGCCTGGGCCTCCTCATTATCGCGGCTTCGCGATCACACTCTCACACACCGCATTCGGTAGAACTCGTCTGGACGAGCGATTAGTCTGTCGCAGATAACACACACTCACAGGAGACAAACATCCATGCTGCCAGTGGGATTCGAACCCACGATCCCAGCAAGCCCTCCGCCGAAGGCCCACGCCTTAGACCGCGCGGCGACTCGGATCGGCTGTTAGAAACAGTTAAATGTGAAGAACTGTTACTAACTAACTAACTAACTAACTAACTAACTAACTAACTAACTAACTAACTAACTCCATGGAGCAGAGGCCTTCTTGAGAAGCTAAGAGTTTCTCAGCTAGTCAAGAAATTCCCCGCATTTTATAGAACCCGAAGGTTCATTACCGCATTCACAAGAGCCCCCATCTGTCCCTATCCTGAGCCAGCTCAATCCAGTTCATGCCACCCCATCCCACTTCCCGAATATCCATCTTAATATTATCCTCCCATCTATGCCTGGGTCTCCCAAGTGGTCGCCTTCCCTCGGGTCTCCCCACCAAAATCCGGTATGCACCTCTCTCCTCCCCCATACGTGCCACATGCCCCGCCCATCTCAGTCTTCTCGATTTGATTACCCGAATAATATTTGGTGATGAGTACAGGTCATCAAGTTCCTCGTTATGCAGTCTTCTCCAATCGCCTGTCGCCTCGTCCCTCTTAGGCCCAAATATCCTCCTCAGCACCCTATTCTCGAACACCCTCAGTCTTTGTTCCTCCCTCAGTGTGAGAGACCAAGTTTCACATCCATACAGAACAACAGGTAAAATTATAGTTCTGTATACCCTAATCTTTGTGCTTTTGGGTAGTAACCTGGAAGACAAAAGATTCTGCGCCGAATGACAGCAAGCATTCCCCGACTTCAATCTGCTCTTAATTTTTTCATGAATGGAATTTCGATTCGTTAGGGTTGCTCCCAAATATTTGAATTCTTCCACCCTTTCAAAGGATTTATTATCTATATTTATGTTGTGATTGTGTCGTGCATTCTGATTTCGAGACATGACCATGTACTTAGTTTTCTCAGCATTTACTTCTAGACCAATCTCCTTACTAGCAATAATTAAATCTTCTGTATTTTTGTTTATACTATGTATGCTTCCACCCAATATATTAACATCATCAGCATGAACCAGAAGCTGATGTGTACCATTCAGTTTCAAGCCCTCGTGGTTTGCCTGAACCCTCCTAATGGCATATTCTAAAGCAAAGTTGAAAAGCAATGGCGACAGAACATCTCATTGTTTCAAGCCATTCTTGATAGGAAACGTGTCAGACAGATGTTTGCCTACCCGAACTCTGCTATACGTTTCACTTAGGCACATTTTTATTAACCTTACTAGTTTCATGGGGATACCGAACTCAATGAGAATATTATACAAGACCTCCCTCCTAACTGAATCATAGGCTTTCTTGAAGTCTATAAATAGCTGATGCACTGCCTCATTGTATTCCCATTTTTTCTCAAGTATTTGACGAATGCTGAATATATGATCAGTAGTTGACGTGTTACGTCGAAATCCACACTGATGATCCCCAATAATTTCCTCTGCATATGGAGTTAACCTTGACAAAAGAATGTTGGATAGAATTTTGTACGTAGTCGACAAAAGTAATATGCCTCGATAGTTACTACAATCTGTTTTATCACCCTTCTTATAAATAGGCACAATGACCGCGACTCCTTCCATTCTTCAGGCAATTCCTCCTTATTCCAAATAGAAATAATAAGTTTATGGATTTCAGACCGAATAATCCTACCACCTGCTTTAATTAGTTCTGCTGGAATCTGATCAATACCTGGTGATTTGTGACTTTTTAGCTTTTCAATAGCCATCTGAACCTCAAAGGCACTGGGCTCAGGCACTAGTGGCTCTGCCGTGTGTACTTCAGTCTGCCTAACATCATTAACCCCGTGTATATTCAACAGCTGGGAGAAATGATTCCTCCACCTAGCGAAAATACTGTGGGAGTCTGCAACCAGGTCACCCTTCTCATCCTTTACTACATTAATTCTAGGTTGGTACCCCCTCTTAAACTCATTGATACCCCTATACAAGTCTCTTATATTCTTGTTCTTACTGTTTGTTTCAATTTAATTAATTTTAGCTTTCAGATATTCCTTCTTTTTGTTCCTGAAATGTCTACTAGCTTCACGTCTTACGTTGTGCAGATTATCTCCATTATTTTGGTTTGGATTCTGTAACCACTGAATTTTAGCCTGCTTCCTTTTATCTAAAAATTGTGCGCATTCTGCATCAAACCATGGTTTATTCTGCTTCCGTTCGTGTAGACCTAGACTCTCTTGAGCTGAGATTTTGATATTCTCTTTAATGTTTTCCCAAGCCCTATTTATGTCCTCACTAACATTTAAGTTTTCCAAAGCTGCAAACCTGTTTGAGATCTTAAGCTGATACTGTTTCCTAACCTCTAGTTCGCTTAGCTTCTTGAGATTAAATCTCTCTGCATCAAACTTCTGTGCTGCTTGTTTACTTACTGCCAGTCTTTCCCTAACTTTCGCAACCACCAGACAGTGATCAGTATCACATTGAGCTCCCCTGAAAGATCGCACATCGAGTATACTGGAATGCCGTCTCCTATCTATCAATATGTGATCGATCTGATTGTGAGTCTTCCCATCAGGAGAGGTCCAGGTGTATTTATGAATGTTTCGGTGCGGAAACATAGTGCTCTTAACAACTAGATTCTTTGATGTGGCAAAGTTTACTACTCTAACACCATTATCGTTGCTATCCTGATGTAAACTCTCATTCCCAATAGTCGGTTTGAAAATATCCTCTCTCCTCACTTTTGCATTAAAATCTCCTAACAGAATTTTCATATGGTACTTAGGAAAATGATCAAAAACCCCTTCTCATTCCTCATAGAAGCTATCCTTTGAATCATCACCTTTCTCTTCTGTTGGTGCATGCATATTCAGAACAATGATATTACACCAGTGGCCTCTCAGCACTATGTATGACATCCTAGCACTAACAAACTCCACTCTCTTGATTGCTGATACTATTCTCTGGTGCACAAAAAAACCTGTTCCCAATTGATGATTTTCCTGCCCCGTGCCATAGAAAAAAGTATACTCCCCGGCTCTTACAGTCCCTTCTTTGTCCCACCTAACCTCCTGTACACCCACTAAATCTAACTTATACTTAGCTAATTCCCTGGCCACTGTCATAAGTGACCCTGACCTATACATGCTCCTCACATTCCATGTTCCAAATCTCATATCCTTTTTCCGTAGCTGGGGTCGTACCAAAGAATCGGTCCAGGTCCGCGGCATTGTGTAATGGTTCGTAACATCATAATTTTTTTACGGTGAGGAGTTGTTAACACCTCGCCCAACCCCCAAGCTGGAGGACCACCCCTTGTCGGCTGTCCGCGACTGCTTATTCAATGTATTCGCAGCTACCCTCCATAACTGGAGGCCGTTCCTCCATCCGCAACCTGAGGACGCGCCATGCCGTGGTGACAGGGACCCACTTAACACGGGAAGAACTGTTACAGGACCTAAAATAAGTAACTTATACGTGACGAAGTAAAATGAAAAGTAATCAAACCACAAGGCGCACATGAATGTATCACAGATCTATTTAACCTTTTAAAGCCTAGCGGTAACTTTACGTACCACCAGGTTTAACATTAAAAAATTCTACGTGGTGCCCACATTGCGTTTATGTGTTTTGTACGGATCTCAGAACAAACAGCAACTTTTGCCTTATAAAACATTAAGAGACTGGTTTTTATAACCGACATGGAGAGTGTTTACAGCGCAGTACGCACTGAGTCCTTATATAAAACAGGTACGCTTAGTCTTTAAAGGGTTAATACTGTTACATGTTTCGGCCTTCTCAGTCATCTTGACGGATATCATTTGGTACTGTGGCCCAGAACGGCAAATCATGTAGGAGATATTTAATACATTTGTGGTCTGTTAATGTGTACGTTTTTGTTTGTATCATCTGATGAAATTGTTGTACACGGTGAAAATATATTTTTTAAGCAATCCCATTACAGTTCTGGACAGGCCCTTAGGGTTCCAGGAGGTTGAGGCTCCCAGATTTCTAGACATACGGCACTTGAAGGTGGTAAGGTTGTCAGCCTTACGCATCAGCCGCCTTTACCCCCAGGAAATATTCCTGGTACTCATTTCTGTTAGAGGCTGAGTCGACCCCAGGGCCATAGTGCGACTGAAAGGATTATGTCAGTGAAAAATTCCAATGACACGATCGGGAATCGAACCCGAAACCTTCCGGTTTACAGCGCAGTGCCTCAACCAACTGCGACACAACATTAATTAGAGTTGGGGTTATAATTGGCGGCTTTTTTTTTTTTTTGGTGGAGAAGGGCCCCACAGCAGACGCTGCGGACCCACCGCAGCCTTAAGCTTTCTTTTGCAACACCATGAAGAAGAAGATGATTATTTTTTGGCCTTTTCCAAGTAGTGGGGCACCGGTGGAATTGACAGCGGAAAACCGAAGTAGTGAGGGAAAAACCTGTCGCAGTGCCACTATGTCCACCACATCCCACATGGACTGACCAGAAATCGAACCCGGGCCTCCGGGGCGGGAGGCCGACGGCTAACCGCCTGAGGCATGGCACGGCCCATAATTGGTGGTTAGTATCAGATTACGATCTTCTGGGATTTGACGCCGTGTGGTTTGGCTGATAGGAACGTTAGGCAGGGACCTGCAGAATCCACATCCAGAGTACCTACGTAAAAAAAAAAACAAAACGCGGCATTATATCCCAGAAGATGGAAATGGGAAACAGTTTGTGACTGAGGAGTATGGTATTGATAGGGTGATGAGTCTTTCCATAAATTGATTTGTGAAATCGTCCTTTTTCTGTCCGAAAACAAAGATGTCGAAGGAAATAATCTGTGGTTTCGCAGCGTTATCATTACTGTTGGCCAGCGGCAGTGTTTTCATGATTGGTTGAAGTCATAACGGGCACGCGGCAGCAGGGAAAGGAGTTTGTGAAAGCAAACGTTGTATCACAGCGCTGCGGTGATATTCTTATTCTGGGACCGGTTACATGTGTATCGAAGTGACCACAGTCCGGAGGCCACCGCGATAAAAATTCGCTACGTAGAATCTTTGACTGCGACGTCCCGTTGTGCCATAATTGAGGGATGTGCAGATTTTTAAAAAGTGTAAGATCCATCTTAAAAATCTAGGCGTCAGAAGAATGACATGAAGCAAGTTCTATACTGAGGGAAACAGTTAGGCGCCACTATGATATGTGGCCCTGGGGTCGACTGAGTGTCTAACAGAAATGAGTACCAGGAATATTTACTTGGGGGGTAAAGGCGGTCGGTGCGTAGGGCTGACAACCTTACCACCTTTATGTGCCGATTGTCTGGAAATCTGGGAGCCTCAACCTCCTGGAACCTTAAGGGCCTTTCCAGACCTGTAATGGGACTGCTTTACCTTTACCCTTACAACAGTGTGTATTTTTATATTAACTCATGCACAAAACTTCATATGTTGCATGCCGTGCATATGTTTACACTGTTAAGATAGACAAACTAATGCACACACTTTTTTACAATTATATATTTGAGTCATTATCACAGGCTCACACACTTTAGATGCAGAACAGAGCCTGTGACCTTTGGTGCCCACCGATGATGGTGGCCTGACCACCGAAACATGTAGGGGTGATACTGAGTCAAGTATGTAATTGTAAAAAAGCGTGTGTACTAGTTGGTCTTCTGAACACTGTAAATCATGCACAAAAATTAATTTTTGTTCATGGTTTGGTGTAAAAATACAGATTATTTTGATATTACGTGCACGGAATGGGCGATGTAAAATTAGGCTCCACTGTACAGAATTTAGTCACCACGGCTGGCTCTCGTGATTTGTGCACCCCTGCTACAATGGACTAAGTAATGCGATAAAGTACATCCAGGCAACTACAGTGTGTGTGTTTGTTACTTAACGTGATATAAAGACTGAGGCGTAGGAAAATGTTGTTGGTGTTAATCTTGTGTGTTTTTTGTTTTGGTTCCCATTATTTGTGTTTCATGTGCAGTTCAGTTAGGTATGTGTATTGTGATGTAGACATCACCAACACAAATAAAGGTGGAACCTCCTCCGTCCCCACAAGACAAGAATTTAACGTTTATGAGATTTTCCTACTTCTCAATCTTTGCACTGAATAAGTAACAGAGGTTCTTCTTAACCAACAAAGAAGACACAATAAATTACGAGAGATAAATACCGTAGCTAGTGTTGTAAGACGTGCTATGGTGTTAGATGTCGATTCGGAAACCCCACAGTGCTGCGTAAGTTACAGAATTCACTGAGTAGTTTTGCGAGAAATTTAAGTAAAATGCGCTTTAGTACAACAAATATGGGTGCGACAATGACTTTTACTCTGTGTTGAAAGGAGACGTAGAACCTCAGTTAATGGTGGAAAGAGACCTTGGGGAACCAGAAGCGATGCAGAGATACAGGCTGGCATGATTCTGGTTTGTTGCCAGCAGTGGCTGTTTAGACAGAATGGCAACCGTTAGGACAAACTTCGCCACAAAACTGGGGAAGACCCGCTGTGTGCCAGGTTCTTTCGCGATTTATGATTTGCAGGACCCACAGTTTGCAGTTGGTGAACTTGAGGGAATGTGGGAGAAACTCACACGACATTGTTGTGTGAAGAACTTGTAGCGTAGTCGGTATAACGGTCCGAAGTTCGAATTCTGGTGGGGCAAGAGATTTTCTCTTCTACGTCCCATTCCATACCAGCCCTGAGGCCCACCCAGACTCCTGCACAATAGGTAACGCGGCTGGGGCGTGGTATTGATCATGCAACTTCATCTAACGCCGAGGTTAAGAATGAGTAGAGCCCCTCTGTGCCTCCTGTGGCATGTTATGGGGTGTCCTTTACCGTTTCTCATCGTTGGTTTAGGTGTAGTGCAAGAGTGACATTAATAAAGGCCCCCCCCCCTCACACAGAACTCATAAAGATTGCTGTTCTGCTAAACAATCTCGTTTGTTCTTCGAATACTGTTATAAAATTAGGCGCAAAACAATGTGAGCGTATGGCATTACTGTAGGCTTACTTACCCTTGTTACTTTGAAACTGGTAACGACAATGCGTTATTTATAACTGACGCGCGCGTGCAGAAAAGTCTGCACTCAGTAGTTTGTGTGTTCGCTGTATCCCAGCAACAGCGCTACAGTCAAGTGTTAGGTTTGCCTCTAACGGGATAATGATTGTAGGTACGGGATTTCCCCTTAAGCTGCAAAGACGCGTGTTTTCGTTTTACCCTTCGGGGTTTCTGGAGCAGAACATTTAAAACCTACTACCCTCTTCAGAAAGTTGTGTATGTGCCATGATACTGCTGTTGGTTGTAGGAAATTAGAAATTGTGTTGTGATGGGCTCAAATGCCATAATTTCCATACCAAGTTTCGTGCGAATCGGTTCAGTGATAATAGTTAAAGTGGGACACACACACAGACACACGCGCGCGCACACACACACACACACACATACACACAGAGGCAGCCCATTTTAGGCGTGTTCGCATCATTGCGAAAAGTGATGCTTAGTGTCGTCATGTCTGCCTGCCTGTATATCTGTCTGTCCGTCCGTCCGAATCGAACAACTCAGCTGTCACTGGACGGATTTTCATGAAATTTGATATTGAGGATGTTCCGAAAATTTTCTGGAAAAATTCAAATTTTGTTAATATCGAACAAGAATGACGACTAATTTACATGAAGATGTATATATATGTATGAGACTATCTCGCTGAATTATTACTAGAATGAGAAATGTTTCAGACAAAATTGTAGAGAAAATCAAAACACACATTTTATGTTCAGTAAGTTTTTTTTTCTTCAGAAAATCGTGCCGTTTATGAGATAATGTGGAAAAATGTGGCAGAGCCAGACAGTTCACATATTACAACATAATAACGGCGCTGAAAAGATACGCTTTGAATGCCGGATAACAAAGGCACGAATACAGACACACTCATAATATTTAATACTTATTGCTTTTCCACGGCAACAATGGTTACGCGAACGCGCCTCAGTGTTACATGACGTAACACTGAGGCGCGTTAGCGTATGTAGTCTGTTTTGTTCTACTTCTTTTAAGAAAGGAATGTAGGTTAATGAGATGTATAGAAATAAAGTGTCGAAGTGTAAAAGTCTAATGCGGTCCGCTGGCCACGTGTTTAAGACCCCCGATTTAGAACATAGGTTAAGAATGCGTGGCAGTGTACCGTCAGGCTATATGTCTTGGCCCCCATTATGCATACCGTCTAGTCTCATCTCATAATTTTTTAATTTGTTTAATTTCGTTAAATGATAATTTGCGAAGATATGGACTGAAGCAGACGTAAACAACTTTTTTTTTTGTTTGCAACAAAATTATGCAGAGCGTCTGTTAAGAAGTTTCGAGAGCAGATCACGCGACGCCCGGAATATGAAGCAGGGACGCTGAACGTGATAAGACAGTGCTGCTTGCATGTGGGGGACCTAGCTTCGGTGCCACCCAATGCAAACTGCCGCCTTCTCAAGTCTGTCCTGTTTTTGTCTTCCTTTGTTCTCTTTGACTCTTTCTATCTATCTATCTATCTATCTATCTATCTATCTATCTATCTATCTATCTATCTATCTTTCTTTCTTTCTTCCTTCCTTCCTTCCTTCCTTCCTTCCTTTCTTTCTTTCTTTCTTTCTTTCTTTCTTTCTTTCTTTCTTTCTTTCTTTCTTTCTTTCTTTCTCTGCGGTTCCTGTCCACCAGTATTTACCCTGTGTCACTGAAATACTGGCCTCCCACTCGAACAGCAGTTATTGAGGATAGTATCTATAAAATAAACCCAACAGTTTCTCATTATGTACGCACTTCACGGCTGCCGCTTATTTCTCTGTTACTTAATTCTGCTGTTGTGTGTAACTTCCGTATCTTGCGATGTGCATAGACCGTGCAGATGTGAGAGGAGCAGAGTCTGCTGTTTGTAAGGAAAAAACGTTCAGGAATGCGGTGTATTAGAATTTAATATTCCAAGTTATGAGATGATGCGTGATGGGCGGGGACGGGTTTAATGGTTTTAGTAGGACAATGAGGCAGGTTTACAGGCGTAATCTGTCATGCCGAGTTTGCTGCAGTTGTTACGCCTGAAGAGATAACATGGGCTGGCCACATAGAATGGATGGATGATTCTCGTATGCACAAAAATGTAATGGGAGGATTTTTTGGAAGAAGAACATCCGTGGCAAAGCCAAGAGGAAGATGGGAGGGTGCTGTTGGGAAGGACTGGAACGCGACAGAAAGGGAGTGACAAGGTTGGAGGAAGGAGATCGGGGAGGCCATGGCCCGAAAACGGACCGAAGCGCCAAAGAAGAAGATGAGTCTGCTTCTGTTGGTGTTGTAACCGAGGCTGAGCTCGTTGTCAGGCGAAAATGAAAGTGGGAAACTTTGGTCACGTTGTGGGTCCTTGATGTGTCTGAGGCGACACGAATCAATGAGTGGTACAGTTCAGTTCAGGTAACTAGAGACGTGAAAGCACCCAAGCCCGGGTCGTTTTAGCCCAGTGGACACCTTCTTTGTCACATTTCTCCAAAATCGATTTAGTTAGTATTTTGCCCATCGACACACAGCAACCCAAACTGTTTATTCCTATCCATTTGTCTAAATGGGTTGTGCCTGATTCCCAGTGATGTCTCACCCATCTAGTCCTTCCTGATTCATTCGTCCTAATGTTAAACGAAAGTACAAACACTGAAGTTCACTTTGTAAGCTTCAGTTCCTGTTACTCGATGTCTCCAAAATCCGAATTTTTGGTAGTGTTTTCTTTTTTCTTTTCTTTTTTCTTTTCTTTTCTTTTCTTTTCTTTTCTTTTCTTTTCTTTTCTTTTCTCTGACGCCTCATTTTTTTGAGTTTAACAGTCTAAAATATAAGAAATTTTATATATGCGTGTTGTATTCACTCAGCTGTATGTAAAACAGGCCTGTTCAACAGGACGGGCAGTTTCATTTGCTGGCCAGGACTTCACTAATGTCGTGTTGTTTTGTTGCTGTAGCTTATCCCCCAAATGCCCCCCCGCTGCCAGATCTTTTACAACTGCCGTGTAGGCAATTCTTTTGCGTCACTGAGCAAACAAGGACGTATCTGGTTCAGTGTTGCTGACATCATTGCTAGTGGAATGTGCACTGGAGACCGTGCTCAGTTTAACAGCTTATACCACTGTTTCCCATCGAGGGTTTCGCGAGGAATTGAGGAATAAATGAATAAATAAATAAATAGATTAATAAATAAAAGTTTGAAATGTGACGAACAATTCCCAATATCCCGCGAAATGTCACGGGAACGTTTGTCCGGCAGTTGCCAGTGCTGGAGTAATTTCCGTGCGCTAGGCCTCTGTTTTGTTTTGGTCAGTTCGTATGTATTGTTGCTGTTTTCATGGGTTGGGGGTTCCTCAGGATATTAAAAATAATTTTACGGGTTTCTCCTTGGCAAAGGTTGGGAAAGGCCGACTTGTACCCAGGGCTGTGAAGTCGGTACACAAAAGTTCCGACGCCGACTCCTCAATTTTTAAAACTCCGACTCCAACTCCTTCATAAAGCTCAATATGTATTAATAATGGTAAACCTGTAAGACATTTCATCACCACCACGTGAATCCTCAGGCTACTGTTAACCTTGTAACCTATATTTAAGTATAAGTCTGATTGATGATTATGGTAGCTATCAGGGCTGTGGATTTGGAGTATCTAGTTAAGATTTTAGACTGAGGTCGGATTCGGAGTCGGTACATTTTTACGGACGCCGACTGCGACTCCACCTAAAATTCCTTCCGACTCGGACTCCGACTCCACAGCCCTGCTTGTACCATTAATTAACCTATACATATTCAGGGCCCGGTTTTGTGGCGGATAAATGAATGAATAAATAATAAATAAATAAATAGATAGATAAATAAATGTATCTGTAGATTCTTTAAGTCGCTTTTTTAAGTCGGTGCTGTGGAGATCAGAACTGATTCATAATGTAGCATCCTATTTGCCATCAAGTGCGTTTGTAATGCATCGTTTTTTGAACGACTCCTCCAGTGTTTCTCCTGCGATCTTCTTCTGAACGGCCGACGCCCGTTATGCGTTTTTTTTAAACAGTTCTTGATGTTACCAGATGGTGTTAATGTAACGTTTTCAGATAGCAACCGAGCCTCGTGTTTCTTCCTTAAATAACCTTTAAGTGGTTTATTAACCATAACGTCGAGTGGTTGATGTTGGTTGGTCATGCCATCGGGAATCTCACTCGACAATCCATCCTCTCAAGTTTAACCTTCAGTTCGTCAGACCCATGTCCGCGAAAGGCGTCAAGGACAAACCTACGTGGAGCTCAACAACGTTTTTCCCGTACCCCCCCCCCCCCCACAGTCTTCCATAAAATCAGCTGTCATCCATCTGTTTTTTGAGTATGCACAGTAACATCGTAGGGAACATCTTATTCCTAGGTATCCTTTTGCGTTTGAGAATTGTACACAGAGTTCAGCTGAAAACCAAACCCGACGCATGACCAGCTTAAGGTCCCTACGTTTCGTGATATTTATAAAATACATAACTTAGCGCATGTTAGAGTAGGCGTTGGAAATGATCTTAAACTGTCAGACATCCTCGACATCTGGCGAGCAGATTATTCTGTAGTTCTTTTGTAGAAATTGCCGATACTGCGCGCCTGATGAAATGGCAGCTGCATGAGTCACACATCACCAGTACTATCGCCATGTGTACGGTTACATTGAATTGTCCGACGTTGTAAGTTGCGCGGTCCAGTTTTAATATGCTGTATGTAACGTCGACTGTTGCGTGCCACGCAGATCTGTAGGTATAAACAGGTTTATTTTCAGCAGTGGAATATAAATCATTTAGTGATATTTTGGTTGAAATGCGTTAACTACAGAGCTTGCAACCTGCTATGTGGCGGTTGGGCCATGAAAGTTAATTTGGCATGGAACAAATTACGGGACCGTCGTGTGAGGGTGTGTAACCTGCGCCGGTTTGCTGATGAAGTGAGAAGTTGAACCCCATTTCTCACACACATGGCTTTTATGTTCTTCTTCTACTGAATTCACAAGTCTGGAATCGAACTAGGCCTGTCAAGGATTCTTCGGTTACACATTATACAGTCCAGTTTCGGTATGTTGAAATTTGCTTGGGTGAAGAAGTGGGGAGAGACGAAGGACAAGGGACGCGCAGGGTTAATGGCTAGTACCTGCTTTATGGCACTAGATGTCAGTGAAAAATACCAGTCCCAAATACATCGGCCGCTAGATCATTAGGATCCGGCACGGTCACTCTAATGTAAGTGATAAATGTTTTTCCACAGATAGTAGTTGCTGAGTCATATGCCATCTCTAGTCGGATGCCCGCCCCATCCTGCCCACATTTGTTAAATACCTTCCAAGTCTGTAGTTACCATAATGGGACTGTAGTGAAGATGTGGCGCACAGATAAGAGACGCATCTGTCAAAAACCACAATCACGCAAACGCAGTCATGGATGCAGGTTTGTTGAAAACTCACAGCTTAACAGTCGGCGGTGCACCAGTCATTAACACAAACAATGCCTATTTCCCGTAACGTTTATAGGCACCTCCTCAGCTATCCTAATAGCCTGATACCATTCCACTCGGACACAGCGCTTGAGTGGCGATTTTGTATCACCGGCAACAAGAAACCCGTACATAGGTCTTCACGTAAAGTGCCCGATG
The DNA here is from genome assembly GCA_013340265.1 of Coptotermes formosanus. Classification (NCBI taxonomy): domain Eukaryota; kingdom Metazoa; phylum Arthropoda; class Insecta; order Blattodea; family Rhinotermitidae; genus Coptotermes; species Coptotermes formosanus. The sequence goes on from BLKM01000707.1 coordinate 886,716, forward strand.
TTTTTGCCCGATTTTATCCAGATTTGGATTTGCTCGACAGATTTTTGTAAAAGTGCCCAATATCAAGTTCCAGCGAAGTCCGTCCACTGAGACCCGCACTTATAGGTGCGGACAGACGGACATGACGAAGGTAATAAGCATTTTTCGCTTCTATGCGAACGCGCTGAAAATTGTTACTCTGAGCGATTTGGCAGTTTCTGTTGCATTTACTTGCGAAGTGCATCGTGTGATGAGCATCCCCTTCACAGGACTGCAACATCCACATCGGCGCGTCCTTATTTCATTGGTCCTGTTAAGCCCGTGGTGGCTGTTGTGTACTCTGATGTGTGGGACGTACGTGGTATGGTCATTGCTCCAACTAGACGGCGCAGCGCCGTACGTTTTGTATTTCATAACTATGTCGTGTGACTCAACTAATCAGTTATTCATTCATCCGTTCCTCCCACAACGAACGTTTCTTTCACGTATTTTAAATTCGCGTCCTGCATCTCTGCTCCCATGCTCTGCTGTGTGTATAATGGGGTTTAATTTGGTACCGCGTCACAATAGAATCGTTTCGGAGTCAAACACTTCAGGTGTATTGGATTTGAAATTTCGTGTAAAAATTAATATACACCCACGTGTTGACAAGACCACGTCAGTTGTTTCTCTCCTGAGCCAGATGAGTCCAGTCCTCGCGTTTTCGCATCCTATTAAGATCCATTTTAATATCATCCTACATTCTACAACTCAGTCATTTATATAACTCTCATAGTATATTAGTGTACTCAAAGCAAGGAGTGTAGTTGTTACGGCGTCGCTGTATTTATTTGTATTGTTACTTGTTTATGGTTTATTTAGTGATGCTGTCAGTGTCCCATACTGTGTAACAGGGGATACCACAACGTGGCTGGCGAGTCGCAAGCGACTCGCGCAAGTTGCGTGTAAAAAAATAACCTACGTGTACTTTACACGCACACTAGGCTGGCTGTGGACGGCGTTTTAAAAGGTTTACTAAGGAGACGCATGAGTAACTGAAGTTAATCTGTTGTACTTGGGTAAAGAGAAACAAGAAATCATCATACCAGGAAGAAGTATGTTGTTAATGCATAGCAGCTAGCAACAGGCTAGACGGTCCGGAGTTCGAATCCCGGTAGGAGCAAGAGATTTTCTCTTCTCAAGAAATCTGCAGACCTGCTCCGGGGCCCACCTAGTCTGCGGTGGGTACAGGAGTTATTCCCCGGAAATAAAGCGGCTGGGGCGTGAACTTGACTACTCCCCATCTAGTGCGGAGGTTAAGAACGAGTGGAGCTATACTTCTGCTTCACCTGTATGCCTTCATGGCAGGGACAGGGGCAACTACGGCTCTTGCATATGTTGCCGCCTAAAGTGTGGCACCCGATACTCCCCTGCCTGACGTCGAATGGTAGGTAGGATAAGTGGCCAATCAGTCGGAAATGTTGTGGAAGGGAGCGATCGTGGAATAATTTAACCCGTTAAAGACGAAGCGTATCTGTTTTATGTAAGGACTCAGTCCGTACCGCGCTGTAAACACTCTCCACTTCGGTTATAGAAACCAGTCTCTTAATGTTTTATAAGGCAAAAGTTGCTGTTTGTTCTGAGATCCGTACAAAACACATAAACGCAATGTGGGCAGCATGTAGAATTTTTTTTAATGTTAAACCTGGTGGTATGTAAAGGTACCGCTGGACTTTAAAAGATTAAGGATACTTCCTCGAGAATTTCCAGGATGGACTGAGTAAAGCGACACACCAAATCCACCGTTCATGATAGAATAGAATAAGTACGGGTCGACCCCCTGTGGTCCCGATGCACGTAGGCCTTACCGGCCCTTTGTGCCCCCTTCCTAGGCCCGGGTCATGAGAGCCCTGTCCTTCTAAAGAAGTTCCACACTGCCCCCAGACTCAGACCTCTGATGTCCTTAGGGTCCATAAAAAAGGATCCCGGATAAATATGCCTGAGTGTCGCCAGGGCTTCACACTCATGCAAACGCAAGGGCTGAGGTTCCCTCCCCACCCCCGTTATCTTTCAAAGTCCCCAAGCAAAAGAAGCTCCTTCTCAGGTCGCCCTGTGGAGCTCCTGCATGGAGAAAGATGCTCGATCACCAGAGCCCTCTCTACCCGTCTCTCAAAGTCACCAGAAACGAAACCCCTCCTCCAGGTGCCCCTTACAGGGCCCCTACATAGAGGAAGATGCACCATCTCCAGAGCCCTCTGTACGTAACTCTCAAAGTACCCAGAAAAGAACCCCCCCTTCCAGGTTCCTCTTATGGAGCCCCTACATAGGGAAGGATGCTCCATCTCCAGAGCCTTCTTAACATATCTGTCAAGGTCCCCAGTCCAGAGCCCTCTTAACATATCTCTCAAGGTCCCCAGTCCAGAGCCCTCTCAACATATCTCTCAAGGTCCCCAGTCCAGAGCCCACTTAACATCTCTCAAGGTCCCCAGTCCAGAGCCCTCTTAACATATCTCTCAAGGTCCCCAGAAAAGAAACACCCTCTCCAGGTTCCCCTTACGGAGCCCCTACATAGAAGGCGCTCCATCTCCAGAGCCCACTACCGTTCATGACAGTATCCTGCCGCGGCTCGATCGCCCTGAGGACTGATACGCTGCAACTGCTGGAGCCACGTTCAGTGAAGGTGTTGGGTAGTGCTGGCGGTTCCCTCCGGTTGCTGTAGGACACATCCTGTGGCAAATTGTCATAATCACAATTTTAAATGATCTTTATTATTAGGAAGGTGTGTGTTTTTTTTGGATTCATCGCCGTCTTGTTGACTTATTCGTGACGCTAGAGGCTGCAGTAAAAATAAACTAAGCACGTTTTGTCCCATCCAGTTTTACGATGTCAGTGTTTACCTACGTGAAACTGCTGCGAAAGGGAAACGGCTGGGGAGGGGTTTGGGAGGGGGGAGGGCGTGATAGACTTTTATCTCACAACTGCTTATGTAATGGTTCAATGTAATGGAACATGACGTTGTTGGCAGTTTAATACGTAAACTTCAGCGAACCGAGTTTCTGTCTAATGTTCATTACTTGTCAGATAGACTGTTGTTATAATTTCAAACGCCAGTAGCGTTTGTATCACGAGGGGTTCATTGTATAAATCACGGTAGCCTGGTTGTGGAGTTTACTTAGACACGTTACAAGAGTTTATTGCGATTTTAGGCGCGTTCGCAGAATCGCGAAAAGCGACTGATAGCTTCGTTATGCCTGCCTTCCTGTTTGCCTGCCAGTCGGTCCGTCCGTCCGTCCTCATGGAACAACTTGTCTCCCACTGGACGCATTGTCATGAAATTTGGTATATGAGAATTTTTCGGAGATCTGTCGCGAAAATTCAAGATTGATACCTGACAAGAAGAGCGGGTACTCTACATGAAGACCTATGTACATTTATGATAGTGTCTCGCTGAATTTTTCTTAGAATGAGAGATGTTTCAGACAAAAGTTGTAGAGAAAAAACACACATTTTATGTTCTGTAACTTTGTTCCCGATAATCATGCCGTTTATGAGATAATGTGGAAAACTATGGTAGAACCGGACAGGCCACAGATGACAATTTAATATGGCGCATGCGCTTTGCAGGCTGGGAAACTAAGGCTACAAACACACATTCACAATATGTAATAGTTATTGCTTTTCCCCGGCAACAGGGGATACGCGAAAGCGCCTTAATGTTATGTTATGCGTACATTGTCTGCTTTGTTCATTCCTAGTTAGATTCGATGTTTATTTTGTTGCAGATGAATGTTTGTTGTGAAGGTCTCAGGAACAGCGTGTGGAGTCGTGTGTTTTCTCTCCGTATGCATCCTTAGATGTTCACTAAGTCGATAAACGTTTTGTATAAAAGCTACAAAACTTATTAAATTATTTTGTGCAACTTTTTCTACGTTGCTCGGAAAAATTACGTACTGAAGTTAGATTTGAGGCTTCCGCTCTTCTGAGATGTGACGCAGCGCATGTTGGTAGTTGTTTACCGACGTTTCGGGACAGTCTGTCGCTTCTATCTTCAAGGATTATTCAATTACCAACTATCGACTACCAACGTAGGCTGCGTTTGTGTGATATCCCAGAAGAGCAAAGGCCTTGACTAGACCGTGACTGAAGCCTAAAATCTCGTGAAGTGTCATTTCATTTTCATGCAAATTTGGATACGGTTATATTGGAACAGCACACATCAGAATTACATTTTTCTGACACATTTCCGTACAGGCACTTATAATTAAGTTATGTCGAAATCCGTCAGGCATTTTTCGGAAATGAATGGTGTGGACGGAACGATTTGCGTGCTCCATTATGTGTGAGGACGTGCTTACACAGCCGATACGTTGGAATGATTCAGGAAATTAAGGATTGTTTGCTAATGTGACACGGTGTTCATACACATTTTCATGAAAGCCATCTGTTCCGACGTGTCTGCTGCGGATAGACGTGATATGGCACAATGGAAACATGATGACGTAACTTTCGATGTATGAAATCGGGAAGATAAACTGACAGAAGTCGCCATTTTCTTGTGTTTATGCACGATAGCTCTATTTATGAGTGGTATAAGATATCAGAGATGCCGAGATCAGGAGTGGTGAACGTTTCTGATAAAGAAATCTTATTTGTGGTATGGATAGAGTTAAACATTTTAAAGTTGTGTGCGTTTGAATGGAAGCCGCATATTGGTACCTTCCGTGTAACTCAACGTACGGCCCACGATCGTTACTTGTCATGTGCGGAATGCTAGATAAGTGTACCGTAACTTCTTTTTGATGAGTGTACAACTCGATGCTTGTATGATACGAACATTATCACTCCATTTCCATAGGCGGTATTTGCTGTGGAACTAAAGATTGCCGCATGTCAGATTAACCCTTTAAAGACGAAACGCATTCAGTCTAATATAAAGACTCAAGGCGTACCGCGCAGTAAATACTCCACCTCAGTTAAAAAACCAATCATTTGATGACGTGTCACGTAAAAGTTGCAGATTGTTTCCCAGATAAGTACAAAACACATAAACGCAACGTGAGTACCATGGAGAATTGATTAACCCTTTAAAGACGAAGCGTAAGGCTCAGTCCGTACCGCGCTGTAAACACTCTCCACTTCGGTTATAAAAACCAGTCTGTTAATGTTTTATAAGGCAAAAGTTGCTGTTTGTTCTGAGATCCGTACAAAACACATAAAGGCAATGTGGGCACCACGTAGAATTTTTTAATGTTAAAAACCTGGCGGTACGTAAAGTTACCGCTAGGCTTTGAAAGGTTAAAAGCAGCGCTGAGTAGTGAACTGGAATAGGTGTAGCGGGAGGCAGCCTCGGCCTGATTACAAAGCCGCTGTACTTCCATTTCCCTGGAAGGGCTGGCGAAACTGTAATCGGGACAGGCGGTCTCCGGACCCAAGACTTCCCGAATATGGAACACGAATGGTAACAAATCTACCGCGTCTTTTTATGCTCGCCATCTCGAATAACGGAAGGCATTTTCTCTGACTTTTTTAAATCGCATCCCCACGGCTGGTAATCTTAACGAACATTCTTCACGTGTGTATGCCGCGTCGTGGGAACGGTGCACTTGTTCGAATGTATCCGTTTGTCACAGAACGGTCGGTAAATGTGACACACGTCAAAGGAATCAGCGTCGTGAAAACGGCTTTTTCTTGAAAGTAGGCTTTTCAGTACTTCATTGTACGCGAGTACCAATGTTTGCCAAATACACCAGTCGTGAAAGCTGTCGCAGTTAACGGCACAGCTGCAGTAGTATTAGTAGAGGGGCATCGGTGGTGGTGGTGGTGGTGGTGGTGGTGGTGGTGGTG